>OZ007574.1:4228738-4401238 GCA_963931925.1 Onchidella celtica | reverse complement strand
CCGCATGTTTAAATTAATGTCTGTTTTAATCCATCTATCACTTTGCCTTCAATTTTTGTTAATTAGGGAAAATAGATTGACGTCAGAGACATCTGTTTCTCGTCTCCCCAAGATGTAGGTACTGCAGTGAGATGTTGTCCTATGTTTCTCTTTTCTTTTTAGTCTTAATCTAAACTTGAAGCAAGAACAGCCAGGAATGATTTTCCGTCAGGTTTTCAGTTTGTTTGTAATCTCTGCTGTGTAAAATCTTTTAGTAGTGATTTTTGGACAGGGATGATACTAATAGTATCTATCTATCTATCTATCTATCTATCTATCTATCTATCTATCTATCTATCTATCTATCTATCTATCTATCTATCTATCTATCTATCTATCTATCTATCTATCTATCTATCTATCTATCTATCTATCTATCTATCTATCAATCTATCTATCTATCTATCTATCTATCTATTTATCTGTCTACTTATCTATCTATCTATCTATCTATCTATCTATCTATCTATCTATCTATCTATCTATCTATCTATCTATCTATCTATCTATCTATCTATCTATCTATTTTAATCTAATCGAATCTAATCTAATCTAATTTAATCTATCTATCTATCTATCTATCTATCTATCTATCTATCTATCTATCTATCTATCTATCTATCTATATATCTATTTATCTATCTATCTAGTTAATATATTTTAATGTAATCTAATTTAATCTAATCTAATTTAATCTATCTATCTATCTATCTATCTATCATCTGTGCGTCTGTCTATCTATCTATCTGTCTATCTATCTATCTATCTATCTATCTATCTATCTATCTATCTATCTATCTATCTATCTATCTATCTATCTATCTATCTATCTATCTATCTATCTATCCATCTATCTATCTATCTATCTACCTATCAGTCTGCACTAACTAAGCTGACCACAACCACAGTATACCTTTCAATGTACTCCAGCTAAGCAGTCGCTCCCAAATGGGTTTTAAAATGTATAAAATCTTGAAGACTTGACCTCTCAGTAACTGTTTTAAAACTAACAATTCCGTGCATTTCTTGTCTGCACCTTGACTTTCTTTGTCGTCCCAAAGCGCTCATTTCTACTCCCATTTCTTTAAACAAACCTGCTATAAACTGTTGTCTTTGAGAGATTTCCCACGCCACCTCTGCCCAGGCTCTTGCCTCGTGTCGAGTAATGGGCCCATTGACTGCCGTAAGAGATGCCTCTGTGTTTATCTAAGTTTACTTTACTTCTCTGCATTGTGGAGATCTGTGACCTCTTGCCCGCGGCTTCAAAACATAGACAAAGTGATGAACTCTGAAGTTATGACTATTTGAGCTAGAACTGCATACAAAGAAGGGCATGTGAGTGAGGCAGGTTTTTTTCTTAGAAGGGAATATAACTTAAACTCGCCTAAACATATCTGCCCTGAAGCCTATACAGTTTGGTCTACTGGTTTTATATCAGTTTAGACGAAAACCATCACATATATCGATATCCCTGATCTTGGTCAGTTCAGTGTCACATGAACATCATGGACTGTCTTTTCTCTTACCAAAATATTGCAGGTAAAGGAATTCATTAAATAAATAAGTAAAGGAATAAAGAACGAAAGAAAGAAATCGCGTAACTGTTTATTCTTTGCCCCGAAAAAATCATTCTACCACATGTTGTGGGTATATGTTTAACATGTGACCATCTCTTCAACTAGGTGTCTTTTATTAAGCTGTCAATGCTAATCTTACATCCAGTAAAAATGTTTTTACATATTATAAAAAATAGTTTGTGTTTTTTTTAACATTAAACTTGTACTAATTTTTGTCTAGCCAAACAAGTTCACATAGATAGGAAATTTAAAGAGTAAAGATGTAGGTGCAGTCGTGTCTGCGGAGGGACCGTCCGTACAGCGGGTACGCTCTATTTTGGAGAGTATAATTATACCGCCTCTCCCCCCCCCCCTTCCTTTTGTACACTTTCCATACCCCGCCTTCAATCCCCCTCCCTCACCCCTCCACCCCCCTCCCTCACCCCGCCACTTGTACGAGTGTACGACCGTTTAAATGTGAAATTTGGATAATGAACCCTGGATGTTTTCAAACGTTCAATGGTATTTTGCACGCACTATTTTGTCTGTTTCATGAGAAGCATAGTCTAGAGTTGAAGTTTACATAATCCGACATCTTAGTTAGCTGGAATTATTAATTCATTACCGTAATTTAAAAGCGCACACATGCTTTACAGAATCCCCCCCCCCCTTTCAACACACAAACAGTTTTCAACGAGCTTACATACATTATGAATGGCCCCAAACTGCTCAGAGTAACGTTTCGTATTTCTGTTGTTGTTGTTGTTGCTGTTGTTGTTGTTGTTGTTGTTGTTGTTGTTGTTGTTTACCGTGAGTTAATTTTCTTGCTATTGTTTGCCAGATCCGTCTTCAATGCGGGGGCCAATATGATGAGATTATTGCCACTTTGTCCTGTTTAACACCAGCCCGCTAAATATTTAAGGGAGATTTTCTATCCAATTTAACTTCCTTCATTTGCCAGTTTCCTTTGCTAGATCATTTTGACATATAACTTCTTTTTTTCTGAGAAATCTCCGTGAGAACCCGGCGCGCCTTCAGATTATAGCCTGTGGCTTGAAGACCGCGGCACCCCGCCTACTATTTGAATCCGACTCAATGAGCACAGAGATAAATGGTGGTGAATTAATGAAATAACATGTACAATAGAGCTCACGGTGACACGAACTGTTATGTACAGAACAAAAGTGGAAATTCTGTAACCCACATAATGATTCGGGCGTGCAAATACTTTAAAACGTTTGGCATGTCCTTTCGCGAAAAGCAAACACTTGCCCACATGTGAACTTTAATGAGAGGCTGTAAAATTTAATGAATACTCCCTTGTCACGTGACGTCACTCTTTGATGCTGTGTCTTCATGAAAAGAATTAATTATGTGGTTTCATATTCAGAAATGATGTGTCTAAATCAATTTATTTTCAAGTTTGGTTGAAAGAAAAATCCTACTTGGACAAGTCTATACTTGGAAACGGAGATAAACTCTTAAACAGATTAAGCAA
The DNA here is from genome assembly GCA_963931925.1 of Onchidella celtica. NCBI lineage: Eukaryota > Metazoa > Mollusca > Gastropoda > Systellommatophora > Onchidiidae > Onchidella > Onchidella celtica. The sequence goes on along the minus strand of OZ007574.1, from coordinate 4,398,145 downwards.
ACATTTCCAAGCGGGCATTTCGTCAGTTTAAGCAAACATTTCCAAGCGGGCATTTCGTCAGTTTATCTTCATGCAAGTATCTGTTCGACATTTCCATTTACATTCAACTCAACAACGATATAATTCTGGAGAAAAGATCCCTTAATTTGATGACCTTTTCCCCTGAGTTTATCCGTGTCCTGTCTTTATGTAAACCATGGTAAATATGCTCACTTGCAAGACGGCGTCGAGTGATGGAAATCTGTTTGGTTGCAAAAGGGTTAAAAGTTGGAAATTTTTGTGCTGGAGTTCTCTGTCGCATGTGGAGCAGAATTTAGCTTGGTACTGATCTCTAAGCGTAGAGATCTGGAACCTGGACTTTTAGTCATAAAATGACAGTTAGTCCTTATTTTATAGTCATGTAATTAATCACGCATTGAGAGAATTTCTAGCAAAAGTCGCAATGATAAAGACAATAATAATACGGATCATTTCACTAGAGCCCATCGCTTTCTCTTGCAGCAGCTTCGCAAGTGAGTTCACTAATTAGTTGATTAGTCAGTTAAAAGACAGAATGAGGTAATTTTTCGGTCAATTTACAGGTTGGAATGTTAGGCTGTCTGACGAAGATGGTGAGAGGATGAGCAGATGAGTTGGTAGGAGTGGAAGGGAAAGGAGGTCATGACAGACTTTGTTGTTTCGCTGTTTCAGTCACGCAGATCCCTGCGCTCCGGCGTAATCTTAATATTTATCTGTAAAGTCACGGAGTCACTAGAGAATAGCGGTGTTGCGCGAGCAGATGGCTTTTGTTGTTTAATGGTGACGGCTGAGACCAGGCATTCAGCCAGCTGCTCGCCCGGGACCTGGTGCCAGCGCCTCCTGGTGATGCTTCACTAGAGAGTTCTTCTCGGGAGTGGGCATGGGGGGGGGGGTGGAAAGAGATGAGGAGAAAAAGGGATGTGGATGGGTTTAAACTCGGTGAGGGGGCAGTGAAAGACAAGACAAGGGAGGAAAGGTAAATTGTGAATTGAATTTGTCATCTTATACAGCCACGCCGAGATATGTGTCAACTGTGTACCAGGTCACAGAGAGCTCAGAAACCTGGTGGCAGGGACTGGAAAATGTATACAGGACGAACGGGGAAAGAGGGAGCGGAAGAAAAAAATAATGTTTTCGCCTTGAACGATGTAATTGTGATACAGTTTGGAAATCCAACGAGGGTGGGGTAAAGGGGGAGTGGAGCAAATTAATGAAAACTTTTCGGAGTGGGGCTGGGGGGAGGAAGGGTGGAAGGGGGGGGGGGGGTTATCTCATAGAAATCCAGGGGGATCTTTCATTGCTAACTTTATTATTATTTTGTCGTGGGAGGAAATGCGTCGGTGGTTTTGTTTAGTTTGTTTTTACAGGAAGGAATAGACAAGTTTACCACTACCCGGAACTGTGGAGAGTTGACCTACATACACAAAAATAGGGAGGCCGTTGAAAGCTAAGAGTTGAAATGTCTTCACAAAAAACAAAAACAAAAAACAAAAAAAAAAAACTAGAGAGAGAGAGATGGAAGTGGAAGCAGAATAAAGAAATTGATCTGCATTGTGATGTTCATTTTATATTTCCGTTTGTTCCATCTCCTGATGTTGTTGATGTTGCTATCTGCTTAGAAATTTGTCCTCGGATTTATTGCGACTCGGCTACTGGAAGAAAAATGATGATGGAATGTGACATCGTTGTTCTCATCGGTAAACAAACCTCTCAACAGGTAGAGAGGGTCCCTCTTTCATATTGGCTGAGAACTTTCGCCCTAAGGAGAGTCTTTATCTTATTTTACGACTACCAGAGGTTTTCGGCAATACTCGGATAAATGCTGCCTCCCCCCTCCTCATCCCTCATCCCTTCCTGTTCCCTTCCCCTCCCCTTCCCCTTCCATTTTTTAAATTCAATAACCTACTGTGGGGGGCAGCGCTATTATCCCGTGCCAGTTCACGTTAATATTTATAGGATTGATTAATTTTGCAAGTTTCATACCGGAAGGAAGAGGAAGCCGCTGATTGCTGATTAAATAACGAATAAAATCCTTGGCATCGTTTTTAATTTTAGCGCCTGAGAGGCGGAAGCTTCCGTCAGCATGGAGATTGCTTGCCCTCAATCGCAAAAAAAAAAAAAAGAGAGAGAGAGAGAAACATATTATGATCTGTTTTTCTAATGGCATGTTGCAATTTATTGGCCTTTTCCGTCCATTAGCAAGCTGGTGGATTTTTGTACATCCAGTAAAATATGAAATTGTTTATGGAGGGTGGAAAATAATGTCATGCAGGCCAGATGGTCGAGAGGGGCAGTTTTTCATGCACGTGTCTGTTCGACATTTCCATTACATTCAACTCACCAAAGATCTCATTCTAGAGAAAAGAAATGGGGGGGGGGGGATAGTTTGAAATGAGAAAGTTTGTGTTTAAAGATCAAGGAAGTTGGCAAATTGAAGACTTCTGAGCCATTATAATGTCAGAAGACATCTCGAAGGCAACAGCGGGGTCCAGCTTTATAGTACAGATCTACTTCAGTTTGACCAGAATACTACAAGCAAACACCATAGGCGTAGGGGAACTCTTTAGTAAAGAAAAGGAGAGGGTGCAGGACAGATTTGCTCGAAATTTTACACCATTCTTATTTAGTTCATCTATTTTGCTTTCCCTCCTATTTTTTTGCTTTGTCCATCCCCCCCCCCCCCCACCCCCCGTTTTGGCCAAATAATGGGAGGGGGGAGGGGCAAATGCCCCCTCGCATCCCTGACTTGTAAAGCGCATGAGTAGTACAAGTGCCGAACAATGTGGAATATGTTGGAGGTTTGAACATGAGAGATTCAAGCCTCAGTAAAGGGAAGGCTCAGTACAGTTGTTCTAGCCACTGTGTTACTCTTTGATTTCTCTGTCTGCAGATCAACTTGAGATCAACCAAACTGAACCTGAAGAATCAGAAACGCTGTGAGACCAACAACGTGACCATCTATGAACGCACCACGCTGGAGAGTTCCATCAAGGAAGAGTACTGCCGTGGTAACAATCGCATTGTGGACATGACGTCAGATAGCAACCGAGTGTTTGTGCGTATCTATGGCAGCACGCTCAAAAGCAAGCCCGAGGTCAAAATGATTTATTCAATGGTTCGGAAAGGTAAATATCCTCCAGTTACTGCTCTTTAGTAGTTTTTCAAAGATGGCAAAAATCAAAGTGTGTGCGTTGCAAAGCCCCCCGGGGTAAGGAACAATAAAGGAACATAATAATAATAATAATAATAATAAATAGAATTTCTATAGCGCATTTCTAATAAAATTATTACTCAATGCGCTGTACATTGCATTAATGATTCATGCATACACTTTCCAAATCTCATACTAAAACACGCACTCTCATCCATACAAACTTTCAGTTTCAAACACATAGACGCTCTTAGTCATATAACACTAACTTATATAATCAATTGTAACATCAAAGTACAGAATAGAATTTTGAAAATTTAAAAGTTTCGGAGGAAAAGGTGATGTTTTACGCTTTTCTTAAAGCTTTCAAGATTCGGTGATTCACGAATGTTCAAGGGTATCTGGTTCCAGACAAAAAGTCCAAAATAGTTGAAGGATCTATGGCCTACAGTTTTATAGTTTTTAGATGGGATTCTTAAGATTGTTTTGTCACTTGATCTTAGTGAACGAGATGAATATAACAGTGAATCAGAAATGAAAAGAAAAAAAAGACACATGCTTTTGGTTACGATGACCTTATTCAAGCAGAAAAACAATGAAATGGAATTTTTAAAAAAAATTATATTCCTAAAAAAAAAAAGTCACTTAACTTTTCGGGGGCTCCGTGCACTAGGCAAAAGACATGTCGTTCCTAGTTGGATCAGGAGAAATCATGCTCTTAAATTAGTGCAGCGATCCCCTGGCCTGCTTGAGAACAACCTAATTTAAGGCTACAAATCACAGGCTTGACCTCAAAGTTTTGGACAAGACCAGGTTCTTTGCCAGTGTGGCTTAATGCCTGTCTGACATGATCATGGCAGTAAGGCTGATTTAAACTCCACTTCATTTCATTACTTTTTTTTTTTGGGCTGCATCTCAGCCACAGACAAATCGCTTAAAGGTATTACCGTGAATCCAGACTGGTATGTAAAAAAAAACAACAACAAATTAATCCTGCTAAGCATTGTTCCACCTTCATAATCAGAAACGCAGAGTGGACATTTATTTAGTCACAGTGATCAAAATTCCATTCCATGACTACTTGTAATGATACATGGGATAACAAAATCATTGGGCGTATTGTGGGCTTCACCAGAGTGGCCAGTGGCACACAGATCCAGGGCCGTCTTAACATCATTATGCCCCCCCCCCCCGGGCAGATTGTTTAGTAACGCGCGAGACTTTCTTCCCCGTTTCAAAAACCAATGTAAATGTGCATGCAAGGGGGCCTCTAAACCCTTGGGGCCCCTGGGCATCTGGCCAGTATGTCCATGCGTTAAGATGGACATACATCAGAAGAGTTCTCAGAGAAACGCTCTGGAAATAGCTGTGTGCAGCAGCTCCAACACCGCCCAGTCTCTGTGTGCAGCAGCTCCAACACCGCCCAGTCTCTGTGTGCAGCAGCTCCAACACCGCCCAGTCTCTGTGTGCAGCAGCTCCAACACCGCCCAGTCTCTGTGTGCAGCAGCTCCAACACCGCCCAGTCTCTGTGTGCAGCAGCTCCAACACCGCCCAGTCTCTGTGTGCAGCAGCTCCAACACCGCCCAGTCTCTGTGTGCAGCAGCTCCAACACCGCCCAGTCTCTGTGTGCAGCAGCTCCAACACCGCCCAGTCTCTGTGTGCAGCAGCTCCAACACCACCCAGTCTCTGTGTGCAGCAGCTCCAACACCACCCAGTCTCTGTGTGCAGCAGCTCCAACACCACCCAGTCTCTGTGTGCAGCAGCTCCAACACCACCCAGTCTCTGTGTGCAGCAGCTCCAACACCACCCAGTCTCTGTGTGCAGCAGCTCCAACACCACCCAGTCTCTGTGTGCAGCAGCTCCAACACCACCCAGTCTCTGTGTGCAGCAGCTCCAACACCACCCAGTCTCTGTGTGCAGCAGCTCCAACACCACCCAGTCTCTGTCTACACAGAATGAGGCACCGGCCCCTCCAATCTATTTCTTTTCTGACTCTGCTTCGTTTTCTTTTCTTCATCATTCTATAGACATGTCTTCATCCTAACCCCATCTCTCCCTCTCTTCTTCCCTCCTTCATTCATCTCTCCTCCACCCCGATCCATCCATCCTCTTAGTTTTCATTCATAATTTATAATATCCTGCAAAAATCTCAGGTGGAAACTGAATGCAACAGGATGAATCAATGACATTAAAAGTAATAATAATAGTTCGTCCATCAGGTCTGATGATGACCTTAACAACACCAGAGGAATAAAGAACAGAAATTGTTGAGAATTTCAACACATGGACAATAAAGAGAACTAAAGGACACAGAGGACAGAATGGAAAGACTGTTCTTTCATGTCTTATGGCTTCTCATGTGACTGATAAGTCCTATTTTTGCCCTGCAGACCCTTCCGCATAAATGACAAGAGTGCTCCGTTGGTTCAGTACCACTGGGTCTTTTCTTGCGCCGTTCTCTTTTTTTGATAGCCTGCTGGACTCTGTCAGCTTCCCATGCTTTGCTGCCTCTGGTAAGGGCCGCCCTCCAATTTGCACGATCAAGCGAGAGCTTTTCCCACTCACTCACATCAATGGCAAAGGCCTTCAGTGATTGCTTGAGAGTGTCTTTGTAACGTCTCTTTGGGGCCCCAACATTCCTCGTTCCATTGGAGAGCTCAGAGAAGAAGATTTGCTTAGGGAGTCTGGAGTCGGGCATTCTGACAACATGTCCTGCCCAACGTAGCTGAATTTTTTTCAGGTGGCAGAAGATGCTCAATTCCTTGGCACGATTGAGGACCTCAGTGTCTGGAATTTTATCCTGCCATTTGATCCTTAGGATCTTTCTAAGGCAGGCCAGATGAAAGTGATTTAGCTTTCTGGCATGCGATTGGTACACTGTCCAGGTTTCAGCCCCATAGAGTAGGGTGGGAAGGACCACAGCATTGTACACTTTCAGCTTAGTGTCTGTGCGAATGCCGGCGACATCCCATACTCTCTTTCGAAGCCTGCCAAATGCAGAGCTGGCTTTGCTGATTCTTGAGAGAATTTCAGTATCAACACGAGCCGCGGAAGACAGTGTACTGCCAAGATAGGTGAAGTTCTCCGACACCTTCAGAAGACTGTCATGGACTTTGATATTTGGGGTCACAGGATACTTGTCGTCTGGAGTAGGCTGATGGAGCACTTCCGTCTTCTTTGTGCTTATTGTGAGGCCAAAGTTGTCACAGGCACTAGAGAACTTATCAACACAGTTTTGCATGCTATCCTCATCGTGTGCCAGAAGTGCACAATCATCAGCAAACAGTAGGTCACAGACTTGAGTACTTTTGGTTTTGGTTTTTGCCTGAAGTCTCCTGAGGTTGAATAGACTGCCATCAGTTCGGTACTTGATGCTTACCCCTTGAGGAGGAGAGCTAAAGGCTTCTTGTAGCATTGCAGAGAACATGATGCTGAACAGAGTTGGGGCTAAGACACAACCCTGTTTTACCCCATTTGTGACAGCAAAGGGCTCTGAAACACTGCCGTTGCTTTTGACTGCAGCTTGCATGCCATCATGAAACTGGCGCACTATTGTGATGAATTCGGGTGGACACCCAAACTTCGCCAAGATTTTCCAGAGGCCTTCACGACACACTGTGTCAAATGCTTTTGTGAGGTCAACAAATGTGATATACAGCGCTTTATTTTGTTCCATGCATTTTTCCTGAATCTGTCTGGCAGCAAAAATCATATCCGCCGTTCCCCTCTCTTTACGAAAGCCACATTGGCTCTCGGGAAGCAAGTCATTTGACGAGAGGTGATCAAGAAGGCGATTCAGAAGCATTCTTGCCAATATTTTGCCAGCAATTGAAAGTAGAGAGATTCCCCGATGGTTGTCACAGACTTGGCTGTCCCCTTTGTTTTTGTACAGATGGATGATTGAAGCATTTTTGAAGTCCTGTGGCAGCTTCCCTGCTTTCAACATATGATTGAACAACTCGGTCAACCTTTCAATAAGCTTTTCTCCACCGAAGGCATACACCTCAGCAGGAATTGAATCCACGCCTGGTGATTTGTTAAAGGACATCTGATTTGTGGCAGTTCGGGTCTCATTTGCTGTGAATGGCTTGGCAAGAGCTGCATTAATAGGAGTCTGAGGGAGGCGGTCAATGGACTCAGTATTTATATTTGATGGCCGATTTAGCACACCTCCGAAATGTTCTGCCCAACGCTGAATTATGGCATTCAATTCAACAATGCGTGTTGAACCATCTGACGCAAGAAGTGGCGTAGTGCCAGAGCGGGATGGTCCAAACACAGCTCGGAGGCTCTCAAAGAACTTTCTAGTGTTGTTTGTGTCGGCATATTTCTGAGTTTCTCTTACTCGCTCTTCAAGCCAGTCATTTTTCATTTTCCTCAGCTTCTTCTGGAGTACACCCTTATATGCACGCAGTGCATCAGCTTTTGCTGTGGAAGAGGGGTCACTGCAGTGAGCTTGGATGAGACTATTTTTTTCTTTGATGAGCACTTTGATTTCATTATCATTATCATTGAACCAGTCCTGGTGCTTGCGGACAGGAAAACCAACTGTGCTGCTGGCGCAAGAGTGTACAGTCGTATTTAGGTCAGTCCAGCTCTGTTCAATGTTTTCAGGGTCAAAAGTCACGCAATCCAATTTTGAGGAGAGTTCTGATGAGAGCTCGCTCTGTTTCTCAGCTGAGCAGAGTTTTGAAACATTTAGGCGTTTAGGTGGCGCTTTCCCTTGAGGGCGTCTATTGCGCCTCAATGTTAGTCTGAGCTTGCAAACAATGAGTCTGTGGTCAGTTCCACACTCGGCACCACACATCGCCTTTGTTACAAGGACATCCTTTCTGTCAGTCTTCCTCACAATGACATAGTCTATGAGATGCCAATGCTTTGAGCGGGGATGCATCCATGACGTTCTGTTTCTCACGGGGAGACTAAAATTTGTGTTGGTAATGAACAGGCCAAATTCAGCGCACAAAGTAAGTAAGCGCAACCCATTGTTATTGCATGAACCAACTCCATGAGGGCCCAAAACATTTGGCCACGCTGAGATTTCGGAGCCAACCCTAGCATTGAAGTCCCCCAAGAGAATCAGCTTATCAGCTGCCGGGACAGAGCATATGACAGATTCTAGATCAGAATAGAACTTGTCTTTGGCTTCATCTGGGTTTGTCATGGTGGGCGCATATGCGCTAATGAGGGTGGCTGACTGGCTTTTCCCAACTGGGATCCTGAGTGTCATTAGCCTGTCATTTATTTCAATTGGCATGGACTGCAAGTTTCTGACAATGTCATTTTTAATTGCAAACCCAACACCATGCTGTCTCGGTTCGACTGCACCCTTGCCTTTCCAGAAGAAGGTGTATCCACCACTGAGCTCTTTGAGTTGGCCACTATCAGGGAGTCTGGTCTCACTGAGTGCCACTATGTCCAGGTTGTACCTGCTGAGCTCAATGGCAATAAGTGCAGTGCGTCTTTCCGGGTTGTTTGAGTTGTCCTGTAGTGTGCGTATATTCCAGGCTCCTAGCCTGAGTAAGCTGAATTTCTTTTTGTTTCGACCGCAAAAAGGGATCCCCACTGGTCGCGGTATACCAGTCAGGGTGATGTGAAGTGGGCTTTCTTTAGGGCACCTTTTCTAGCCCCTTCCTCAGTTGAGGTGAGCAGTGCTATCCTTAAATAAGGCTGCTCAGCTACTGTGGGTGCTGCCTCCCCACGCCTCCACTTCAATCGACGATGAAGCGACCATAGCCCACAGCCACCAACGTGTAGGTCTGTGCTAACAGCTTCCAGTCTATCCAAACCTGCTGCCACCGCACTCGCCCATCGCCGTTGGAATTTTGAGAGGAAAGAAGACGAGACAAAGATGAAAGAAGACGAGGTGAGTGTTAAGACTGGCGCAAAGAATTTGTTTTTAGTGAGAAAGAGCTGCGCAAACATCAGACTCACTCTCTCGCCTGGACACAACTTATCCAAGTGGCAAGACAGGGTCAAGACGACTGGAAATGTATCCAGGTGCAGGAGGATGCCAGAGGGACAGTCATATTGCCTGACCGGCTGCCTGTAGGCTACTCCACAGCCTCGCAGTCCCAACTGACTAGGGTGAAAGACCCAAACCAAAGAACACCAATACTGGTGGATCGCTCTGTGTCACGATATCCAGGCCAGAGTGACGGTATATTGCCATCTGCCCTATCAATCAACCACTGGCCTGCTGCCGCCAGCTTCGAAGCTGCGTCCGGGAAGTTTGCTCAATTCTTCGTCTGTGATTTAGGCAAACAAGCCTATGACCACACCGCTACCGGGGGCCAATATGAAGGACTCAAGTACTGAGGGTCACATTGTGCCCTAGCATGTGGCCGTTGGGTTAGATGAAACCTCCTCCGCCCTGGCCGTTTGCACCGACAGGTGCACGCCTACTGATACCATGCTAGCGTACCAGTTCATGAAACAGGTTGTACTGGATTACATGTTACCAGTAGCAGATTTTTCTGACCTGACAACAGTATGTGTATTTAATACGTTACTAATTCCCCTCGCCACATTTCCTGTACTAAATTTGTAAGCCATGAATTCTAATTTGTTTGTATCTTTCCTAGGAAAATGCAATAAGCCGGAGATGAGATGTGGCGACGTGTGTCTACCACGGACTTTGATCTGTAACGGGGTGGTCAACTGTAAAGACCGGAGCGACGAGAAAGGTTGTTCGCGCATTCGACCATCTTTAGGGCGGAAACCTGGTGGAGAAGGAGGTGATGACGTAGACAGTGATGTCATTGGCGCAACAGGTGCTGACGGTGCTGATCCTGATGGGAATGTTGACGGTAAAGACAGGCCTGAAATATATGGGATTTATGATCAAGTTTTACTTTAAACTAATAAAGTGAATATCTGGAGTTTTTATCTGGTATAAAAATTGGACATACTGATTTTTTATTTCAGCTAACGGTTTATTTAAAAAGTCTTTGCCAGTAGTTAATAACGTTGTAACGTTCATTTTCTTATTTATGAAAAACTGTTCGTCATTGCCGTTTCATAACACGGCCTTATGTTTCAGAAAATTATTTTTTTTATTTTTATACCGTTTTAGATTTCGGTTATATTGACACTCTAGCCAACAGTTGGAAGAATATTTTGCAGTCTTTGAACCAACGAATCGGTCTGTCTACCAATTTCGACTCATTTCTTACTGTAAAAGACCCAACCTAACTGATTCCTATCACAGTGATGATTTCAGAAAAAAAAAAAGAGGGTGGGAATGGGCTGTGGACAGCGGTTGAAGGTCGCAGCAGAATGTGCGTGGAGCATTTTATTTAGTGAACACACACATGATATTTGCACATTGTATTATTAACGTAGTCTTTGACAGTCCTGATAAGAAGTTGGGTAATTATATTTGAATTGAAGTCTTGGCAACTTCTTATGTATGAATATATTCAAGCCATCTTTGAAACAAATATCTTTTAGGAATGTATACCACTTGATGAAATATTTACAATAAAACTGCAAAATGTCTGTAGGCTTGCATCAGAGCTTAAGGCAAAGTTAAAATAATTATGACAAACAGTAAATAGTAGAAATGATAATAATTTATGATGTTGTTTCATATTCTTGGGTGTAACCTTATCATAAAAGTTTTTTAATTATTTCCTTTTAACTTTTGTTAGTCTCATTCTGATGTGGCCATCTCTGTGTCATTTCCAGAGTCAGCTGACAATTCCTCCGTCGTTCCCCTGCACATCATCATCCTGGGTGCTGTAGGCGGGGTCATCGTGACCTGTGTCAGCATCACGCTGTGTGTCATGTGTCGGCTGAGGAGGAGAGACCGGGAGAAGCGCCAGGAGTTGTCACGCCAGAAGAGTTCTCAGAGAAACGCTCTGGAAATGGCTGTGTGCAGCAGCTCCAACACCACCCAGTCCCTGTCCAGACAGAACGAGGCACCGGCCCCTCGGTCTGGTATGTCATTTTTCTTGCTGACAAATAGATGTTTTCCAGGGGAGGGAGATTCGGATTTGAGCCTTTAGGAAACCACGGCAAAATTTGAGTGGCAGCAGCAAAACTTTTCCTTCTTTTAGATCCATTCCTTGGTTTTCTTGGTGTTGCTGTTTCTTTTTTCCTGACATTTTTGGAAAATACAAAAATACAACGCCCTCCCCCCCCCCCCCCCCCCCCCCCCCACTTTCCCTTTTCACACTTGGATCCTTTAAAAATACAACTTTCATGAGGAATCTGAACCACCAGGCTTGAAATCTGTACCGTACTCGGGAAGCCAAAGATATTGTTTCAATCATTTGAAACCTGACTCAAAATTTTTTTTTTTTTTAACTCATTTTATTTCTCCAGTTTATTTTATTTGTCTTATTTTTCTCTTCGTCCTCCCCTCCTCCCCCCCCCCCCCCCCCGCGAACTCACTATGCAACTGAAAGTTTCAAAACAAAAAGATTAAAACAACACTTGCTTAGTTCAAGAGTTGAGAGAGTCGGGGAATGTTTACGTCTCCATAAATTTTAACGTAATTCTGTCCTTGACTTTCCAGGACCGGGCAGTGACCGCCATCATTACGTCACCTTCTCTAAGATGAACTCGGCCTCGCCCAACAGCTCCAAGGACGGAAGTCACAGGTACAGCTTGTCTGATCGTGGCATGCCACAGACTGAGGGGGAGGCAATTCCCGAACAGATGACGGAGTCTGGAAACTACAAGAGATTTCTGACAATGGACATCACACCGGACGACATGATGGACGAGTCCATTCCACCACACCAGCAGGGTCTGTACCCTCCGTCCCCTGGAGGTGTCATGGGCATGACCAATCTGGATCACCGCATGGCGGATGTTTATCCTCCTACTTACCACAGCACCCAGTGGCACCCTAACCTCAAGGACGACAGCATGATGTATCCCTACGGATCTTCCAGCCTTACCCGGCCCACTCCTTTTCTTGGGCTGTCCAAGCCATTCTACAATCAGCCGGACAGCAAGTACGAAAGCAAGTATCTCAAGGCCTTGAAGACGATGGAAAATGACTCCATCAAAGAGCACCAAACTTCGTAATAGGACATCAACAAAAACCACACTTGAATACAAATTGAACAGACTTATACATTGTCTACAGCCAAGCACGTAAAACACTGCTCTGTTTTTCACTCCAGTCTTGATGTTCAAGATTTGCTGGTACATGAAGGCAGGGAAAATTATAGACTACACTTGCAGACTACACCACTCACATTGCAACAAACTTAACTGCAAATGGCAACATTTTATTTTTGTATTTGTATCACCGTATGAAAAGGAAATCCTCCCTATGAAATGTGTCAATGTCCTCCCAAGATCTTTGAAAAATCTTTACTCATTTTGCCAATTCTCATGTTTTCGATCAGCACTGTTAAAGGGTGGTGTTTTGTGATAATTGCAGTGTCCCATCAAGATTAATGGAGGCAAGATCTTGTGGAGACTTTATTTGTCATAAGTTGACCATCTTAAGTCAGGAGAACTGTTTGGTCCTGCAATGGCACATCGACAGCTATGAATAGAAAATAGTACGTGAGCCAACAGAAGCAGTCCATACTGGAGCTCTTTCTTACAGGAAGGAAAGACGAACCAACGGAGATCGTAATTCTAAAAACTGTAGAAAAATATCAGCGGCAGCTGAGATCTTCGACAACACTTAGTCTTGATCATCTTCTTCCAACAGAGGGCCTGAAGTCATCTTGTGTAAAAAAGATAATAAAAATGTTAACTACAAAATACGCAGTGGCTGTCCACCTGTTAGACCTAATACCCAGGGTGGACTGTGTCATTTAACTGTATTCATAAAATGAGAACAGGCAGATCTGAATTCCAACATTCAGTGTTTTCAAAACAACCTGGCGGAATTTAATGGTGGGGCAACATAATTATCATCTGTGCAAGGCGATCGTTCAGTAATGTTTCGTTGTTCTACAAGAATTATTATAGTCTGAGAGGTGGCCCAGACTGCATACTTGTGCCTTAGTCAGGTCGCTGTTTTGAACGCTGATTTCATTCCTATCCTAAGGATGCAGGGCTGAGATATACCATTACTGTGACGCTTCTTTTGGGCACTTCCGCGTGAAATGAACACTGAAATATTATCAGGAAGTGAACGTGAAGGCACAGACGCACTTCGATTCAAGGCACGAATTCAGTTGTCAAGACAAAACAGTTAAACTGTAGCCAAGCTGTGGTGCTGCTTTCTGCCCTGTGGTGCTGCATGGTGTTAGGTTTTCAGCTGATGAGCCATTTTCATGGTCTACAACTACAAGTCAACACAACATTATGACTGTGTTTCAGTAGGGAAAACACGTTTCCCGTGACATTTAAACAGGTGTTCTTCCTCATGCAAATAATACGGGAATGTAAGATGGTCACAAGATAATTCTCTGTGGAAGAATCAGCTGACTTGATTACCACAATACCATGATAAGAGCTGCGTGAAAGAGGAGGCGGGAGGAGTTCCTTCAAGGGGAGATAACTGACAAATACCCTTAACAATACACCCATAAAAACGATTATTGCCCCTGTCCATCAGATGACAGTTTCGCTGCAGGGGTTTTGGTCGAGGACCGTCTTCCCACGGTTGCAAGAAATAGTTTCTAAATCTTTTGCATCAGGTTCAAACGCATCATTAATTTAATGCTGGTGATTGAACATTGGGGATCAATGGCCAGGAATTTTCAGTTCTTGGTGCAGCATTGAACAAAATTTCCATCAAGGAAAGTGGGTTAAACGCTGTTTTTGATGAAAGATTTCAAAAGCAGCAAAACCAAACTTGTAAATTGATGTTGCTCTTTCACGAGGGCTTGTCGTGTGTGGATCCTCTAACCTGGATGGATTAATCAAAGGCTTCGATAAATGTTTTACAAATGTTTTAACCCCATTTTGCAAAGCTATTGAGCTAAATCTTCGTTTTAATCTGATCCCTTTGGTAATTAAATCGTGAATGTAATTATGTAACTAGTGGCCTCAGAACATTCATTTCCAGGGAGAAAGACGCAGTCTTGCAAATGGAACATGATCTGTTTTGCAGTTCTAGTTGACCCGATGATGCCCTTTTAAAGTTGATACTTGATAATTACATTATTATTGATAATCTAATCTCCCACTAATGTGCACAAGGTCTGATGGCCGCAAAAAAAATACAATGGCAGCATGTGTGTCTTTCAGACAAAGGCACATTTTTAGTCGTTAGACACGCCCTAATCATCTGGCACGAATCCGCTTTCAACAAATCCGTTATTATAGTTTTCAAATAGGCTATCTATAAGTCTCATATGTGGATGTCAAGATCACCTCCCTCGTTGTGATTGCCTCCAAGCCTATGTAAACATGCTAGATTTGCCCAATGCACAGCACTTTTCAATGCTATTTTCTTAACTTCAACATGCGACATTGCCATAGCTCCCGAACAGAATACGTCAAGAGGAAAATGATAAAGATTGTGTGAAAGAACTGTTATCGTGATAATGCAATATTCGGCCGGTTTCTTTACTTTTTCATCTGTTTTCTCGCAATTTGGCCTTAAGGTATGCTGTAAAATTCTCAAACTTTGTTTCACCTAATTGTTAATATTATTACCAATGCCTTTGCCTGATGTATTTATTGAAAATGTCATTTTTCTATAATGTGACGTTCTTCCAGTAATAATCTCCCAAATTCCTTTACCTACGTTATGTTGAGACATTAAGTTCCTAATACATGAACTGCTGCCAAAGACCGCTATTCTGTCGTAGTTTACTGTGTGTACATGAATGTTCCCTATGCTGAGACAAATAACTGTTTAGCATGAAAATGTATGATAAACATGTCCAGATTGGAATACTACTCGTGGCGTGTGTAATTTATGCCATGAAAATTTGAGAGGTTGGCCAGCCACATTCTTGTGGGTAAGTTCCCAAAATAACTCTTGAATGTTGTCCAGTATACATCTGACCTCATTCACATTCGGGCCCAGGAGTACGTCTTCACGAGACCAACTCAAACTTCAGATCTGAAAGATGGGTTTCCTGCACGTGAGAAGAAGGGGGAAACAGTGTGATACACCGACCAATGCATTTTGAACAATATGATAATTGATACTTCAAAAACTAATTGGCGTTGATATTCATCAGGTATCAGTGAGTGTGAAGTTAGAAAAGACACAGCCATGTGTAGTTCAGCAAGATTACGTGGGGTATTTGGCATACTGTTGTATACGACATTTTGCAGATTTTGAGGTTTTGTCATGAAAATGATTCTCCCATTCCTAATTTCATTATGTATAATCGCCACAAGTGGAGTCAGCTGGTGCAGCGTTAGTCACTGTAGCGCCCCCTACGATCCCGGCGGGTTATGGGATCAGTGACAATGACAGTGATAAGTCTCATTCCAATCTATTAAAAACCTTTGGAGGGATGTGTTTGTGTTTGTCCTCTGCTTTTACACAACTCTTCTAAGTTTCAATCCCTATTAAAAATTTTCTAAAAAAAACAATAATGCACATACAGCAATATGGGAAATACCCGGCGATTTACTGCCTGATTATCTTGCATTATTAAATTAAGACTAGGCGCTTTCCAATTAAGGCAAATGAATAGGAGAAACTGCAGTGATGGATTCCGATCTGAAAAGATTAGCTACGACACAACAGGCTGCCTGGTATTGATGTGCTCTTGGGCACGAATGAGAATGCTTATGTCTGCACGGATTGATGCTGTTGGTTGCGCGTGTGTTGTATTGCACATTGCTTTGATTCACTTGACATGTTTGATTTTCCTTCAAGAACAGGATGTATATATTATTGTGTTGTGTCACTGTACAGTGGTGAGACCCTGTGCTCTGTGTACATCTGTATCAGTCAACATCACCCTCATCACATTTACCCAATACATGTATTACATCATAGAGGCCAGAGGGCTTCCCACTGAGGACAAATTCCCGCACATGGGTCTATGAAGTAGAATAGTAGTTTACTTGTATTATTTCTGTTTGTTATGGAATGAATGCAGAACTTCAGGTATATAACTTTGCATATATATATATATATGATTAAATCATTATAATGATATTGCAGTATGAACATGACACATTTTGCCAACTCTCCACACATAGTGCATTATTTACTTATATTTTAAGAAACTTAATGCAGCATATTAAGTAAACTATGCAGTTATGTC
Organism: Onchidella celtica; assembly: GCA_963931925.1. Taxonomy (NCBI): domain Eukaryota; kingdom Metazoa; phylum Mollusca; class Gastropoda; order Systellommatophora; family Onchidiidae; genus Onchidella; species Onchidella celtica. Next base: position 4,381,819 of record OZ007574.1, on the reverse strand, counting down.
ACCAAAACCCTTCAACAGTCCATCTCTTTACTGCTTTATAATCAATTCTTTGTACTGTAATTTATATTATACTTTGTATCATGGCAACGAAGTGGGCAGATGTGCAGTGTGTATGTGTGTGTGTGTTTGTGTCTGTGAATGTAAGAGAGAGAGGGAGAGAGAGAGATGGAGAGACAGACAGAACTTGCACAGAGAACAACGATACAACCGAGACAGAAGAGAAAGTTCTCACTAGTTAGGACGGACCGGGGGGGGGGGGTGCTTCAAAGGATGTTGCTGTGAGTGAGTTGCCATCGTGGGAATGTTTGCTGAATTGTACTTTATGTAAGCAACAAGACTAGGACAACGCAGAAATCGAACAATTACCAAGTGTTGACATTGATAAGCTATTGATTATCTGTCAGTACTATGATGTCGAGTCTATCACTGTGTGAAGGGAGCGGATGACTGCGGACGCGTGAAAATGATAATAACATACCGCTGAGCCTATCATGAAATCAAGCAAGTGAGAAAAGCCAAATTTTACAGAAAAACGATTTTGCTTGACCAGTATGCCTTATGTAAAATACAGTTTTGATAACAAATACTGGAAATATTGTACTGGCCCTTAATCAACAGAAAAATTAGAATCCCTTCCACGTGTTCAAAGAATATTTTATTTAGGCTGAAAAAAAAAGGCTATACTCTGGAGTTGCGCCACTGCACTTGCTCGGTTTCATGATGTGGTCCGCGGTACAGTGACTGCAAGAGTTGGTGTGATATTGTGTTTCTCCATATTTACCTAGATACTGCTCTGTACTGAGAGCATTGGTCTGTGTTTGTTTTTCAATTGACACACAGGTGTAAAATGCTCCAATACAGGTATTATTGTTCCTATCCATGTGACGCCAGATAAACACCTCAACTTGCAAACACGTGTGTTTATGATTGAACCCTCTCGGCTGGTGTGTTTTACGTTCATGATAATACATATTTATAAATTAATTAACACTATAATGATAAATATACAATAAACATGTTGACTTTACTGGCGTATAAGGTGCTGATACGTCATATCCATCATGTCTATTTTATTCATCACGTTTATGACAGGTCTGAACTTCTGAAACACTGCAGGGAATTGCTCATCTCTGTGCACGGTTTTCTGTTGCTGAGCACACTAACAGACAATAAATCCACATCGGACCAGGTCCGTATTAACATCATCAAGGATCCCTGGGCAAAGCAGTAGGAATTTTCTTCCCCGTTCCAAAAACCAATGTAAATTTACATGCATGGGGCCTCCCATACCTAGTGTGCCCATGCGTTCAGACGTCTCTGCATCGGAAATCCCAGTGGTGGGCAAATATTTGCATTGTCTTGGAACTCAATCTGCGGCATTTGTACTGTTCATCTATTCTTGAAAATTACATTTATCATCGTACTCCAAGTCAGCCTTGTGAAAAGTTAGGAAATTGCATGTAAACGAAGTTACGCTAAAAGCGTAGTTACATGTAACTTTTCTGAGCCTTGAACTCCGGTGCTTAGGCAACCAGACAGTCTGGATGTCATCAGTTTGAGTCTGAAGAAGCACATCGACACGATGACAGTCATATCGCCTAGGGAAAAAGCAAGACCCAAGACAGAATATAATGGAATGATATTGAACCTGTTTACAGCAGGGGTCATCAAACTTTTTTTCACAGAGGGCCGGATAACTGACTGACTTACAAGCGCGGGCCGCATGAAGCAATTGTTCATCCCGTAGCTCCAGATATCCCTAGTGTTATCAAACAAAATCAAGTACCATGACGGGCTGGATGAACTGACGTCGCGGGCCGGATGGGCCGTAGTTTGGTGACCCCTGGTTTAAAACGCAGAACCGCCAAGATCATTTTTCTTTCCCATGCCCAGAGCATCTGAAAAATTTGAATGATCAGAGGCCAAACCCTAAATCGCTGAATCTGAGAGTATTGTTTAGAGAAGAGTGGCCGGTTGTTGTTGTTTGTTTTGTTTTTTTTTTGGGGGGGGGGGGGGGTACTACAGTGTGATTTTAGTTTGTATGGTGTCAGTGAAATCCGACACAAGCCTCATACCATGATTAGCCTAGATGATTCCGCTCTATTGGAAGTAAATGAAAAGACAACAAGGAGCTGACTGTCTTGCATAGTTTTCATAATAATGATGTCATCCGGCCATTCGCGCTCACTGCGGCTTTTGTTTGATGTGTCAAATACCAAAGCTTCTAGTGTTACTTTTGTTAACAGTTTCAGAATCTATATAATAAAGCTACAACAAAACCCCTAATAGTCCTATGGACTCGGAAACTACACAACGCACCGACCTGAAATTTGGCACAAAGAATTATGGGATAGCGAACATTGTTCCTATCGCTATACACAAACAAAACCGTTTTTTATTTCTGAGTTAATCGGTAAATGCGGTTATAATTAAAGACTAAATTCACGAGAGCGTTTGATCCGAACTTTACGATTAATAAGATATTGATGTATGTTTCTAATAATAGCCCACCCCCGCCTACACATGACGTTATCACTTCCTGCGATGTGTTCACTAACAAACAAATTAACCCGTGCGCAAATCATTGCCATTTGACGGATGCTGACGGGATGCGCAGGATGTCAACGCGCAAATATCTAAAAACAAACAAACAAAAATAAAATAAAGCTAAAGGAACAGGCAAAATGAAGCAGGTCCAGAATAATCACTCAGAACTGAAACTAATAAATCGATTTATCCCGGGCAGGGCCGGGCAACTCAGCTAGTGTTTCAAAACAATTATTCGCTTTCCTGAACTCCTAGTTAGTGACGGAATCTATGTTTCAGTCAGACATGCCTTATACGTACAAAATAACCATGGGATGGACAATGGACATGACCCTGATAAGCAGTACCATCAAGCTACAATATGGTACATGACTGTATATAACACCTAAGTTGTAAGTCCCATAATTATCAGTTATGATCTCTTTACTGAATTACTACTGCAGCTAATTTATTTTATAAGATGATCATTGAATATGACCATAATTATCACTCTTAGCCAGTGCTAGTGATTGAGTTTCTTTTCATTTTCTAAGTTTGAATTTCAATCAGTTTAATCCAAAATCGTGGATTATTCATGTTTAGTGTGTGTGTGTGTGAGAGAGAGAGAGAGAGAGAGAGAGAGACAGAGACAGAGAGAGAGAGAGAGAAAGAGAGGGGGGGGGCTATTCGGAGGGCACACGGCAATTATAATGACACTGAGACGCGTTTACCTGACATTCTGACTTGATTGTGTTTTGTCTTTCTTGGCCCCACAATGGGTGACGCCCCTACTTTATGCAGCCAAAAACACCAATAAAGTAATGCGTGTAAATGAATAAACAATGTGAGAGTCAGATCCGACACCCTTTATTCTCATTGACATGCATGCAAAGAAATAACAGGTGGACAACGAAGTCATAATATTTTATGTCAGATTGTTACCTGTCCTGTCTGATTTAGACAAAAATATCCAGCCAAAGTTTGTCATGCTACAAGGACTTCAATCAATTTCACAACACGGACAGGTATGAGACACCGTGTTCCCGTTCTTGTGTTTACGCTCCCTCATGAAAAGAAAGCATTGTAGAAGGTTTAAACCTACCCAGTTTGCGCACCCTGCATTCAAACATACAACAGTAGAGAAGAGGGAAGAACTCACAGAGAAGTAGGTAGACAAAAAAGAAGAAGACAAATGGAAGAAGAGGAATACTCTGGAAGCTTCGGTAGCGGCAGTCCCTTTTATTATTTATTTCATTATTTTCCCTCTCCGCGACTGCACGTACTCTCTAAAGCCCTGTCCTCGAGCCGCTGTTACTGAAAGATAAATATAATTAGGCTATACACTGTCAAGTAAAAGGAACTACCCTACCAAAGCGCTTCCAGGATGCTTGACTGTCGCTGCAGTTTTGGTTTCAGTTTTTCATGTTCCGAGTGTATGTGTCGAAAACGGTGAGCAGATTTATTGGAGAGCCTGTGTGTTATATTGTGTTCCTTGTCAAATACTTCATCAATCACTAAAAGTTCATATCCTCAGTTTCATATTTTGATCGGATCGTTTCATCAGACATTTTTTTTGTTAAACTAATGTAACAATTTTTGTGTAGATCTAGAAAAGTCATCGCCTATGATTCAATTGTTCACAGAGTTGTATGGTTGAAGCTTGAAGGCTGAGTTTTTTGTACAAATGTGCACTAATAAAATAGAATGTTTTAACACATTATGTTTCCGCTTTTACTTTTCATATTTGTTGCTTGTCAGGCCAAGGACCTGCAGTGTTTGTGACTGCTGTAACTGGACTGTTAGTCTTTGAATCTGTTCTCATTGTTGATGTTGTTGTTTTGCTGATGTTGTCATAAATGTTAAAGTTGATGTTACTGTTGTTGTAGATTGTTACTTTGTCGTTGTTGATGCTGTTTTGCTTTATTAAATCCACTTATTACTGACGTAATCCCTTCTGGAGACTGTTTCTGCTGCTACTGGAGATACCTCAGCTGTGTCCGTTCTGACTCTAAGTTGTCATGTTAATAATAATAGTAATAATAATAATAATGCCTACTTATACAGCCCACAATTCCCATTTAAAAAAGCCTTTGGGTGCTTGGTAATTTAACAGTAAATAAACATGCCTAAGAGACAACTCACGAAAAATACAAATTTGCATAAAAAAAAGTTTTAAAATAATTACGATTTCGCTTCAGCGATAGGTTTTTAGTTCCGATTTATTAGAGCTCAGATTGTAATCCTGTGTAATTCTCCGGGGTAAGCTAAGGCATTCCACACTGAGGGCCCAGAGTGAGAAATGGTTCTCATGCATGCCCTGGTGCTCACTAAGTGATAGAAAAAAAATACAGGCCAAACCAAAAATGTACCGGAGTCGCAAAAGTAAGAATGATAAAAATAATTTAAAACTCCCTTTGCACTCAGTTTTACGCTTTGTTCCGTTGTCTTTTTGTGATGACCAACGGGAATTTCTAACTGAAAAAAATTCTAAACCCAAATAAAATGATAGAGCACATTTGATTTTGTAAAGTAATGTTTAAAAAAAAAATGATCTGAGTTAGACTGACACATGCTATCTCTTTCTCTTACCTGGCAATAAGGTACTGTTCTTGTTGCTGTTCATGGCGACGGCCTCTTCCTTTGGATATGGTTTTTATCTGCCCGATTGTCATTCTCTTTCTGCTCTCGCTCTTGTGTGATAAATATCAATATTGTTATTGATGTGGCCCATTTCTCTGCCGCTTCCACGCCTCTGACATCTGGCGCCCCCAACATTTTCGTAGCTATTGACCTGAACATAATATGTCTTTTCTTTTTGCTTGTCATTATTGTTTTATTCCTTTTGCTGGTTGTTCTTTACTATAGCATAAACAAACAGGTAGATGGGCAAATAGGTAGACAGACATAGTTAGATAAATATATATAAAAAGAGACAGACAGACAGACAGACAGACAGACATGCAAGCAGGCAGGCAGATAGATAGATAGATAGACAGACAGACAGACAGACAGACAGACAGACAGACAGACAGACAGAATGACAGACAGACAGACAGACAGACAGACAGATAGATAGATAGATAGATAGATAGATAGATAGATAGATAGATAGATAGATAGATAGATAGATAGATAGATAGATAGATAGATAGATAGATAGATAGATAGATAGATAGATAGATAGATAGATAGATGGGTTGGTGGGTAGGCAGATAGGTAACTGGTGCCAAGCACATGCGAGTTCTGAAATACAAAAAAAATAGATTGATATTGATACAAGTAATCCCATAAGGACAATTACCACAACAACTCCTTAATTGGAACACTTTCTATTTTATGAACAACTACATGACTATGATCACACATCAACTCTGATTCACTCTTGCATGTTGATGGTGGCCTAAAAAGTTGACATAATATACTAGCTCAGCTGAGATAATTGCTGATGGTGAGGCCTGTTCCAAACCACCTTCTGGCATCCCCTGCGGCTTCGTATGATTCCCATATGTATTGGCTCTGTCTTTCCTTTGGGTTAAATCTGCGGAGTGGAGAGGGGGTTAGTGCAAGATGGGCTAAGCACTGATTCCCATATGTATTGGCTCTGTCTTTCCTTTGGGTTAAATCTGCGGAGTGGAGAGGGGGTTAGTGCAAGACGGGCTAAGCACTGATTCCCATATGTATTGGCTCTGTCTTTCCTTTGGGTTAAATCTGCGGAGTGGAGAGGGGGTTAGTGCAAGATGGGCTAAGCACTGATTCCCATATGTATTGGCTCTGTCTTTCCTTTGGGTTAAATCTGCGGAGTGGAGAGGGGGTTAGTGCAAGATGGGCTCAGCACTGATTCCCATATGTATTGGCTCTGTCTTTCCTTTGGGTTAAATCTGCGGAGTGGAGAGGGGGTTAGTGCAAGATGGGCTAAGCACTGATTCCCATATGTATTGGCTCTGTCTTTCCTTTGGGTTAAATCTGCGGAGTGGAGAGGGGGTTAGTGCAAGACGGGCTCAGCACTGATTCCCATATGTATTGGCTCTGTCTTTCCTTTGGGTTAAATCTGCGGAGTGGAGAGGGGGTTAGTGCAAGACGGGCTAAGCACTGATTCCATATTTCTGCCCAGGCTAATAGAGCAGGGAAGGGAGGACACTGCACTCAGGGCAACATCAGTGTACATCACCCATTCTGCCCAACCAAAGCTACAACAGCACTGACCCATGGAGAGGACACTCCACGCATGTCACTAACACTGGCATGGTTAAAAACACGGGAGATGGCAGTTACCGGTCATAAGTTCTGACAGATTGGCGTAGGTCAGAGCGCCAGGGGCCATCTCTGACGGTGGGAGTGATATTTCTGTCACACTGGTCAGCTACCGCCCGCCTTAAACTGGACAGCCCCCAGTCAGTAAGGTATTGACCCGCCACATCTGCCTGCCTCAAACGGGTACATGAGGATAGAGCAAAAGCCGAAAAGCAGATGTAAAAGAGTGTACCTCGCTCAAAAAAAGAAAGATATTTGAAGGTCGGAACATGGAATGTCAGGACCATGTGCCCCGGCCTAGATTCAACTAACCTGACAAACACTGATGTGAGAAAGACCGCCATCATAGACAAGGAGCTACACAGACGGAGAGTTGACATAGCTGCCTTACAAGAGACCAGACTGGCAGACTGCGGCTCCCTGAAAGAAGAAAACTACACTTTCTACTGGCAAGGCCTGAGCTCAAACCAACCCAGGCACCACGGAGTTGGCTTTGCCATCAGGAACCGACTCCTGGGATGCATAACAACACCCATTGGAAAATCAGAAAGATTAATGTCACTAAGATTGTCAACAAGATCAGGACAAATGAACATCATCTGTGTATATGCACCAACCCTAACATCAACTCCAGAGAACAAAGACAAATTTTATGACGAACTGACCTCTGTTTTCAACTCCATACCACCAAGTGAACCACTCATCATCATTGGCGATCTGAATGCAAGAGTTGGTTGCAACCACCAAGTTTGGCCCACATGCTTAGGTCATCATGGCATTGGGAAAATGAACGACAATGGTCAACGACTTCTTGAATTCTGCACCCAAAACGACCTATGCATAGCTAACACGTACTTCCAGGTGAAGCACTGCCACAAGGTAACATGGAAGCACCCAAGATCAGGCCACTGGCATCAACTGAACCACATACTAACAAGAAGGAAACATCTCAACGCAGTAAAACTGGCCAGGACTTACCACAGTGCAGACTGTGATACAGACCATGCCCTCGTAATTGGAAACATTGAAGCACAACCAAAGAAGATCTTCAAAACTCGTAACAAACCAAAACCAAAGTTAGACATTAATAAAGCAAAGCTGAATGAACGAAAGTGTGCCTTCACGGAAACATTCAACACTAGCATTGGGTCAAAGTTGGAAGAAGGAACAATAGACGAGACCTGGAATCTTCTAAGGACTAACATCTACGACTGTGCTCTCACTTCCTATGGTGCAAAACCACTATTCAAACACGACTGGGTTGAGGAACATGCCATCACACTCCTCCCACTGATTGAGGAAAAGCGAAAAGCTATGGTAGATCACAAGCAGAGACCATCACAGGAAACCCATGATAGAGTCAAACATACACGCTCCAGAGTCCAACAAGAAGCAAGAAAATGTGCAAATGAATACTGGACCAATCTATGCATGGATATCCAAAGAGCATCAGATATGGGAGACCCAAGGACAATGTACGAGAAGATGAAAGTAGCACTGGGTCCCACCGTCTCCAAATGTGCTCCAATCAAATCAGAAAGTGGAGAATCAATCACAGACAAAAAGAATCAACTAGACAGATGGGTTGAGCACTATTCAAAGCTGTACTCAAAAGAATCACCAGTTAACGCTGGACTAGATGAGGCTGTACCAACGCTCACAGCAATGTACGAACTTGATGTGGAACCCACAATAGAAGAACTTGCAGAGGCAATCCAAGACTTGAGAAACGGGAAGTCAACTGGAGAAGATAATATCCCAGCAGAAGTTCTGAAAGAAAATATAGACACCCTTCTTCCACATCTCCATCAACTGCTAATCAAATACTGGAAAAACGGCGAGGTCCCTCATGATATGAGAAATGCAAAAATTGTGACTCTCTACAAGAACAAAGGCGACAAAGGTGACTGCAATAACTACAGAGGCATATCCTTACTAAGTGTAACAGGAAAAGTCTTTGCAAGAGTCATCCTAAAACGTCTCCAAACACTTTCAGAAAGGATACTTCCAGAGCCTCAATGTGGGTTCAGAGCCGAAAGATCGACCATAGACATGATCTTTACCCTCCGACAACTTCAAGAGAAATGTAGAGAGCAAAATCGACCACTGTTCATAGCCTTCGTGGACCTGACAAAAGCTTTTGATACTGTAAGCAGACCAGCGCTCTACACAGTTCTCAGAAATATAGGATGCCCCCCAAAACTGCTGAGTCTGATAAAATCCTTCCATGAAGACATGACTGGATGTATACAGTTCGATGGAAACATCTCAGAAAAGTTCGACATAAAAAATGGAGTAAAACAAGGATGTGTACTAGCACCAACCCTGTTCGGCATCTACTTCGCAGCACTCCTCCACCATGCGTTTAGCGAAAGCACTGAAGGCATCTACATCAGGACAAGACTGGACGGCTCCCTGTTCAACCTATCAAGACTCAAAGCAAAGACAAAAACAGTTGAGGTCCTTCTGCGCGAACTCCTGTTTGCAGACGATGCAGCTATCGTCGCAAATGACAACGAAACACTCCAGAATTTGATGGATCGACTAGCACGTGCATGCGAGCTCTTCTCTTTAATCATCAGTGTGAAGAAGACAGAAATAGTCGCACAAGGAACATGTGTACCTCCAAGCATCTACCTAAATGGAGATAAATTGAAAAATGCTGAATCTTTCACATATCTGGGTCAACAATCACTGCAACACTCTCCCTAGGTGAAGAAATTAACATGAGAGTCGGGAAAGCAGCCACAACTTTCGGAAAACTGTTCAAAAGGGTCTGGAACAATAAACACCTCACAACAAAGACCAAGATCCTGGTCTATCAAGCATGTGTGTTGACCAGCCTCTTATATGGATGTGAGACTTGGACCACCTACTCAAAACAAGAAAAAAGACTGAACACGTTTCATCTCAGATGCCTACGAAAAATCTTCAACATCAAGTGGCAAGATAAGGTCCCAAATACAGACGTATTGAGAAAGGCACAAGTTCTATCAGTGCAAACGATCTTACGAATGAGGAGACTTCGCTGGTTAGGCCATGTGAAAAGGATGGATGATCACCGCCTCCCAAAACAAGTGCTGTATGGCGAGCTGAGGGAGGGTCACAGAGCAAGAGGCAGACCCAAGCTCCGATATAAAGATCTGTGCAAATCATCACTAGGTGACTTCGAGTTGCCAGAAGGCTGGGAAATCATTGCTGTAGACCGAACCACATGGAGAGGAGATGTGAGGAGGGGTGCTCGGAGGTACGAGCAGTCACAACAGACAAAACAAGAACAAAAACGGCAGGACAGGAAGCTCTAGCTGCTAACCCAGCAACCACACAACAGTACTTGTCCTGCTCATATTGTCAGCGGCCGTGTAATTCAAACATTGGCCTGGTCAGCCACGAGAGGAGTTGCTCACGACTCCAACATTGACATTTAGAAGCTGCTCTGACCGTCTGCAAAGACGAAAAGGGCCAATGAAATAATTAAAATGCGAAAAAATGAAAGCAAGCTTAATTTAAACATTTTTCTTTACTAAAAATTAGCTTGAGATGAATTCTGTCAGTTATGAAAATTCCGTTTCTCTACGACAGTGGTTCTCAACCTTTTTCAGGGAATGAACAACCCCTCTCCCCCATCTCTCAAGGTTCCAATTCCTCCCCCCCCCCCCCACCTTGGAAAATCGAATTCGCCCACGTTCAGAACCTCAGCTCTACGACTTACCGTCGTTTACCGCAACACAATTATATAATAGAGGAGTTCGCGAATAATGTCCCATAAATCCATCTTTTACACAGACCAAAAAACAACAACAGAACGCAAGGGTAACCGCTCCCATAGAAGCATTGCATAATTAGGAACACTTTCTTTAATTAAGATCAACTATTCCATGGTGTTAAATGTTACACACAATTCTCAGTTTCTCCCCTACGGTGCGCATATATATACTTGAGACATGTAGTGGCCAGCATTGCGTCAGCACAGGCTAATGCAACGGCTTGGCGGCCTAAGAAGTTGACATAAATCACACACAATAATTAAAATACAAAATGATAATACTAATAAATCAAAGCAAGCATAGGTTAAACATTTTTCTTCACTAAAACCTAGCTTGAGATGAGTTGCATCAATATCGAAACGTTCGAGTACCTAGTCTTCTCGGATAAGGACGAAAAAATTCGGAGGGCCCGTGTGCACATTGCGCACGTTAAAGATACCTTGGCAGTTGGAAATCGTAAAGAGCAGGCCGAGCAGGCCGCTTCCCGGGGCAAAATTAAATAACACTCATCCCTATCATTCCCCCCCCCCTCCTTCCCTCATCTCCACCCCCACCCCCACCCCCTCAAAAAAAAAAACGCCGACCGGCGCTGCACTGTGGCGACGACGTGCCTGCTTCACTTATAACTGGGCTGCAATGGCACAAAGGCAAATTTCCCAAATGGGATTGAAGAAGTATACAAAATACAAATACAAATAAACACATCAAAACTGAATAAGAGGTATATTACATGAAGTAATGGTAAGGACCCCAGTAAAACAATGCCACACATCTGTACCGGTAACTATAATGTTCAGGCGAATTGTGGATGGCAAAAACTATCGCTCTGTACTTTCCTGTGTAGGCTATTATTCTCTTATTCCTGGATGATCAACAAATTTGATGAAACAGGCGGATGATGACTGTCAATTGAAATGGGCATAAATTTCTGTACATAGGCATTTGAGTACAGTGGTCAAAATTGAAAAATACTGCGTCTCTTAAGAGAAAGACAGAAGATGTAGGTAGGTACAGTATCGGTAGTGATAATTAACAATGTTGTTAAATCCTTTGCAAACTTTCATGAATATTTTTTGTCAAACATCTCACATCCATGGACTAGAGTGAGTTAATTACAAAGAGCGTAATGATTATTTGGTTAGAGTGTACATTATGAAAACCAGATTAAAGTTTTCTCCCCCCCCCCCCCTTTTCTTCAAAAAAGCAAAAACAAAAAACGACAAGAACTAGACTCGAATTCACTCAAAGTTTTCCTTTGATTATCTCTTAAAATGACTTTAAAGCAAAGGCATTAACTAAAACAGTGATTAAAATGATCAACTTTGTTCGCTTCGAGATGGTGTTTATACTCAATTTATTATTAAATTTTGACTTTTCAACTTCAGGTCTTGACTGACCTTTGCCCTGCTGAGACCTTTGACCTCAGTGAAAGGTCACAATGGCGGACGACAAGCTCGCTCGTGTACGAGACACCCTTGGAAGTTTCCCTGATTTTCCAAAGCCGGGGGTTTTGTTCAGGTACTGTGCAATTCGTGCAATAGAATTTATGCGTAATGATGCTGTAGGTGACAGTTATGTGCAAACTGGGCAGTACACGCCGGTACTGTTGGTGGATAATGGCAGCCTTTTCAAAATTGCATTTTTATGCATGCCGCAATGAAGTCATACTCATAGATGTACCAATACTAGATCTAGACTCTATAGTTATAGTCATTCATAGATCTAGAGAAGACAGAAAATGTTCAAATTCTTTAGTTTGCTTTGTATCGTTTGAGTTTTATTTCTCACGCAGGATTTGGCAACATATTAATTAGATCTAGTCTAGATCTAGATCTAGATCTAGATCTAGACTCTATAACTTTTTCTTTCTGCCAGATTTTAACATTGCTTATAGATCTAGATCTAGTCCTGCTGCGACCCCACAGTTTTTCTGTGGTTTTTATAATATAGGGTAATGGTAGTAAAGCCGAATAGAGAAAAATGGTCACTCAAGTTTTGTTCATTGTTACCATCATATTGTCAGTGTCTCTATTTAGCTTGACTTGGTTGGAAACTGTCCTTGCCCAAGCATTTAAACTAAACACAGTAACAGAACCTAACTAACCAAAAAAAAACTTTTGAGCACATTGAGATCTAGTCTAGTCTGAAGTCATGTGCGGCTGTGGGCATACAATCTTATAACAACTTCACATTATCACTGTGTTCAGATGGCTATGCTTTGTGTAGCATCACTTCATGTTTCTTTCTCTCAACTGGCTATGGAAGAGGAGGGAGGGGTTTAAAGGAGGTGATCCATGGTATATGTTGTCAGCTGTATGTTTATGCCATGCAACAACAATACTACATGATTGATGTTTCACAGATACCTCAAAATTTGGCAAACTCGAAACAGATGATGCCACCTGAACAATTTGAATTATCTAAGGTCGTCTGTAGGGTTGGCCTACACGTATATTATGACATTTTCCCGGACCCCATACATGTATTGAATTTGATGCACATTTCTGTTCCAGTTTAGATGCAGCCTAGTCCATGGCATAATGTTGTATCACAAAATGTGCCATTATATAATTATAATAATTATAAAATGCTTCTAAAGTTTTTCTCAAGGAAGTGCCTAGGTAGGGAAGATAACCTCTGCCTGTGCAATCCCTATGTGCAAAGGGCATAGGAAGTGAAGACATGGGTCATTCTCACACAGTCTTGTTACTGTTAGCAAATATGTGAGCAAGCCTCACTAACCGTAATGGAAGTCCCATTTTTTCAGTTTTGAGTTAGGGATATATTTATCACCATAAACGATGAAATCTCATCTTCAATTTGGTGTAAAAATTATTGTAATGATCCTTTTTATCGCAAAGTTATGGCTTTTTAAAGACACCTACCTAGGCCTACCCCCTGGTGAAAAACAGAAGTAACTTCAGAGAAAATCGCCATTAAAGATGGAGGAGCGATGTTCGATCTCGGTGAGATGAGTGGACTTATTATCTCCCTAGCAACGGGTACTTGTTATTAACCTACGGCTTTGAAATTTTTGCATGTCTGTGCCAATATAAATGATACATGCTCTGTAAACATTTTGTGACAATAATAGGTTTATAACTTTATTGATTTTGACGTTATCAGGAGTTCAATGAACTCCATTATTGCTGTGATATATTCAATGTCAAAGGCAAAATTAAAGGCATTAAAAGCAATATATGGGTGACACCCAGTTGAAAATACCAAACTAGAAAATTAATATTAAGTGTTGAAATTTATGAGAAAATTATCGTAGCATTTTGTAAAATTTTTGCAAGTTTGATCAAAACTCAAAGCAACATTCAATTATAGTTTTTAACAGGTGTGAATGAGAATGACAGATAGATTAAAAATATCTCTTCTGTTAGCATAGGCTGTGCAGAAATGACATATTTGTAATACTTTTAAAGCTATTAGTTGTCAAAAAAAAAGAAAAGCGATTAGTCAAAATGTAATTTAAAATTGTGCAAAATTTCAACAACATATGTTGCCAAATAAAGGTTGCAGTCTTGACTAGTTTGCTACTTGTACAGGCTGGCGCAGTTAGGTAATGTTGATAATATCACTCTATAGTATAACATTTTGTTCTTCGTGTTGTCAATGCATTATTTTTATTCAAGACCAAATAAGGGCATTTTGAAGGACACTGTAGCCGATATTGATGAGAATCACTTCAGTTCTGTATGTTTTACAAAATTTTGAGATAAGCAATCATCACCTTTCTTTGCTCTTTTGTATCCTAAAATCAAGTTTTTCACCGAAATCAGAGGATTTTATGATTACTTTCTACTGCTTTTCGGGTCAGTTCATTTTTTTTTTTTTTAATCAATCATCTCACCGTTTATCATTCATTTGTGGTACCGTAATGTTTGCAACATTTCAACTATTTGGACAAAAGTTACAAAAATTCTCTATTAGTATTACAAAGGATCTTAACTTTTAGCTTATCAGTGTACTTTATGTGAGGAAGGTTATAGTTATCAGTGTGCAAGAATAAAAAAAACTTTATGGTTACAGTTCCAGAAACCAGTTTTGTCCTGTAGGCCTAATGTTTGCAACAGATTTAATGTAAAAAAAAAAAGAGGTGGTTTTATTAAGTTAAACATGCTCTTGAACTGCTAACTAATAATGTATGCCTAATTGAAGTGGCATTTGTTTGCTTTTTCTAACATTTGTGCTATTTGATGGTTTGTTTTGTCTGTGTAATGTTTGCAACATTGAACACAAGCACTTCATACTTTTCTAACTTACTTGTTAAAAAAACTAAGCACATGACAGATGACTGCTCCTTGAGAATATGAAATTTTAAAGTCTGAGCCGTGTTTCTAATATTTTATTGAGGCTGGGATTTGATGTCCAATTCTGGACTTTAAATGTTATGATTTGTACATGATTGGGTGAGAAAGACCCATATTTCTTGTCTATTCACTTAGTTTAGGTAGGAAAAATATTTTTGTCTCTCTGCATGTATGTTATTTTCACACTAGACCTATCGCTGTCACCTCCATTTTCTTCACTCTGGGCATCCAAATCTGTGATAGATTCAAATCACAATTCAAGGCATTTTCCAAGCAATGTTCCTGCAAAATTCCTTCTTATTTGGCCTAAAATAGTATAAGGCGCTTGGAAGCCACGATTTCAGTTTTCACCAGTACATGTACAACTTTCATTTGCAGACTTGTGCTTGACATATTGTTCATGAAGTATCTTGTCTGTTTCAGTTTAAAGTAGCCCTCTGGGACAAATTACTTATGAATCCGAGAGCACATTCCCTTAACTGTCGTCATGATAAAAAATCTTTCAGATTTTCTCATTGCAATTGCAGCCATTCAAATATTGCACAAAATAGGGTGTTTGTCCCAGTGGCCGCTAACAAAGGCCACTCGGCATTTTCTGCGCAACCCATTGGCTGCTATTATTGGCCGCTGAGGTCGAATGAGGTAAGGTAATAGGCAATTAATAGCTGAACCAAGCGTTAACTATTAAAACAATCATTTTGAAAATTACCTTGTTGGCGGCTGTTCCTCGATGGCCTCAAAAATGAAGAGAGATGCAAATTGAGCCTAGATGGCTAACCCAGCTTGTGGGAGGGCAGTAATGTATTTTTCCGTGTTTATATTTTCATTTCAGAGATATCTTCCCTGTATTGAGAAATCCATCAGTCTTCAATGATCTGAATGATCTCTTGCTGCAGGCTGTGAAAGAGACTTGCCCCGATATTGAATGTGTGGTAGGTCTGGACTCGAGAGGGTTTTTGTTTGGGCCAATTCTTGCACAGAGACTAAACATCCCATTTGTCCCTGTGCGTAAGAAGGGAAAGTTGCCAGGGGAGGTTCTGAAGGTGTCGTTTCAGCTTGAATACGGATCGGTGAGTTTTTTGTTGTTTTTTTTAAATATCATTTTCCTACAGATCTAAGCCAAAGGGCCAAATTGCAAGTTAAATGCACTCAAATCAGTCTATGTGAATACGTTCTGCGAGAGTCAACCCTTGTAGGCACACGCCTAAGGACACATGGTTCTATCCCCATAATCACATTAGAGGAATGTGTAGCCTTGATAAACATCTTCATCCTTGGCATTACTTTAATTCCAACTGTGTTTAGAGATGAGTGGCACATATTCCTTTTATTTACAGAATAATGCTCAGAGGAGTATTAGACAGGTTGGTTCAAAGTTGGCAAAAAGAAAAGTTGTATTTCACAAAGCCTCATGTATTGTAAGAAATAATACAGAAACAATACAATAAAATGCAAAGGACAGATAAATCAGGCTTCCAGTCAATAGACCTCCACCAGGCAAAAAAAAAATGCAACACTATAAAATGAAAATGAAAACAAAAAAAATCATAAAATTCTCAAAAATCCAGATACTTATCCTTTGTAGCTAGCGGGCTTCAGACAGAGTCTCACAATTGATCTACTGGGTTGTGGCATTTGTTGATCCAGTTTCACATTATAATGTGCACAATTGTGTGATGTATAATTTAAGTTTGTTTTTAAAGAATGCAAGTACATATTTATGTTTGGTTTAGTCTGCAGGATGTTTGTTTCTATAGAAGCTGCTTCCAGGAAAAGGAATTGATATTTTTTTCACTTGTATTGGAATTTGTTTTTCTTTACCTGGTTTTTTCTAAATAAAATCTGAAATTCTGTGAGCAAGAGTTTCATTTAACATTTATCATCAAATGGACCAGTGAAGGTTATGACTACTGATGTTGGAAGCAAATCTCCACTCTTGCCTCACTATAAGCAGACACATAAGTCATTCAATTTAGTAACCAAAGTTTTATTTAACCCTATTTTACATTCATTTGGAGGATGTTGTGATGAAAAGACCCTGGGTGTAAAATATGGTAAAAACTGTCATAATGTGACAGTAGGTTTTAATAAAAGTTATCAGATGAGTGTGTAACAGCTGAGGTTGATTTCAGTACATTATAGCAGGGAGAGTTAGATGATCTAAATAGTAAACTGCTGCCCTTTAGAAACGAAACTGTCACAGCTGTAGTAAAATTAACCACGAAATCCGTCAAACACTAAATGATACTGAAGTTTGATAATTATATGATGAACAATATAATCCTAGGAAGGCACCAGAGAACACCTAAACAAATGAATATCCTAGCCCACACGAGGAAATACAATTGCTGAAGACTCACTTACTCACTGCTCCTTACATTTACATGGATCTATTTAAATAACAGTCATAGAAAATTCCCGAAGCACCCTAACCTCTGCACTCGCCCGAGACACATAAACTGACCAATCACATAACAATACATCATAAGGTTACATCGCCTCCAGGCCAAACCTGGCATAAACATCTAGATCTATATCCACGATGTTATCGAATATTCAGGAATGTCCTAATATTTACAAAACGGGTCAAATCACTCAACAAGAAAAAACTACTCACAAGATAGGGAAGGTCAGGTGGCCGAGTGCAAGCACAGTGAACAACAACAAAAGGGAAACGAGAGGTGAAGACTCGTTCAGTCATCAGTATGACACGTGAAAGCAGGGAAGGGAAGGGGTAGCCTGCAGACGCTACACCGTGTGTCATTGAAAATGCAGAGCTATTACACAAGAAATAAAAGTTTCAAAATTTTATGTAAGCAAAAATGTACAAAATATTGACACTTACCATACATGGTGTTACAGAGAAACTATTCAAGTTTTAGCTGAAGACTTTAAGTTTTTTAAGACTGAGTAAGTTTACCCTTCAGTTATGTTTCTGCAAGCTTCATGTGAATCTTCCTTTCAATTTTGATGTGCCAGATAATTGTGGGTCGGATATGTTCGTGCTTAACCTTTTCATTATTTCCTTACTGATTCCTTACAGGACTCATTTGAATTACAAAAGGATAGTGTGGAGAAGGGTCAAAAAGTGCTCATCGTAGATGATTTGCTGGCTACAGGAGGTAGGCTTTCCTTTATCACCATGTAGGAATAGCTCAGATTTTTGCAGGTGACTTCAGAGATACGTACATCAGTTTCGACACACACCTGGGAGTTGACTGTGAAAGAAGAAATAGATTTCCATGTATGAGAAACCTTTGGATATTTACAGACACCTGCATTTGAACCAGAACATTTTTATCTGTGCCCAAGTAGATTTCTTTTGACTTTTCCCTATGGTATATTAATGTTCATAATGAACTCAAGCAGTGAGATTTTTGGTGGGATGAAAAGAAAATGAAAGGATTTTTTGTTGTTTTATTAATTACTTTCAATGAGAGGAGTAAATTTTACATATCGTGAGAGATTGCACAATGGGAACGATAACCGCGGATAAGCATTCTAGTTAATGCAAGTCATGCTCTCTGCCTACTGCTTATTGGAATCGTCAAATGAAACAGAATGCAAGCTAGGTATTATTTAATCAGTTTATTATCTTTACCCCATCTCATCATTATGAATTTTTATAAGAACATTTGGTATTCTTGTACAGTGCTGAAACTTTGAATTTTCCCCATCGAAAAGAATTCTGTTAAATTTAAAGTTCTGTTTTTGGACATGTTTTGAAAAATCAGTCAGGAGTTATGTCCTGTTAAATTTCTTTCTCAGTGTTGAAGATAGGACCATCATAGGTCAGGCTGTTGTGGGTCTTATATATCACGGGTATAGAGCAAAATTGTTGTATCTCCAGGTTTATGAATTGGGGTTCATTAAGGAAATACTGTAATAATGACAAACTGCTTCTTGCAATTTTATCGTTATTCCGCTATCTTTAACCAGTTCCAAGTTACAGAGAAGCAGTATTGCTGATACCCCTAAAAACGAGATAATTGACAGCAATATTGTGATATTTCAGAGAAAGCTCCCATTATTCATAAACCTGGAGATACAACAATTTTGCTCTATACCCGCAATATATTTTCAATTGGTTTTCAAATTTATTTTCATGATTTTCAGGGACTATGAAAGCTGCCTGTGATCTGATGGATCAGGTTGGAGGTGTGGTCAGCTTGTGTCTTGTGGTCATCGAACTGGTGGATCTGGGTGGAAAGAATAAACTTACAAAGCCATTCAAGTCTCTCATTCAGTTCACCGACTAACCGTGTGGTGTTCTACAGTCAAAATATGCATGACTGGAACTGGACTAGATCAGCACTGTAAATTATTTTAAATTGAAATTGGCAGTATTGAATGTTTGGGAGTGACCAGTCAATACGGAGCTAACGAGAATATAGTATCAGGTATCATATCACTGTTACTAATTTAGCAAAGATTGTTGATGATATTATTCTATCTGGTGGTTGGTGTTCTATTTTTACAAGCACCGCATAACAATTCAGTATTGAAAGAAGGTCTCTTCTTTAATAGCCTTTACCCTGCTGACATATCTCATAATTTATACAATCACAGAGTCCCTTTGGAGTTGATTACTAACATTAAGAGTCACCACTGCCATTCATAAAGATTGATTTGATACTTGTTTCTGAAGAGTTATTCCACTTTGCTCTCCTATAGAAGTATCACAATCATTTTTAGGTAAACATTGACCCTTGAAAATCTAGAGAGTCTTGCACATTTCTTAAAGGTTGTCACAGGCAATTGTCAACGGAGTGAATCAAGCGTGAATTTGACGGTTTTGTCTCATCTTTGCCAGAGATTTCCGTAAAAGGTTTCCCACAAATGTAAGCTTCCATCAGTTTTGGAGACTCAGACATAAAGTCAAATTCAGGAACAAAATTCCTTTTGCTTGCATCAATCAGAAGGATTCACTTTGCTCTGAGACTAAACAAGACTGATAATTATTCTACAGACTTATGAAATATCGTTCAGACTTTGTAAAGCGCTTGTGTAACCATTAAAAAAGGTTAGTTCTACCTCCTGTCCCGGATCCTGGATTTTCTGGTGCCAGAAAACAACACTCTTGTTATCACATCTTCACAGGGTGTAGTGCAATTACTAACTGCGTGGTGTGCGGTTTTTGCCAATCAAATTTGTCACTTTTGTACATTTGATTTTTTGTTATACTGATAATTAAGGTAATTGCTTTGTTTTCTTTCCTGCGGGCATATGGATGGCTAGCAATTTCTTGTTATTATACTTTGTGTTTGCAGTTTCCAGTAAGAGTGTCTTACTATGAAGTAAATCTTCAATTGATTTTTACTTATCCACCACCATTCTTTGATTGGGAAATTCATGACAAAGTGACATGAGATGATTTTCAGAAACAGAGCATAGACAATGTTATAATATACCGGGGATCGTGATAACTAACTCAACACAATCTGTCAACAAATTTGAACTTGTAGGCTTTTTTCTTGTTTTTGGACTAAGCTGGCTGAACTGTAAGGCAAGTTACAGTTTCACAGTAAATTATTTAATGCTTTAAAGAGTTGAAATAGATACTGTAAGACATTTTTATGAAGCTGAGTAGAGAGCTGGTTCACTGGCAGTTTAAGTCCAGTTCAGACAAGTGAAGAAGAATATTATCTTGTTTTATTGAATGACATCATTGTTTGTGCGGGTTAGTTAGTAAGGTGGTTATAATCAGAAATCTGTGGTTTGGGGATATTATCTCAATGGTAGGCTTTGTTCATATCTATGCAGATTTTATAGTACTGTAACTATTTAATATTTTATCTTTCATTCATAATGCTATGGGACCCCACAGTACTAGCTTAGGACCAGTAACCCTAGTGAGCAGACTTTGAATATCATCAACAATTATTGTAAGTGCACAGACACTGAGGTTCAAGCTCTCCTTACCTTCCCTTGTGTAACAAAGACTTTATTGACAATCTTGGCTTTTGTTTTACATTGGGAGCAATAATGTTATTTCTGTAACGCTGGATGTTCAGAGTTCACTAGAGATAAATATGTAATAAATATAATTATTGTTCATTTTGCAAGTCTCATTCACTGACCCAGCATTTTCCCATCATTTATTGGCTGATGTTATCTTTGACCAGTGTAGCATGTAGTTCCCATGTTACAATGGACCAGTCATATATGCATGTGATATATTGCTGTTGTGACAAACGTATTAATAATTTGCTCAAGTGATATTTACGTTTTGTATTGTGTCGCATTCTTGACATTTACCCTTGAGCTTCACCATTTCTGCAGTATATCTGTGTGTAGCGTAGAGATAGAGAAATTCCTGACTATTGGTGTTTCTTTGACAAATTAATGGTACACTTGAGTAAATTGACATCTTGTGTCAGGTAAGAATTGATATCATCATGTAATCAACTTAAAGAGCTTTACAATGACAGTTTGACAAAGTTTCACTGCAAAGAATCTCTCATTTCGTTGTTTCATTTATTTATTCATTTTTCAAAAGTAAATCATTTTCATACAAGTGACATATCATCTTGTTCTTTCCATCTAAAGAGGAAGATTATATGAGGTTGGAGCACCAGTTTTCAGACAGTGACCGCGAGTGACATTGATACCTACATGATGGAGGATGTAGTGGACCCAGATATCTTTGAGAACACAAATTTCAAGGTGGCGTTAGCGGCAGGTGGTGCTGCTGGGACAGCAGTGGATGTTATTTTATTTCCCCTTGACACGGTCAAGACACGGCTTCAGTCAGAGGCTGGCTTTCTGAAATCTGGTGGATTCAGAGGAATGTACTCTGGTCTTCTCTCTGCAGCACTTGGTTCTGCCCCAGGAGGTGCACTATTTTTTGTGGCATATGAATCTACAAAAAACATATTCAATTCTATCCCAGGGAGCAAGCCTTTTGAAACAGTTGGTCACATGACTGCTGCATCAGTCGGGGAGGTCACTGCATGCCTGATTCGGGTTCCAGTAGAGGTTGTGAAACAAAGAACCCAAGCACTCAACACAGGATCTTCTTTAGCCTCTTTTCGTTATACCCTTCATTCTGAAGGTTTACGAGGATTCTACAGAGGGTACTTCAGCACTGTGGCGAGAGAAATACCCTTTTCTGTTATTCAGTTTCCCTTGTGGGAATTAATGAAATCCACGTGGTCTAGAAAAACTCAGGAGCCAATCACAGCCTGGCAGTCGTCTGTGTGTGGGGCCCTGGCAGGGGGAATATCAGCAGCATTGACAACACCCCTGGATGTGGTGAAAACACGCATCATGCTGGCAGAGAAAGACTCGGTTGTGGCAAGAGGGAACATCGTCAGTGTCTTAAGACATGTAGCCAAGGAGAAAGGTTTTAGGGGCTTGTTTGGAGGGGTGGTGCCCAGAGTATTTTGGATCTCTATTGGAGGTTCCATTTTTCTAGGTATGTATGAAAAAGTCAAGATAACCTTGTCAGGTGTTCTTTGACCATGGCCCCCCCAGTTAGATAGTTCTATTTTTACAGTTGAAGTTTGCCTTGTTACAGTGCCAGTTCATGTATTTCCATTAGTACATGTTTTCTCAATTTTCATTCATATTGAAGTTTTATAACTTTGTGTCAGATTCGAGTATGGCTTTTATTGAATGTGGGTGTCAATTTCTTACTGTTTGTGTGAACTGGACCGCATTGTGATGAGGTGGCAATGATGCACACTGTCTTAATTAGTTGAGAATCAAATGGGAAATACATCATTAAAAATTGTCATCAAAAAGATGGAGGATTTCACAAAACGGATATATATATATATACTGGTTGGAGTTTGAAGTTTTGTGGACTGTGTGCCTGTGGGAAGCCAAATTCAGAATGCAATATTCAAATATGAATGTGAGACTGAGTTTGGTTAATGAATATTTAATTGGTTTAATTATTCATGGCTCAAATTATCCATGCAAGTGGCTGGATATGTCTATCGTTTGATTTCACTTCCTAAATCATTTTCCTGTTTTACATGTTTCGTTTGATCATGTCTGACGGTTGACGAAAGAGTGGCAAATGCAGTTAGTGGTACATGTACTTGCAATTGTGTTAAGAAACTCTTAAAATTTCATTCATTTCATGTCAGATCTTCGTTTTTGTTTTCCCTCCTAAAATGATTTTGTGAAAGATTTCTCATGTGTTCATTGTGTATTAATTTCCATTTTTTTAATAATTATTTTCTGACAGACCTAAACCACGTGCCATTCATTGCCTTTGTTTTTTTTTTTGTTCCAGATTTTTCTGTCTTCAGATCTCTGTACTATTTTTTTTAATTCCTTATGTTCCAATACAGATTGTCACATTTTGTTTGCATCAATGAATCAGAATATAAGATAGTTATTTGGTCTCTTGTCAAGGAAATTGTAGATGTTTTATTTGTGTCTAGAGTCACAGTATCTGTACTGTATCTGTGTCTGAGCAGCACTGCAAAATATAATTTCATAGCTGCCAAGCGTCGCGTTTTTTTACGGAACAAGTCCGTATTTCGGGCCTTGAGTCCATTTATCCGTTTTTGGTCCAAAAAATCCGTATTTTGACATTTGGCCTAAAAGATAAAAAAAAATTGACCTTTTTTTGAAAAAAATCTGGAAAAAAGGTCTTATGCGTCAGAAGTTAGGATAGAGCTAGCCATGCCAAAGTACTCGACGCTTAGCATGTTAAAGAGGAAGAATTAAAAAAAACACTTTATAATGCTTTAATTTGTTCATTTTGTGTCCAGGAGAGCTCATTTTTCACCTCAAAATTGGCTTAAAATTGTCTTCGGAAAGGGGGTGTTGCCCCCATACCCCAACAAGGGCACTGCCCCTGGACCCCGGCCTTGTTCCTTATTTTGATTTTCAAAACTTGGCAGCTATGTTATTTTATGCAGAAAATGGGTGTAGATTTATCTCACTTTGGCCTGTTTGACTAACAGCTGAAAAGTGAATACACGTGTTTTTATTAAGAGTGCCAAGTTATGCCTTTTTTTCTTTTTTTTTCTCACAATTGAAGAAAAACAACACATGAATTGCTACTACACTGTAGTAATTGCTAAACATTTTTATTCTGTATTTTCAATTTTGAACTGTTTGCATTTATAGTAAAATGTGTGGAGTTTGGTGCATAATTTGGCTACCAGCTATATGTGTTTTTTTTTCTCAGTGATGCATAAAGACCACAAACTTTGCCAGTTTGAAATGTATGGGTAGACTTATTAGATGAAGCCTGTGTAAATTAAATTACAATTACAATTAAATATCTTACAATCTTTTGGATAAATTTGGATAAAAAAAAAAAGTCAGATACGAGTTGATGTAGGCAAATTGAACATGCCAGCCTGCTCTCAAAGGATTTGGTTTTTGATTTTTGTAAGAGTGAGTTAACAGCTTGGGCTTGGAAAATGAGCTTCTCTTGAGCAAATCAACAAAAATGTTAGTTGTTACACTAGGCTGACAGGAGAAATTTCACAAATAATCATCCATTGTGTTATCCCATGGAATAGTTATTCATTTTTAACCATATTACTAGTCATGAAGATCAAAATCAATATTTGCAGTGAAGAAAAGAATGATTTGTGCCCTGATGTTTGATTGCATCCATGCATCATACAGTGACTGGAGTCTTTGCTCGTTGATAAGGATCACCATAGTTTGATGTAGTGACAGCATGATTAATGAGTGCATGTGTTATGGATTATGTGTTAACACTTTAATCACCCCATGAGAACCAAGACAACATAATCATACTGACTTTTCATTTTCTCTCATTTTGAAAGAGCATTTGGCATCAATACAAATTTCAATTTCCCATTAAAAAGTGTGACCATATCATCGATGGACAATCTTGCCTCAGCAGCATGATCTTCATCCAGAGCCCTTTGTTTGTGACTGGATTAATGGGAAAACTGTAGCATACTGCACTAGTGGCAAATTGTTCATGATTGCTGACTGGAAATCTGGTGCAGTGCAGAAATGGCCTTTGTCTGGCCCTCTCAGGCTCTGCCTGTTCATTTAGACATTTGAGGAGTCCACCGGAAAAACGAGCCTAGTCACACAATCAAAATGTGGACTATGCCTTTTCTTCCCTTGTACATTTTGGACTATGTTCGTTTTTTCAAAGTGTATGCTATTTTAAACATCAAATAATACCGGACTATGCTCGTTTTTCCAACAGTAGAGGACTATGCAGTCATATTACATGGGAGATAAGTCAAAAATGTGAAAATTGTGACTATGCTCGTTTTTCTTGTGGACTCATTTATAAATAATATTCCGTAAGAGCTTTGAAATTAAGGGCACACAATGGGTGGCACACATAATTTTCATTTCATTCAGTATTTTATTCATGTGTTACTGATGTCCTCTCTGCAAGCATAGGAGCAAGAAATTACATGACATGTGCGTTGTTAAAGAAGGTCAAGACATTGGGAAAAACATTGGTTGATTCTTTTCATTTTTTTGTCTACCCAGAAATGAAAACATTCAAAGGATTTCAGCAAATATTTTGGTTGGGAGGTCTCAAAAAATGTTGATTTTTTGAGCGTATTAACTGTGTTTTCTGTGTAGGGCAGACTTGGCTTGCTGTTTTCTATTTGTTGGGGTTTTTTTGGTCCCTGAAAAAATGATGTTTTACAGCAGCCAGTAAAAATTGAAACATTTTGGGTTTGGCATTATAAATGTCTGTAAAGCTTGATTGAAAGCCGTGGTGACATAATGGTGACCAAGCAATCTTTTTGTCATTCTTTTTATAGTTTTGTTGTATCTACTAGAGAATAAACAGAAACAATTCAATCAGACAGACACAACTGTTGTCTTATAGTTTCCTTATGTTGAACTTTTTTATTTACTTTGGTAGTGGTTAAAATGTCTTTCTGTTATTTCTTCGTGTTATTTCCTGTATTCTCATACTTTCTGTCTCTCCTTTGTCTGCACAACTGTGAACATGTGTTTCTAATCTAAACATTCTACATGTACTTTATTTTCATTTTCTGAGAGTTTTGTCATATTTCTTGTGAACACTTTACCCTCTGTGTGTCTATTAAGGCTTATAATCTAAATGGAGCAGTTCTTCCTTTTTACCTTTGTTATTGTTTGTTGAGTGCTGCTTTGGGGGGGGGGGGGGGGGGAGTGGAGATGGGTTCTAAACTTCGGGGGAGTGTGCACATAAAAAAAAGATGTAAGATGTCCTGGTAGGACATGTATCAAATAATTTGAAATTTGTTCTACATTTTCATTCTGCTCTAAAAATCAAAACACAATATGGATAATGATTTTTAAACGTACATACATACGTGTAGTTGTTATTCAGTATAAAAACTTTAAAACAACCACAGGGAACTTTTAAAGTCAAAAATGGGCAAAAAGAAAAGGTATGTTGCAAAACCCTGCGTGAGAAATAAAACACAAACAATACAAAGCCAACTAAAGAGAAGACAGAAAATACACTTTTAAAGCAGAAAGGGCACCCTTTTTTAAAAAAATGTGCTGGGGAGAAGGCGGCGCCAGCTTCACCACTGGCAGGGTATAGGACAATACTACAGGTGTTGCTCCGGTGCTCATTCGTGCAGAGAAAGCACGCAATGAGGTTCGCCCAGCGAGTCGCGTGATAGATATAATGTAGTGTAACTGTTTTCAAGTTCATACCTTAACTGGCGATATATGTGGACAGTTGTTAAAAGCGCCGGGAGTATTGCATTGGTTTCTTCCTCAGAACCTCAAATGTTCATGCCCATGTAGCCTACCCCCTGACATTGTGACAACCAGTGAAACCCTACCCCCTGTCATTGTGACACCCAGTGAAACCCGCGTCAACTCCATTTTAGATTTGAACTTTCAAAACTTTAAACTTGAAGTGTCTCAGCAAAAATACGCTGGTAATTTAATGAGATCTTTAGCCTTCCGATGAGATGAATTCGTATGATTTAGTGGATAGGATTATCCTCTGCATAATGGCATAAAGAGAACGGTACGTGTACAAAAATATTATGTATGTGTCATGTATGACAGATGTGTGTCAAGGGAGATCATCTGAGAATAATTTCTATGTGGAAGAAATGTATTTTTTCCGAGTTGTCTCCTTTAAACTGACATTCCCTGTGAGAAAACTACACTACACAAGCACGGTGGTTGTCAATACATTGTCATGTACCTCTGTCAGTGTCACATTGCTCCGACCTGGCTTAGTTCATTTATTTTAAGTATCTGAGCTGAGAACTTCAGCACAATCTCGACTGAGATGAGGAATTCCCGTGTGACTTGAAATACTGCTACATCCGAGGTGTCACTGATGGACAATATGACTCGGACTGGCATCGATTAGAGAGTGGCGACAGACCAGTTGACAACGATACCGCTGTAGCTAATTGCCCTAAGATCTCCCTAGTGTGACCAGATGTATATGGTAAATGCTCTTGTGACGAGATCAATACTAAAAAGAGTGTTACTATTAAGCTGGTGATCTGATTAATCTGCGAATGTGAACCATTTGAAGAGATTCAGTGGTATTTATAATGGTAATATAATTATGTACATAGGCTTACATGTATCAGTAGAACCTTTGCCGGATTCACAGAGGACCCTGAAAACCTTCAAAAAACAAAAACTGTAAAAACAAAATCCTTTTCCCACCTCTTGAAAAACCGTGAAAACAAACAATCTCGCGTCATTGAACAATCTTTTTAAAAAAGGACAAGAACAAAAATTCTAGACACAAAAATAAACATGTAGATAAATAAATAAATAAACAAATGAATAAACAGGTCCACAGATACATAAATGAAAGAAGTGCCACTAACAACAACAGAAGATAAATACGAATGCAAAGGACTAACTGGCAACCATTTCCAGTGTTCTGGCAATTTACTTGATAAAGTTTACTTTGATTTTGCCGTGGCATTTTGTAAGATTGAAAATTGAAAATTCCGTTTTGAAAACCCTTGAATTTACGCGTGAAAGTTGGATGTGAACCTTTGAGACTACTATTATGGCAGTATTTGTCTCTTTATTTTAAATCTTATTGCAGTTTGCCTCTACCAAATATCTGAAAGTCAAAGAATTAGGACTTGGTTTGTTATTCGAATGTAGGACATGTATATAAACCTGCAGCAGAGCACCTGGAATCATGCCTGTATGACGTCAAAAGTTAAATTACCTGTTCGATGGGGATTCTCTTCCTCTGCACATCTTCTGTAGTCTCACGTTATTTTTTTTTACTTAGTCTATAGCGCACTATAATCCATTCTTCTGGACATTTTCATGATTCATACAACGTCAGTGACAGAAGCTGCTCTGTCTATGTTGTTAATACACGTGTTTACCCAGGCCAGTGTTGACAATCACAGACTAAAGGACATGTAAACTGTGCAAGACGAGATGTAAATAGTCTATATATTGAGCGCTCAGAGGAAACTACCGAGGGGACGGATTGTGAGGATAGTTTACAAAAAACAATAGGCCTAAATTTCTAACACCTGTTTAGCATGCTATGCTGTTGAGAAGGTGTGATGCGTTAAGCCTTTCAGCTTTAGCAGTGTTAAGGTATTCAGTTCTAATCAACAAAGGCCATGTGGTGTGGCTGCCGGCTGTACTTCTTCATTTACATTATTTGCTAAAGGCACGTCCTGGAAATTGAATAAAGCTGTCAAAAATACAGATTCCAAAGCATTTTTAGAAAGTAATTCTGATGGCATTGTGTGGTTTTTGTTTAAAACCAGCTGAACTCTGCCGTCACTAACAGTATTCATTGAGTTAATTACTTTTTTAATTCATCTCTGTAAGGAGAAAGTTTAGGTGAATCAGTAGAGGGGCATGTTTACGCCCATGCCTTGCTTTCTACGTTTACCTGCCGCTCTTCATTTGTAGTTTACTTTTGGGGTGTGAGCAGAAAGTATACATGGGCGTGAGCACCTTTAGGGAAGATTATATCCCAAACAACAAGGAAAAGATCGAAGCTGAGACCTTTGGCATGCAATAACATTCCATATATTTTTTTTATTTTAACGAAATATCTGAACATTCTAGAAATCTGTAAGTGTATCGCTCTTTACAACCTATATTGTAAGCACTTTCAAAATGGACATGCTTGAAATTAAAATTATTACGTTATCAAATTTCTTATGTTTCATTTTAAAGCTCCTTTACAAATATCAAATATCTATGAATTACACGTTGTTGGGATAAGTTAAAACTGAACATGGTTACATTACCATGCAGGTACTGGTGTGAAGATCTGCTGTGGAAATCTGATCTTCTATTTAAAGTAATGGAGCATATTTTTTTTCAACTTTTGAAGTTCGAACAATCCCTTCAGAAATACACACATGTAATGGTTGTCTTGCAAAGACCACGAGTGCGGGCAACAGTTCGAATGTCTTTGTCTGTCGAACAGTCGAGTACACAAGTGATATGTTTACTAGTGTCTCGAGGCTAGTCCATGAAGTTATCGAATGAATAGCCACTCTGACGCAGCACTATCCTGTCCTGTCAAGATAGTTTATTAATGTTTTGTTTTGTTTTTTCATCGCAAATTCAACCTTTTCATCCCAGTCTGTGTCCAGTGATGTTGAACTGGAATCTGTTGTTGACATCAAATTATTTAGAAATGCGCAGATCTTGTCAGTGGAAATATCTCTATGATTACGTCAGCAAAACAAATCAGCAGGATTGTTTCTCCGGTCACAGAAAACAAGGCGTGTTGTCATCTGTGGAATGTTTGATCACTTGTTTGCACCTGGTTTGATTGTTTTTCTTTTTTTAACTGCAGTTTCACGAAGTGGCAAATCTGAACCCGGTCAGCTCTTCATACATTTTTCTCACAATCTGATTGATTGATTGATCGGCTGGTTGGGTAGTTGGTTAGTTGGTAGGTTGGTCTGTTGGTTGGTTGGTATTGTATAGTAGGCCTACTTATTTTAATTTAAGACTTATGGCTTCCAGATGAACTGGCCTCATTTCGCTTATTATGTTTAAATTTGTTATGATTAATTTTACAACTTTGTGCAATTCGTTAGAACCATGACTAAACTGTAGTAGTATTACTTTAACACTGTTACCTTTGGCGTGGCCAGTCTTCACTTATGACTGGAAGTTCACTGTCTCGACAACTCCCGCTAGGAGAAAGTTTTAAGTACAATATAAATACAGAGCAGATGGAGGTCACGTGGCTCTCGGGTGGATGAGTGAGATGTTTGATGCCAGGATTTAGAGGGTAAACGAATGTAATTGACTGGCACGGCTCCTGGAAAGACGTAAAGGGTTGTCTCCCCCTGGTTTATGACAATGATTGAAGGCTCAAGGCCTGGGAAACTCAGGGGGAAACCCGGACCTTAAATAGGACATGTTTCCCGTGAGGTCACTGTTTTTCACGGGGGTCAGTGGGTTCAAAGAAAATTACCTTTCACTTCTACGAATTCCTTTTCGCTTTTGTAAATTGGTATGATTATCATTGTAGACATATACTTAACTGGGGAAAACAAGACAAAAAATATTTATGTTCCAAACACAAAAGAAAACAGGTAAAAAGAAAAAAAAAAATCAGTTCGTTAATTGTTCACCGCGCGACCTGTACTAGGATTATGAGACTCCTGTCTTTTCTTATCAACTGCACAGCTGTTATTGATTGCAGGCATAAAAAATCTTTTTTATTTTGTATCATATTTTTTCTTCTCTCTCTCTTTTTCTGTGTGTGTGTGTGTGTGTGTGCGCGCGCGACAGACATCCTAGCTAATGTCACAAGTTTTCAGCATTTCTTGTTTGGTTTTCATCAGTTGAGGAGAATCTATTTGTATTTTGTATTTGTATAACTCTTTAATCCCATTTGGGAAATTTGCCTTTGTACCATTGCACCCCAGTTACAACTGGAGCAGGCACGTCGTCGCCACAGTGCAGCGCCGGTCGGCGTTTTTTTTTTTTTTTTGGTGGTGGGGGGGATGAGGGAGAGTGGGTGGTAGGGATGAATTTTATTTAATTTTGCCCGGGCAGCGGCCTGTTCGGCCTGCTCTTTACGATTTCCAACTGCCAAGGTATCTTTAACGTGCGCAACGTGCACACGGGCCCTCCGAATTTTTTCGTCCTTATCCGAGAAGACTCGGTACTCGATCCTACCCCTCAATAGGATCAGGGACATGAAAATATGAGAAAAATCCCAAACTTCCAACATGCCTGCACCGGCCGGGTTTAGAACCCGGGACCCTTGGCATGAGAGGCGAGCACCTTGCCTCTAGACCACCTTGTCACTGCTACATATAACAGTATTCTGATTCACTAAAGTATGCAGAAACTTTGGGGGGGGGGGGGGGAGAGAAGAGCAGGAAGAAGATAATTCAGAGAAAAGGAAAGGCTTTTAGAGTTGTGTGTGCCTAATTAGTGCTCAGACAAGTCGAAGTGAAGAAAAAAACAAAACAAACAGCAGTGAGCAAGGCGGGGATCGAGCCCGCGACCCTTGCTACGGCACCAACCGCCTTGCCAGGAGGAAGGAAATCAACTCGGCCACCCTGTAAATAGCAGAGGTCGCGGGTTCGATCCTGGCCTTGGTCACCAGGTTTTCTTCTTTCTTACCTTTCAATTTTCCGAGCGTTAACTAAGCACATACACTTCCAGCCTCCCCAACCTTTTCTCTGATGTATTCTAATTGCCGATTTGGATTGAGAGAATAAAGAGGGAAAAACAAAATTTATGATCGGCAAAGAGAAACGCATCACGCGCTTCTTAATCCGCCTCCGGCCCAAAAACACACATGTGGTGATATCCCGTAGTTTTCGAAATTTCAGGTTTCATCGTATACAGCACAAGTGGGCACTCCGCCTGCGGATCTATGAAAGAATTATTTTCTAACATGGTCTCAGAGCGCGCCTTGTCCTTCCTGAGAGAGGCTTTCACAACTTTTATACTCATTTACAAAACTTATTTCGTATGATATGAAACAAATTTTGAGAATCTTACCAATGTGACATAATTATACGGAAGTATTTAACCCCTTCCCCGCTTTTGCCTGGAACTGTTCCGGCTGTCTATTCTCACTATACTGCCTTGTGCCCAGAATCAGGGCCTAGTTCGTAAACATTTCTTGAATGATCAAGTGGAGACAATTCCTGAATTATGATTGTTTTGTATTTCCTAATCAGTTCCTCTTATTTGCGTCATTTGCGTGTATTTTGAAAGATGTGGGGTTTATGGTGTGTAATTTTTTTTAGATAATTTGCTTGTTTTGTCACCTTTTGCAACCCGCACATGAGTGGAAATCTGTGTGGCAGGCAAGGGGTTAATTCTATTGTCAAATTTAGAAGCTCTGAACACGGCACATAAATACAGTACGTTTCCAAATAGACCGTGATCAATGTAGGCTATGTGTATATTCATGGAACAACATTCCACGCACTGATGTACACACATTCCTACTTGGCTCTTTTCGTCTAGACAGACGGTCAGCAGCTAAATTTGCTCCTTTCTCCCGCAGCTTCTCTCATGGCTTACCTAACGATGTTGGAAAAGCAGCTCCTATTACAGTACTGGCAGGTAAGAGAGGTGCCACGAGATTGTGGGGATTTCTCCTTTCTTACTTGGCGCTTCTCAATTTGGTCTGTACACACATTATTATTGAATATATCGAGGGGTGCCTGTGCAAAGAACGTATCGTCAGTTTTATAAATTTCACAGCGATTTGAAAAGTTTGAATGAAGTATCAAAATGTTTGTTACGACCTTTAAATCCTCATCAGTAATTAGGTAAATTAATTCGATAATGGAATTCGCCTCATGTCAAAATGTAGTACTTACCATGGCGAAAAAGAATAATATGCAAAAAAACAAAAATCGAAAATTTTCGAGTTATGGTGTTTGCGCGGTTGCCCCTCGATATTTTAGTGTTTCGCACAGTCTGGTACTGTAGAAAGAGCTACTTGTGATTTTTTACAAAGTGCAAGGAAGCAAACTCAGAATCAGGCTACAGTCCAACAATTCCAGCAAATAACATATCAGTTCCATCAAGTTTCGTGTGAAATGTGAGCTCATGGAAAAGTTCAAATAAATCCAACAGTTTCGAGAAAATTGATGTTGATCCCGCACATTCTAGAAAAGACGCAGTATGGCAACCCGAAATCTTATCTTCATTGTTGTAAACTCCGCAGCTGGCTGTCAACATGACAAACTCATTCTTGAATTCAGCATTTTAAACAACATTTTCGTCAATATCTTTTATATTGAATATTTTTTACTGATCTTGTTTACTCTCCCGCAAATGTCATCGAGGACAAAGTCCCAAGTCGGTTCAGTGCAAGAAATGATTATCTCAATTTTCAAACTCAAGGAGAGAATCATTTGCCGTAGTTAACCAACCATTTTTTAAATCTTGTTTCTCCAGCTTTTTTTGTTCCTAGAATTTAGATATATGCGTAAAATCATACAACTTCGAAATAGAAAACGGAACAACATTTTTGTGCTGACTGGATTTTGAGCACTCCCAGATCGATTGATTCGCGCATTCTCTGAAATTGTTTTCTCCGTTTTCTTTTTTTTTAGTTTTTTTTTTGTTCCGTTGTCTTTGTTATCAGGTTTTTGTAGCCAGTCACAGAGTGCCGAGCCTTTTCACATTCATGAGCAGACTGTACTCACTTGCCAAATATTTGAGATACGTGTACTGGCTTTTTTTGTTTATGTTGTTCCGGCTTGAACCATACCAGATAACCCTATTTTGATTGAGACTTTATATGGCATTATTTTTTCCCCTTCAAATCTATGTTTTATATTATTTTAATTTTTGTTTTGAATTTCATTAAGATGTGAATTTTCTTAAATGTTCTATCTGACATATTGGCTGAATCTGCTACCAGTAATAGTGTACTAGTTTTCTGTAAAAGTCTGAAAGAATGAAAAGGAGAGAGAGAGACAGGCAGACAGGCAGACAGGCAGACAGACAGACAGACAGACAGACAGACAGACAGGCAGACAGACAGACAGGCAGGCAGGCAGACAGGCAGGCAGACAGTCAGACAGACAGGCAGACACACAGGCAGGCAGACAGTCAGACAGACAGACAGACAGGCAGACAGACAGACAGACAGATGGACAGACAGACAGAGAGACAGACAGACAGTCTGACAGACAGACAGACAGACAGGCCGACAGGCCGGCAGACAGTCAGACAGACAGACAGAGAGACAGGCAGACAGACAGACAGACAGACAGACAGACAGTCAGACAGACAGACAGGCAAACAGGCAGGCAGACAGACAGGCAGGCAGGCAGACAGACAGGCAGACAGGCAAGGAGGCAGACAGACAGACAGACAGGCAGGCAGGCAGGCAGACAGACAGACAGACAGGCAGGCAGGCAGACAGGCAAGGAGGCAGACAGACAGACAGACAGACAGGCAGGCAGGCAGGCAGACGGACAGGCAGACAGACAGACAGGCAGGCAGACAGACAGACAGGCAGGCAGACAGACAGACAGACAGGCAGGCAGACAGACAGACAGACAGACAGACAGGCAGGCAGACAGACAGACGGACAGGCAGACAGACAGAGACAGACAGTCAGAGATCTATGAAAGTATATATCTCAAACAGAGCTTATCACCCTTTCCTAGTGATGTGTAAAAGTAAACAACAGAGTAAAGGGCGAGTTTACATTTGGGACTGATAAAGCAGGAGCGGAGAAATGATGACTTGAATCAGGTAAATACCGCACACTATTGATCTTAGGACCCTTATATCCCAGCATTCCACTCCTTGGATAATGAGATGATTCTGTGTTTACCTGGATACCGCTACTGCCCAAGTTAAACAACTGGAACTTGCCGTGGAGGTAAGTCAGGAGTGTCAGAACTGACTTCATGATTCTCTGATCTGGACTGTTCATTTGAGATTCCCTGTCTTTCAACCAGGATGTTAAATATTTGGTAATGTACAGGCACTGACCTAAGCTTCCAGTTACAGCGTAAGGAAAACCGTGTTGATGTGGCCTTGAGTGAGGCAGTATTTGTGATTACAGCAGCTGTCGATGTCCAAACACACACGAAAGTTCCAAGATAGAGAGAGCTAGGCTAGGACAATACACAATCCCGGGTCAATGTCCATCTCTTTGCTGATATGGCATGTTCTGTACTCAGTCTGGGAGAAGTGAATGGTATAATCTGCACGT
This sequence comes from Onchidella celtica, assembly GCA_963931925.1. Lineage (NCBI taxonomy): Eukaryota > Metazoa > Mollusca > Gastropoda > Systellommatophora > Onchidiidae > Onchidella > Onchidella celtica. The sequence continues at coordinate 4,346,837 of OZ007574.1, read as the reverse complement.
GGGGAGGGGCAACTGAGGAGAATCTTACAATCTGAAGACAGACATTGCCGACTTGGGATCGTTTCGGGAAACCCGGTGCAAGAAGTCAGCCATGTTGGACTCTGGTAAATTACGGCCTTGCAAGATTAGGCCAATTCTGGGAATTCTGAATCCACTGGTGTTTACGTGCAGTCCCGGACACCGGAGCCACGCCTCTGATGTTTTGTTCTGACATGACGAAAAACTCTGACTTGTTTTGAGATCCTTTGTTGGCTGCTTACCTTCCATCTACATACTGTTCATGAATCTTCGCACCTTGCTTCTTGCTCTGTATGCTGCTCTCTGACGGGACCAGGACATCAGTACAGACAGAAATGAGAGACACTGTAAACCGTTTTCTTAGGACTGGTATTTTCAGTGGGTTTTTTTTGTTGTTATTGTTTTTGTTTTTGGGTGGGGGTGGGGGGGGGGGGGTGTTGGGTGAGTTGGGGTGGGGTGGGGGTGTAGAGGTTGAAAAGACTTAGGTTTAAGGATTTACATTTTGTGGACACTAGTTCACAAATAGGATGAAGAGTGAGAAGTCAGAACTGACTCTGAAGCTGACTGGCTTATATTATCGCCGTTAACAAAACTGAATCTGTTGGAAAGATAATAAGACATAGAAAAAAAAGACATGAAAACAGTCGACACTGCAGTCATGAGTTCCACATTTATTCTTCAGCATTTCATCTCCATTTTTTCTATTACTGCAGCATTGTTTATATTTCCAAATCTCCATTCCCCCATGGGATGTAAATTCCAAGTCAAATTTAATCATTTAAATGCACAAATTCGATTTCTGAGCAAAGTGTTCCCAGTTGTCATGTGGCGTATACCTCCCGAATTAGATTTTGATTATAGCCGACGAGTCGTGTTATCCGATTAATGCAGTTTAGTCTGGCACGAAATGATGGAGAGATACGGGAACCGTTGAACGAGCTCAGTCACGAGGGTTTAAACCCCTTAAATCCCGTTCAATCTCTCGCCACAAGTGAAGAGTTTATGCCTACGGTGAGTTTCTATGTAAACTAATTCATGACTTTGATGCCCCGTGAGTTGTGTTGTATATGCCAGTGCAGAGCGGCTTTTGCTCTCCTGCCCTTTTTTTGTTTTTAGACTTTCAGTATTTGTCTCGTGACACCGGAACATTTCAAACTGATTTAGAACCTGATTTTTCAGGGCTCAGAACTTTCCTAATTTCTAAATGGACACGCAAGAGTATCCACGAGCAATGAATTACATATTTACCCACTGTGGCGGATTCTTGAATTTCGTTAAATGATATTTCCCTTTGTTTTCCGTTGCTCGTTTGGGTTGAAAATAAACGTTTTTATTTGATAACGGCTTTTCTTCACACATCAGGAATTTTTTCGTAAAATTTTGATTCCCCAGAGTAACTAGAATGATCTCACGACAGTAATGTCATGCTCAAAAGTACTGGGTCCCTCAGTTTGTTCAGACAGTCAGGAAACTGGCGGCCTTACTTCTTGTGTGTTCTATTTCCATTTTCTGAAAAACCGGAGATATTTTAGTAGGTAGAAGAGGTGTAACGAATGCCCGCTCTGACGTTTGTTTGAAATGCGTTATGGCATTTATCAAGCTGTTTCACAGTCCCAATTTATTCTAAATCCTTATCATGATACTAAAGCCACAAACATTTAGCGACAAATTTCTGTTATGCAAAAAGTGGAATTGGAACAAACAAGAATTCTGAGGTCACGATTAGTGTAGAACATTTGCGCCAAGAAAGAATCAGTGACAATCACGTATCTTCCGTCCACCTGTAACAAATGTCACTGACAAATTCTCTGGCAGATTGCTCTTGTTTTCCGACATTGTTTTTACGAAGTCTGATAACGTTAAGGACTGAAGCGTGTCACGGTCGGCTGTTATCTGTGACATATCAGTTCTCTGAAGTCAACGTCATCAAAGCTGCCATACTGGTATGCTCATATAACCCAGTTTTTGGTAAAAGGAAATGGCGTAAGTATGTAGGGGGACTGGCCGCTGATCATTCTTACAAGTTATGTCAGTGCTAGTGAAGTTTCCCATGCTAAAATTAAATTCGCAAATTTCGCAGACTGCTCCACAGGGAGGCATTGGGGAGGTTTGAGGGGGGTGGGGGTGGGGAGAAAACAACGTAAACATTTGCATTTCACACAAAATAAAATGGCAAGTAGGAACACTGCCGCTGCTCTCATTTTTCAGTTTCATCACGTTCTGTCCCCCCTCATTTAAGCAGTTGCTTTCGGTGAGTAGAAGAACATTAACTTTCTGTTAAAAACTAATGAACTTTAAATTATCACTGACAGGAAGACAGTGTGAAAATAACTGGTGCCAGAATTTAACGTGGAATGAGAATGATTGATAACGTATACTTTAAATGATGGCGGTCAGGTAAACCGAAAGGGATCTGCTGTGGATAAAAATACATTAGTCTATTATGATGACTTGCTGAGATATCTGGCCTTTGCCGGGGAAAAAAATCTGACTTCGGGCTTTTTATGACATGAAGCTGTTTATGCGAGTTTCCTGAATTTGTCTCTTTCACTTGAAGCTGGTATTGTTGTTGGGATTTCAAAACATTTTTATAATTATAATTATTTCTCACCATTACGTAAACACAATAGAAAATGATGGGGATAACTTTTTTAGACAAATGCACCGAAATGCGGAGCTGCTCCCAAACAGTTAATGACGATTGAGAAATACTCTCTTGTTGCAGTTCTAGTGCATTTTTAAGCTCTACGCACTTCTTCCCTCATAATGTAATACTTTTACATTCAGCTTTATCATGATACGTGACGATCAGATGGTTTGCACTCGCATAGAGGATAGACAAACAGGCACACGGACAGATAAGCAGGACGATTCTGCGTCAAACTTCCTCCTTCTGCCAGAGATAGCTTCATCAAATTTGTTGACTGTTGGTAAGAAAACACATATATTTTTTTTTTTTAATGCATGTACGAAGGACAACCAGACCGGCTAATTTGATCTAATTACCGTAATTTCTCCACTCACAAGTATTATCTGGCCAACATCAGTGCAGCTGCCCTGCGTCACGGTTTGATGTTTCCCATAGAGTCATGAATGATCAAACTGAGTTATCGCCCTGTCAAGTGAGGACATGAAAAAATGAAATGTGGACGCACGTCAAATAATTATTTTCAATAATTAGATTAATTTTGCTTGCCAAAAACTCCATCCATGGACGCACCGGTTGTATACAGTATTAGATTGATAGATTATGACGTAAACATTCTTGGGCTTGCCCAGTATTCAGTTACTGGAGACGAACTATAATTAGATTTACTGGTGTTGATAACATTGTGACGTAGTTTTTCCCCCAATTTAGGCTATTGTTGACTATACTATTTAGAAGGGCTGTAGTCTGATGTTTACAGGACAAAGCTGAGACAGTTTTACATCTGTTTTGACTCAACGCGCGATATCTCTCTATCCGCCAGCTGTCTCAAGACTGGTTTGTCGCGGCTGAATTAGTGACGAAACATGTTTGGATGTCGCCAGTGCACAGGTTCTGCTTACTCCATAGTCTACAGTGTGGCCAGTGCACAGGTTCTGTTTACTCCACAGTCTACAGTGTGGCCAGTGCACAGGTTCTGTTTACTCCACAGTCTACAGTGGCTCCAGTGCACAGGTTCTCTTTACTCCACAGTCTACAGTGTGGCCAGTGCACAGGTTCTGCTTACTCCATAGTCTACAGTGTGGCCAGTGCACAGGTTCTGTTTACTCCACAGTCTACAATGTGGCCAGTGCACAGGTTCTGTTTACTCCACAGTCTACAGTGGGTCCAGTGCACAGGTTCTGTTTACTCCACAGTCTACAGTGTGGCCAGTGCACAGGTTCTGTTTACTCCACAGTCTACAGTGGCTCAAGTGCACAGGTTCTGTTTACTCCACAGTCTACAGTGGCTCCAGTGCACAGGTTCTGTTTACTCCACAGTCTACAGTGTGGCCAGTGCACAGGTTCTGTTTACTCCACAGTCTACAGTGGCTCCAGTGCACAGGTTCTGTTTACTCCACAGTCTACAGTGGCTCCAGTGCACAGGTTCTGTTTACTCCACAGTCTACAGTGGCTCAAGTGCACAGGTTCTGTTTACTCCACAGTCTACAGTGGCTCCAGTGCACAGGTTCTCTTTACTCCACAGTCTACAGTGTGGCCAGTGCACAGGTTCTGTTTACTCCACAGTCTACAGTGGCTCCAGTGCACAGGTTCTGTTTACTCCACAGTCTACAGTGTGGCCAGTGCACAGGTTCTGTTTACTCCACAGTCTACAGTGGCTCCAGTGCACAGGTTCTGTTTACTCCACAGTCTACAGTGTGGCCAGTGCACAGGTTCTGTTTACTCCACAGTCTATAGTGGCTCCAGTGCACAGGTTCTGTTTACTCCACAGTCTACAGCTCACTCTCAGATCGAGACCAAATTTTATGACTTGATTCAGTACTCCACCCGCCTTATCAAATTTTGAGCTAAATTTATCAGTCACAGAAAATGTTCAGAAAATGACTTTATGAACGAAGGCAAATCCTTAGATAGCTTAACATAGCCTTTTTGGAGAAAACATACGATCGTGATTTTATGTTTTTGTTGTTTCGTATGTATACTTTTCTTGGTTGCTTCCAAATTTTGTGATACGATAAAACTGTCAGAAATAATTCCTATATTTCTTCGTCTCATATTAACTCCGAGGCACGAATTGTTACAACAAAAAGGAAACGAAGTACCAAACTGCGGTGTTTTCATGAAATGAGATTTTCACTGGAGGTAAACTAATTACTTCCAACATGTACAGCCCCGGTGTCTACAGGTTTCAGCCACTTTCAGCTGACAGGTTAATTGTAGCTTGTGAGATTTACTGGTGACCTTATGGTTTTTTCTCATAGATGAACATTTTTTATTTGTCGATTGAACCGCAGAAATACTACCTTTAGGCGCCACAACAATCAAGTGTTGTTCTCCTTTCTTCTTACAATTTCGCACTCGTTTACATGAACATGATATTCTCTCGAGAAACTGAGCCTACAAATGACGTAAGCAGACTTTTGTTCTCCGTCCCATCCCTTTCCTCACTATCTAATACCTGAGTAATTTGTTCTGCCTGGATTCTTTCAGAAAGCCTGTGCTTCAGTGTCAGGTTGACCATTCGTTCTGAAGTCGTGTCATGTTCTCTGGTGACAGCAGAACAGGTTTCACGCTTTTAAACAACGATTTCAATGTCCTTGAAAGCTCATAGACTGCTCGGATCGATGCCATGATATGATACTCACCGGCTGAACTGATCAAAGACTCAAGTAGACAATAAGGCTGGAGAAAGGTTTTTCCATTGCGTTTCGTATGATTTGCCTGACAGTGGACAGATGATGGAGTCAAGATGGTCACTAGCGTGCCGGTTTGGGAATTACCTCTCCCCCCACCCCTTTCCCCCCCCCCCCCCCAAAGAACAGAAAAATCCAGAACCGCCGGGTACACAATTTTCATTTATTCAGTAAGTGCAGAAGGAACAGGAAGAGGACGAGAAAGATGACGTCACGAAAAACAAATTTTTCGGGAGTCCCAAATATCGATATGAACTATATCCGGCATGCCATGACGAACCTGATTTTTGTTGTCTAAGAATTGACGGTCTCAGTCTGGCAGTTTTATGTACTCTCTGGTATTCTCTGTCCCCGGGGGAGCGGGAGGTAGATATCGATCTCTTCTTTATTTCTTCACTTGGCTGTTCCATCTATTCTACTCTTCCCTGCAACCTTTCATGTCTGATCCCTTCACGGCTTTGTAATCACTGAGTTCGCTCTCTGTATACCCCGTCTCTCCCCCGCTTCCTTCATTGCACCCATTGACTTTATTGTGATACAAAATCCTTCCAATTTCTTGTAATACAAGTTAACAAAAAATAAAATGGACAATTAATCTTCTCATGTTCCAGCGGGCGTGGTGCAAGCTGTCTCTGATTTCGCTAAATTCTGTGTTGCGATGTAATCTGAGCATTTTTCATTTTTCTTCTTCCAATTATTCCCTCGCTTTCTTTGCTCATCCAGTATTCTCTGAATCTTCGTTCACTCTACTTTTATTTTTTCTTTACAATCTTCAATACATGTTTGGCCCTTTTCATTTCCACACCCTGCATTAATTTCTCTGCCTAATCTTTTACGCGTTCTTCAGCAGAGATGGATTACACGTTTCTTTGAACTGGGTGTCTGTTTCACATTTCCCCCGAGGATTTTCGTGACGTAGTATTTTCGATTAGAGCTGCTATATATTACAGTATCAGTACACGTCACCTACTCGGTAAACATCCTTGACCACAACCAGAGCCCAAGTATCCAGGTTGGTGTACAGATTCAGCATGGGATGGACTTGATGAGGTCTTGTATCTGCCCAAACCCCTGTGAACATGTCAACAAAATGCCATTCACTGGCGATAGGATTGTTGTAGCTTTATGGATAAATGACTCCTGAACAAATTACCTGGAAATTTAGAGGAATGCGGAAATGTACACTATTGGGTTGATACCTGATTTTATACACTATTGATCAGTCAAGAGGCAACATTGAAGAAATAATTATACTCCGTAATCCTGAAGGGAAATGAGTCTATGTTACCTGAAGCTTCTATCAGTTTATGATACGTTAATCTAATAACGTTAATCGTTTTATCTTTTGCACTTGATCGGCTTAATGTGGTATCTGGGAGGTTAGAGCAGACTTTTTCGTCAAGCTGTCCGACTTTCTATATATCTAATTCAAATAGTATAATGATAATGTACATTTGAGGATGTAATCTGTTTCAATCGTTCCTGCGGTAGACAAACAGGAGCCAAGAAATACATTAATTTTCAGAATGTTATTTCAGTTTACAAAATACAGACTTGATGATCTAAAGGTACTTTCTTTTGTACTCCATGATCAGTTGAAGATCAGTTCTGTCTGTCTGTCTTAGAGGGATGGATGACTTCAGTCATTAGCTATTTGAACGTCTTCTTGTTGCTGTTTTTGTTCTTTTTTCTTCTTTCTGCTCTTGGCTTTCTCTTTCACTTGTTCTTGGTTGTTTCCTCTTCATCTGTATGTGCCCTCCCCCCCCCCCCCCAGGCTCAGACTTTTTGTAAGCTGTGAAGAACATATACCTGTCATGTATCCGAGAGATGACGTACATGCCTGAGGCTAGAAGAGATGATAATTAATCGTTGACGTATCTAATTCAGATGGAAGATAACTAATTCTCTAACGAATAATTATGTCCGTGTTTATAGGAAGTACTGGAATGGGGATTGCTTCTTCTTCTTCTACTTCTTAATCTCCTTTTTTTAAACAGTGCAAAAGCCGGAACCCATGACCTCCTTTTCAATACAGAAGTTTTCTATGCCTCCAGCAGAGGTCAAGTTTTTGTGGTTGTTTTTTGTTGTTTTTTTTGTTGTTTTTTTTTGAGTAAAGAACCAAGAATGATAATTCTTATTTCAGACTCACGGATAGAATTAGAGGTGGACTGAATGACTGATTAATAAATCACCATTAAATTTTTAAACGATGACAGTAGGAACTGAGACAACCACCAGAAACTAACATAATGGTAACAATTTATTGTTCCCTTTGCTATTTGTGGCTGTAGTTCCATTTTTTCGTGTTATTCCCATATTGTAATCGTTCCAAGATTAACCTTTCTGTCCTTCTCAGAGCAAACCTTTCTCCAACAGCAGCCATTGAACATCAACCAGAATCAATAAATGGACAAAAAAACAAACTGCGCAGGCACAGAATGAAAGTGTAAACTGTGTTGGCGGATGTGGTGGTGTTTACATTGTCTACTGACACGAATCACGTGCCCTCTTGGCTTTACTACCGGGTTACAACTATAGACAGATGACGTCAGCAGTTTCAGTGCCCACCAACAACGTTTCCTTCAGCTGCGGTTTTTTACTGTTATTGTTTTTCCTGAATTTTTGGTATTTGATCTCCTCCCTCTGCGTGACTTGCCATTTACTCCCGACAGTGTCTTGGGATTTTTTTGTTTCTCTGCAATCTTCCTGTTGTCTTCCATCCATCCTTCCAATCCTCTGGTCTGTATTCTGAGCATCAGCTGTTGTGTCTGATGGGACTAATCTCAGCGTATGTCGTTAACAAAGCTATAAAGGTCTGGAGAAGAGGAGGGTAGAGGGTCGCTGTGACTCAGACTGACCAGTCTAACATTCTGATTTAGTAACTTGAAGGTTCAGACCTTCTCAATTAAAAACAACAACAACAACAGCAGCAACAACAACCCACATACTGTACAATCATGAACTTTCGGAAGTGAAATGTCATGGAATGAGATACGTTAATTACATGGCTAATTTGTGTATAAATTTTTTGTCACAAATCCCAGACTGGGAGATGTAATAGTTTATGACAGGACAACAATCACGAACAAACAAGTTTAACACTTAACAGAACAATCCATCAGACTCACACATTTATTAAACATAATTATACAGATAATAGCGCAATTACATACATTATATTATTGGGATTAACTGCCGTACAACGGCCTTATTCTCACACACACTCTCCCTCGGATCCACAACCCGGTAGTTACTCCTAAAGGCACTTCGGCCTCAGCCTCTCCCCTCAGGGTCTTAATAGCACATTAATAATTCACTGGCACCGCAGTCTCTCAATATCACCTTCCTATTGTCATACACCTTAGCACTCCCCTAGCACCTCAGCAGGGCAATAACACATTATCATTTCAATAGCCCCTCAACATGGCAATAGTACATTATTAGTTCCTAGCCCATCAACATGGCAATAGTACATTATCACATTCACGCTCATATCTACGTCCCTGTCCGTGGCCTGACTGCCACGACTTTATGTGCCTCTACTGTCCTGCACTGACAGCCTCACTTCTGGCCTATGTGTGGCCTCCGGCCCTATGCTGGCCTATCACCGTAGGCGGCGCTCTTTGGCCCGACCTCGGCACCTGCAAGAATATTACATTGGTATAATACCCTACCATTTCTATTCACTCCACCTCTCCTTACAACCCATGAAGCGTACACACACTAGTTCACCTTTCACTCACCACACATCTTACGGTAACACACCTCCATCGGAGTACACACTACTCACTCGCGCTACAAATCCATGAACTCACTTTCATCTATCGCTCATGGCGCACATTGCTATATCCAATATCAAGGACTTCCACATTCCTCACATATACTTATTTACATCATGGTAATAGATGAATATAATATAATACATCAATCATAATTATCAATCAACGTTCTACCTACCAGTCATCACTGGAAAAACTCTCTCACTGGTCTCTCGACTGCTCCCCTTATGTCCGCCCGCTGGGCTCTTACTAGCGTCCGTTCAGTAGGACCTTCTAACTTGCAGTGATAGTAATACAGCGCTTTCGCCTCATTCAGACCCCCCACCACTCACAACATGCACGCTTAACTTACTTGTCTACGTGCGTTAATTTTACTCTCCTCCTTTCCCGTCTTTCCCCACTTGTCTGCCGTGAGCCCTTCTTACTCGACACCCGCTCTGTAGCAATCCCCTTAATTGCATTCACTCCACTCGTGACATCATCCCCCACCCCAAAAAAATTAATGCAATTAATTTCAAATCGCATCAAGATGACTGTCAACGAGTGAGCGTGAGCAATACCTACACTAAGAAATGACCTAGCAGTTCCCCTAGTATATAAAATACCGAAATCAGGGGAAAATATGGGGATCAATATGCCCTGCAATATGCATATATATGTATCACATCATCAATAGCTAACTAAACACAATACCTAATACAGAATCAAAAACCAATCAACCTATCAACCATTCTTGATATCATATTTATAATGTCAATATTTTAAAGTCGACTCATTCACACAGATCCTGTCAATGTTCCTGTCCTCCGATGTATAAGCTCCTGAACTCTTCCCCTAGGCTCGACTAAGGTAGTCGGCGATATGATTGCTGGTTCCTGGAATTGGTTGAATAACGAAGGTATACGGCTGCAAAGCCAATGCCCATCTAGACAAGCGTGGGCTGGACGAACGATTCTTCGACAAAAACGTTAGTGGCTTGTGGTCTGTCTGGATACAAAATTCTCGTCCCATGAGATAACGTCCTAATTTCTGGACGGACCACACAATGGCAAGACACTCACGCTCTATCACAGAATACTTTCTTTCTCTCTGCAATAACTTCCTACTGACATAACATACAGGATGGAGACATTCGTTCTTCTCCTGTAGAAGACAAGCGCCGACACCAGAGTCCGACGCATCCGTTCTGAGGATAAAATTAGATCGAAAATCGGGTAATATCAGAATGGGTGACGATGATAATGCTGTCACCAAATTATCAAATGCTGTCTGACATTCAGACGTCCACTGGACCTTATCGGGTTGTCCCTTCTTAGTAAGGTCAGTAATTGAAGATGACAAGGAGGAAAAATTTGGAATGAACTTTCTGTAATAATTTAAAATTCCCACTAAGCTTCTGACTTGTTTCTTTGTTTTAGGGACTTGCAACCCTACTAACTTGTCAATTTTTGTTACTTCAGGTCTCTGAACACCTCTACCCACAATATGTCCTAAGAATACTATCTCTGGACATGCCAAATCCATCTTTGCGGGTTTAGCAGTTAACCAAAAATGACGTAATCGTTGAAAAATTACTGTTAGTGTCTGAATATGATCAGACCATGTCGACGTATGACATGCTATATCGTCAAAGAATGACACGACATTAGGTATGTCCTTCAACACTAGTCTCATTAATCGTGCAAACGTCGCTGGCGCGTTTACCAACCCAAATGGCATGACCTTAAATTGGAATAATCCAATGGGCGTTTGGAACGCCGTGTATTGTTTAGACTCCTCAGTAAGCGGGATTTCCCAATACCCTTTCGTTAAATCTATCTTGGAAAACCACGTGGACCCGGCCAATGAAGCTATTAATTCCTCCTGAAACGGGATAGGCTCCCTATCGCCTACCGTAATAGTGTTCACTCTTCGAAAATCAATACAGAAACGCACCGATCCATCAAGTTTTTTCACGAGGACGATGGGTGATGAATACGGCGATGTTGATGGTTCTATCACATCTAACTTCAACATTGACTCAACTTCCTTTATGACTCTATCTCTCGAAGAAAAAGGCAGCGGATAAGTTCTAAGAAATACTGGCTTATCCGAAGTCATTTTTATTTGGTGCTGGATCACGGTAGTGCGACCCGGCAAATCCGTAATAACATCCGGGAATGACGCTAGCAGGGTCTTAAGTTCCCTACTCCTTGAACTCGTAAGGTCAGGGTTAATTTTTACGTCCCTGTAACCTTGTGTCGGAGTTAACTCCGGCAATTGAATTTGTAACTCTTCCTGCGCCTCGGTGTCGCTTACGTCACAGTCCAACTGGTCTACGACTCCCGTACAAGCAATAGAGAAGACAGTCTCCTCTGGTCTTGTCTATGCACACAGATACTGTGGTCTCTCATAAAATCTCTGTAGCATATTAACATGGAAAACCTTACTCGTTCCATCAATGTGGATAGCGTAATCTACCTTTGAAACAACTCGCTCAATAACATAAGGGCCTTTCCATGTCATCAATAACTTATTATGGTCCGTAGGTAACAACAATAGGACCTTCTCTCCTGGCTTAAAAATTCTCAGTTTGGAACCTCTATCTTTATAGTCTTTTGCTCTTTTCGAAGCGATACCAGAAGCTTCTTCTGCTATAGTGCGCGCTGAAGATAATCTTTCTCTTAAATCAACAAGGTACTGAAACACCGAAATCTGCTCATCGTCTCCCGATGATGGCGACGTCATCATGTCCCGAAGAACATCAGTTGGGCCCCTAGGACTACGACCATACATCATTTCGAACGGCGAGAATCCCGTTGACTCCTGCCGTACCTCTCTGTACGCGAATAACACTGCAGGGATATATCTATCCCAATCTTTAGGGCGATCAGCAGCTACCTTACGCAGCATCGACTTTAACGTCGAGTTCAATCTCTCGCACATGCCATTAGCCTGCGGATGATAAGGGGTGGTAGTGATGGGTTGTATGCTGAATAAGCGGAACAATTCCTTCATCATCTCCGACGTAAATTGCGCGCCCCTATCAGACAGAATTTGCTCTGGTATTCCTACCCTAGCGAAAATTGCAAACAACGCTTCCGCGACTGCCTCAGACGTTATGGTTCGCAGAGGAACCGCCTCCGGCCATCTCGTAGCATTACATATGACCGTTAAGAAAAATCGATTCCCCCTATCGGTCGCTGGGTGAATGGGACCAACAAGGTCTATCGAGACCTTTTTAAACGGTTCCGAGACCGTGGGGATCTTCTGAAGAGGAGCCTGGGGTGTTACGGGTGTGCCCTCGAGTGTTACGGGGATGGTTATTATGGAATAATTGTTACGACTGCATTTTAAACTATCGAGAGGTTTTTAGAAATTACTCTTCCATACCATGCCACATATACTAATAACAATTCGAGTAAGTTTTATCAAGGACCTTGCAGGGCCACAAATTTATTACTTTAAATTCCCTAACAAATTTCGTCTAGCTTTTACATTCTAAAAGGACAACATCAGCAGCATCAAATGAAAACACAATAATATATCACTAGAAGTCTCCTCTAGATGCTTAAAAGATTATATCATTCTGACTCATTCACAACTTAATTATTACTTATCTATCTTTCAGATATAGCCTACCTACTATCTACTAAATAATATCTTAATGTCTCAGACGACAATGTTAACTCAGTTATTTGTGCCTACCGCTTAAAAAGGATATAACTCGTCAACACAACTGACGTAGTTACATTAGATCTAGATCTACTCTAGGATGGGCTGGCAATCCCCAGCCTCATCCAGACACATCAATTTCAATTTACAAATGTGTATACCAGACACTCATGCTAGATCTAGTTGCATGTAAAATACATTGTAGTCTTGCATTCTTCGGTAGCACTTCTACTGGAAAATTAAGGTCAGATTCACGTTCATCGTCGAATCAGTAGGCTGAAACTTACGATTGTTCCCTGATACGAGATCAGGGAGCTGGAGATAATAGCAGTAGATAAATCCGTAAGAGCTTATGGTCTCATTCCAATGTCTATCAATGGCATAGACATGGCTTTAACAATCTTCTGATTCTCTCAGGCCGAATCCAGCCGACTGCCCTCACAGATGGATAATAATTCTGCATGGAGTGATCAAACATAGTAATGGCTCCACTTATATACCAGCGCGGCCATATGCAATTCCCCAGCCAACTGCCCAAATTTGATTGGTGCATCCATTTCGAGCTCAGCTCGTAGTATTAATAGATTCTATTAATAGTAACAGACAAGGTCAATCTAACATATCAAAACCCTTCCTAAAGTCTTCAAACCCTCTACGTTTTATGTACGAATTTACTCACTCCCTTTTCTCACCCCTGTTAAAGTTTATCAAAATCACGGGGTCGAAAATTGCCCCGTCACTGTTACTCATCCATTTATTTTATCCTGCCCCACTTTCTTTCCATCTCTACGAAAAAGCGCTACAAAAACAAACTGTCCACGAGCATAGTTCAAGGACATTTGCACTGGCTAAAATCAACGCGACCCTGAAATAAACAAACCGTGACCCAGCACGGCAATTCTAGTCCTAACCCTGACATGGGGTGTACGCCCCTTATGCGTCGTCTTTTGGCACGCACTGCACGTCTTACAATAGACTTGTACATCTTTGTGGATCGATGGCCAGTAAAAATTTTTAAGAACCCTTTCTTTGGTTCTAGCTATCCCCATATGACCCGCTAATGGGACATCATGTGCCAAATGCAATACTGTTGCGATCAGCAACGCTGGCACAACGACCTGCTTTAAAATGGAGGTCACCGTTACATACTTACGGAACAGAATGCCCGCCTGAACAACAAAGGAAGACGAGCCGTTCTTATATTTCCTCGTTTTCTCGGTTCGCGCTTCCCCAAAACATGGGTTTAATGATGGGTCCTCCCTTTGTAATCTCGCCAAGCGCTCTGGCGTGATATCTAGGTTGACCGCTGGCGTCGCCAAAGGTCTAATCTTATCTTTATCAGCTACCCGTCGACGTGTTTCGACCGCGGCGCAAAAGTCAATACCTTTTGATTGCGACCATGCTTGCACGTTCTCATCGGAAGGGGAAACTACCCGTGATACATTCCCAATGATGAGCTGGGCGCCTGGAAAACAACCAACGACTGCTTCGACTTCCCCGCTAAGGAAAGGTGTATCTATCACTATTCTTGCCATGGGTAATTTCTCAATGGCCCCCGAAAATTGGGTGCACGGGACAGTCTCACCTGTAAGCTGTGAATCCCGAATGCAGTCCCTATGCACTCCCACAACGGTAGATCCTGTATCTCGTAAAACCGAGACCGGTTCGTCCCCAACAAACCCCGGATAAACCCTAAGACCACCTCCTGTATGACATGAATTTATAACGGGGATCTTTCTCCCACAAGGTAAAACACCGGAAGATAATAACTTCTCACAACTGGGACACTTAGAATACTGTCCGCCTCCGTTGTCCGATGTAACACACGCAGCCGCATGATGAAATTTATTTGGGGAACATGGACTGGAGCTACTGTCCACGTTCGCCGCTATCCTACCTGCAGGGCAGTTCACGCTGATGTGATCTGCTCTTCCGCAGTTCCAACACTTCGCGGCCCTACACTCGCGTGAAAAGTGACCCACGCGTCCGCAAGTCCAACACTCCGCTCCCTGTGCTGCACTAGACCTGGGTCCCCGTGACCCATCGCGACCGGAACTAAAGTCCCTATGCCGTCGGTCATCGGCAAAGGTCACAAATCGCCCCCGGCCATTACCGCGACCTAGCCCTCCTGCTCGGTCAAACTTACCGGATCCATATGCAGGTGATTGGTGATAGCCCCTACGCTGCCCCTGGGCTTGCCCACTATAGGCACCACGCTGACGCGACCTGTCCTTAAGTCCTGCCGGCGACCCTTCGACAACGGCGACGTACCCAGCATCTTGGACGTACGCCCTGGCGACTGGTTTGGACGGATGTGCCGTACGGTATGCTTCCGCCAACTTAGACGCCTCCTGCACCGTCGCGGGTTCGTTTTCTTTCAGGAAAGCCACCAGATCTTTATGGCACGACGCGTACAGCTGGTCACGGATCATTAGGTCTTTTAATTTAGTAAAATCCGCGCCAACATGCGCCAAGTCTACCCAGTTCGCGAAATATTCCGTCAATCTCGCGACGAAGGCAGCAAAGTCCTCCCTGGTATCCGCACGTGCTCGCCTAAACTGCTCCCGGAAATATTCCTCGGTACGCGCAAATCGGCTAAGCAGCAAAGCTTTCAGCTTATCGTAATCTTGCACGTCTTCGCGCTGTAGCTCTTTAAAGTAGGTTAACGCTCGCCCCTGCAATAGAGACGCCAGGTACGTGGACCATAATTCCTTATTTTCCCCCCATTGCAATTGTGCGTTCAGTTCGAACCTGTAAAGGAAGGCGTCTATGTCGTCCTTCCGGTCGTCGAACGTAGGGAGCTTAATCCGAACACCACCTTTATTGTGTACCTGCCGCTCAACTGTTTCTGTTGGCGCATTCTTTTTGAGTTCTAATTCCGCGATTCTTACTCGCGCGTCTGTCTACCGCTCTTGAGCTTCTATCTCCTTTAACTTTATCTCCCTCTCCTGCTCCCGTTCCTTAGCCTCTCTTTCCTGTTGCTTAAACTCCCTTTCCTGTTCCTTATCCTTAGCCTCTCTCTCCTGTTGCTTAAACTCCCTTTCCTGTTCTTTATCCTTAGCCTCTCTCTCCTGCTCCTGAGCCTTAGCCTCTTTTTCTCGCTCTCTATCCTTAGCACGCTCATCGCGCAAATCCGCCTGCTTTTCTTTAATCCAGCCGCGTAGCTCCTCTCCCTCCAGGCCAAGTTCCTTACCCAACTTCATTAGCTGTTGGAGTTCCGCCATTTCACAGATTTATGGTTATGGTATGTATTATAAAAACGGCTAACCTGTCGGTATGGTCACTAACGACACGACCAGAGACCTGGGATCACACCAGATATAACAATACCCAATTGTCTCAAATACAATTCAGAAATTTACGTACTTCCTAACTAATTCTATATTCATACAATGCATAGCACTATTAATAATAAAAAATAGTAGAAAAGAAAAGAATAAGGAAATTTAGTAGAAGGACCACAAGTACGTCAAGGACAACGAACCAGACTAGGACAAAGACCTAAAAAAGAAAATATAATGGAAAAAAAAATGCAACCTAACTACGCCGATTACACTACACGGTACAACAAGAACAGAGTCTGAAAAAAAAGAACGTATCTACAGATAGGGAAGAAAGAGGGACAAGAGAATACGTCTTCCTGCAGAACAGAGAAGATATCGACGCTACAACTAAACAAAAATACAGGTCCCTATAGAACTGTTCACTGTGATGAACGAAGTTCCAAATTTAGCCCACCTCCCGAAGAGGATAAACTCCGCTTACCACAGCAAACCCGCGCCACCGCCCGTATAATCTATAACGACAAAAACAGCAAAAACAGGGAAACAGACAGATGAAAAGACAGCCCTCAATCCAGGGTACAAAATTTTCACTTAACTTTCAGCCTTATGAGTTTAAGTCCTCCCCTTAAACGGAGCTCTGGCTGCTTGTCTCCTCAGGCTGCACGCACACACACTGTCTCTCTGAAAGTTTAAGTACACATTAGTACATATTTATAGCAATACATGCATCAATACATATTCATCAATATACATCAATCATATCATCATGAAATTTCCATTCATCCCACGAACAAAGACAACACAAATTCCTACCACAAGATAAGTATTACGTGGACAAAACTAAAGTAACAAATGCCCACTGAAAAATACCTACTGACTACAACTAAATATTATGAAAATCGACGAGTCACAACGGACGAGCCCCCAATGTCACAAATCCCAGACTGGGAGATGTAATAGTTTATGACAGGACAACAATCACGAACAAACAAGTTTAACACTTAACAGAACAATCCATCAGACTCACACATTTATTAAACATAATTATACAGATAATAACGCAATTACATACATTATATTATTGGGATTAACTGCCGTACAACGGCCTTATTCTCACACACACTCTCCCTCGGATCCACAACCCGGTAGTTACTCCTAAAGGCACTTCGGCCTCAGCCTCTCCCCTCAGGGTCTTAATAGCACATTAATAATTCACTGGCACCGCAGTCTCTCAATATCACCTTCCTATTGTCATACACCTTAGCACTCCCCTAGCACCTCAGCAGGGCAATAACACATTATCATTTCAATAGCCCCTCAACATGGCAATAGTACATTATTAGTTCCTAGCCCATCAACATGGCAATAGTACATTATCACATTCACGCTCATATCCAAGTCCCTGTCCGTGGCCTAACTGCCACGACTTCATGTGCCTCTACTGTCCTGCACTGACAGCCTCACTTCTGGCCTATGTGTGGCCTCCGGCCCTATGCTGGCCTATCACCGTAGGCGGCGCTCTTTGGCCCGACCTCGGCACCTGCAAGAATAACATTACATTGGTATAATACCCTACCATTTCTATTCACTCCACCTCTCCTTACAACCCATGAAGCGTACACACACTAGTTCACCTTTCACTCACCACACATCTTACGGTAACACACCTCCATCGGAGTACACACTACTCACTCGCGCTACAAATCCATGAACTCACTTTCATCTATCGCTCATGGCGCACATTGCTATATCCAATATCAAGGACTTCCACATTCCTCACATATACTTATTTACATCATGGTAATAGACGAATATAATATAATACATCAATCATAATTATCAATCAACGTTCTACCTACCAGTCATCACTGGAAAAACTCTCTCACTGGTCTCTCGACTGCTCCCCTTATGTCCGCCCGCTGGGCTCTTACTAGCGTCCGTTCAGTAGGACCTTCTAACTTGCAGTGATAGTAATACAGCGCTTTCGCCTCATTCAGACCCCCCACCACTCACAACATGCACGCTTAACTTACTTGTCTACGTGCGTTAATTTTACTCTCCTCCTTTCCCGTCTTTCCCCACTTGTCTGCCGTGAGCCCTTCTTACTCGACACCCGCTCTGTAGCAATCCCCTTAATTGCACTCACTCCACTCGTGACATTTTTCTCAAAACTATTTAGTCAGAAAAGAAAAATAAACCTTTTGAAGCTGTGGATTTCCTTTGGGACTTTTCAAAATCCAATGCTCCCAAACGCACCAGCAGTCTATAAATAGCTCATTGGCGTCATCTTTAAGTAGCTGGCGGATTAGTTCGGTGCAGTAATAGATGATTACGGTGTACATACACACACACACACACACACACACACAAATGCGAATTAAATGCCGAGGAAAAGCATTATTTTTATATGTCTGGCGTATGCTGGGCTATTTTGCTTGTCTTTTTGTAAAGATGGAATACGTGACATAGAATCAAAGTAAGGGCGATAACAAAACAACAAATGAATTAAAAAGGGAGACAACCAGTAACATTTATGTGTGAAATGACTCAACGTTTTGAGAAGAAAGATAAATAATACTTATGTGTGGGTAGTGATACAATGACCTTGTGTTTGTGAAATAAAATTCAATTTTCCTGACGATATCTTGAAAACAAGGAAAGCAAATAGGCTATGCTTAACTGGCTGATCGTGAGAACATTTATTATTTCTTGTCCAAACCTATTACTGTATTTTATCAATTAGTAAATGCTTGTAGATGAATTAAACATTAAGGGTTCCTGAAGGGGTTGATGGTTTCAGAAGTTTGAGGACCCCTGGATCTAGCAAAGGACAATTACCCCGGATTAAAACCCACTTTCGATCCACCTCCGTCTCTCCACAGTGTCACATCCCTTTATTCAACATGACATTATACTATACACATACACACGGACATGGCCAGCTAGTGGGATTTCTGCTGATTGGTTCCCCAGTCTCCTGGTATTTTCTGTCTGGACCAGTGACCTCCCTACATACTTGGTCAGTGTCGGGTGTCCACTAGAGACATCATTAAGCATGAACAATGATGGCTTAAAATGGAAATGGGAAGAATAATTGTTTTATTTCACTGAATGAAACTTGACCTTTGCCTCTCTGTTGAAGAACAAGATCTGCATTGTTATTCCTATGCTGACTAACTGAAGGGGTTAATTCTATATCATGGCCAAGTCCACTTGAACTTCATGATAAACTGAATAGTTATGTATAAAGTTTATCGGTTATGATGTCTTTCATGTACGACGCTCATGACTAACCTATGGCTATTTTTATTAGAGTAGAACAAAGTGAAAAGGTTTAAGTTTTCAGAGCCAAAACAGTGCAGGAAAAAACAATTATTTTTTGTTCAGTACTTAAGTGTTGGCTTTTTTGTGACGTGCGCGATGAAGAACTGATGAAGCTTTCCGTTTATTTCCTGCAGTTGTGAATTAGTCACACTCACTGAAAGCTTCAGCGATATTACATCAGAGAGATTTGAGGTGATTAGTCCAAAACAGACCAATCTTTGCTTTTGCTATAAGATGAATCTGACATTTCAATTTTCTTTTCACGAGAGCCGTGCGTGCAAAATGAGGATGTTTGTAGCGTAAAGTAACAAAGTATTATATAAACAATATAACAATTTAAACTCTTTGCCTGTACATCAGGATTTCAAGTATATTTCTCTTTTGAATTATGACTTAAGATGTTGTTTCCTGATGCTTAAGCCAGGCATGAGTAAAAGTACAGTCCTTGAGTTTTGTAGGTGTTTTTTTAAACAAGCAACAGTTTAGAAGTGATACCACACAGTCACACGAGTTTTCTGTGTTTCAAGTGCCATAACAGTTACGTATTGCATTCAATTGTATCTTCACGTTTACACAACGTTCATGTACGCCGCTATAACAAAGTACGTTGTTCTTTTTTGTTTTCAAGGACACGCAAAGGAAATGGTCATTAATTAATTAATAATGATAAGACAACAATAATAATAATAAGATAGTGACAATGCACACTTGTACAGCACTAACTTCCCACTTAAAATAGGCTCTGGCCACTTTACAATTAAAGAAAATATGACCATGACAAAAAGACAACTCACTAAAGCTAAAAGTGACATAAAACAGATTTCAGCCAATATGACTCAACGGTACATCAGCATGATTGTGGAAGATGCCTCAGACCTTTCCCATTGATGACATCAGGATTTATGGGAAAAAAATTCAATCCTTTGCCGACTTTTCCATATTCAAATACATTTTAAGAAACAATTATCAAATCGGCGTGGATACCAGAGAATACCAGAAAAACAAAAAATGGGATATAAATGATTTCATGTCGCCCTTTCCACAAATACAAACAGATCAAGTGATACGCCTCTGCTTATAAGTTTTTGAGATAAAATTGTTTTCCATCACTCAGACTGTGTTGGTGTCTCCATATTCTTCTTTGCTTGTAAATAGCCAGTGGGTTTGACTATCACTGAGATTTGGCAAGTTTGTGATTTTGTCTTCAGCTTTTGAAGAGAAAGCCATTCAAAATGCATGCCCATATATGGACAAACCCAAGACACTTAAAGCTGATTCAGCAAGTATGACATTTCGTGATTCAGTTTCATTTTAAGTGGACAAAAAATATTAGTGCTCATTTTGGTAACAATATGTAGAAACCTAAGTAGAGAAAATGCTCGAAAAAGCTTACGCTAATGTTAAAAAGACATTTTATGTACTGGGGAAACTACTAGCAACAGTCGTTCATCAGCGTCACAGCTAACAACAACAACAAATAGATTTGTAATCTATTGAGTGATTACAAACTGCCATTTGGCACTAGATTTAATTGCCCACTTCCGCGGACTAAGAAACAAAAAGAAGCGTAACAGTTTATTTAGGTTTTTTAAACAAGACAGAAACTCTGTCATAGCAATACAGGAGACTTATCTATCTGTAGATGATATAGAAATGATAAAAAAGGAATGGGGTGGATTAGTACATTATAGCAGCGGGACCACCCACAGTAAAGGCCTGCTTACGCTATTCTCCAAATCCCTGGATTTAACGAATATTGAATTTGTACACTCTACCGACAGAGCTCTTATCTCCAAAATAATCTTAGACAATTCGATGTACTATGTCGTTAACGTATATGCGCCCTGTATAAATGATGAAAAGGGACCTTTTCTGAGAGATTTAAACAATACTATACAGGAACAGATTGGGGGTGCAATGGATAGTGTCATAATCATGGGGGACCTCAATACAGTTTGGAGCAATAAATTAGACATCATTTCAGGCCTCGCGCATAGCGCCCAGAATATCGCAGATCTAAGAAGTTGCATCAATGACTTAAACCTGAGTGACATCTGGCGATTACACCATCCCGGGAAGAAGGAGCACACCTGGAGCAGAAGCAGCCCTCCTTCCGCCAGAAGGTTAGATTATGTATTTGCTGGGGAAGGATTAACATCGCTGTTTACAAGGTGTGAAATTCAAAGTGTTGGCTTCAGCGACCATCGAGCTGTAAAGGCGACACTGTCTTCTTCTTCGTTTGTTTATGGCAAGGGCTATTATAAACTAAATGTATCCTTATTACGAGATAATGTCTATGTCTCTCTGATTAAAAGTGCCATTGCAGAAACCGTAGAGAATTTCCCAGAATTGAACCCTCACCTGCTCTGGGAGATGCTGAAAGTTAGGGTTCGTGAAGTAAGTATGGCCTATGGCAAAGAAAAAGCCGCTAAATCCACACGTAAAAAGAAGAATCTTATATCAAAACTAAATGAATTAGAACGAGAATTAATCTCAGATCCCACTAATCTTAGACTTCATAGAGAAATCTCTACCGTTAAAAAGGAATTAGAGGTGTACATAATGGCAGCTGCTAGAGGGGCCCAAGTCAGATCCAGAATCAAGTGGATAGAAGACGGTGAAAAATCAAGTAAGTATTTTTTGCAGTTAGAAAAGACCAGAGGCATAAATAACACAATCCACAAGATATGCTCTCCAGAAGGCCAAATTATCACTGACCAAGATGAAATATTAGAAATAATAACATCTTACTACGAAAATCTTTATAAAGAAACGAAGAAATCTGAAGATATCACCAATCAGCAATACAAGTTCATTGAGAACATAGAGGTTCCAACATTAAGTGACGGAGATAGAGAGATGTGTGACTCTCCACTAACACTGTCTGAAATTGCAATGGCACTTAAACATACAAAAAACGGCTCCTGTCCAGGATCAGATGGACTGCCTGTAGAGTTCTACAAGTTCTTCTGGAAGGATATATGTCAATTACTATTCAAATCAATAAATTACAGCTTTGAAACTAATACGCTGTCCTTTTCACAGTATAAAGGCATCATCTCTCTCCTGTTCAAAGGAAAGGGACTGAAACGCGACCTTCTAGAAAACTGGAGACCCATCACCATAACAAATACAGATTACAAGTTGATAGCCAAGGCATTGTCATTAAGGCTGAAGCAAGTCATGCCCCTCTTGATACATCACAACCAGACGGGTTTTATCCGAGGCAGACACATATCCTCCCTTCTGAGAGAGCTGGATGACCTCATAGAACATGAAAAGGAGAAAAACAGTAACAGCATTCTGCTATCTGTAGACTACCGTAAAGGCTTCGATTCTCTATCCAGGCATTGCATGGTTAATGCCTTTAATATATTCGGTTTTGGCGCAGGTTCCATTATAAGTGTCAAGAATGGAGGACATATTTCTAGGGAATTTAAACTGGAACGGGGCGTGAAGCAAGGATGCCCTCTCTCACCTCTGATCTTTATCCTGACTGCTGAGCTCCTAGCACTCAGTATAAGACAGGACGAAAGCATACAAGGTATTAAGTATCCTAAGTCCCAGACGAGAACAATCATCAGGCAGTACGCTGATGACACAACGCTGTTCCTGCGGAATTTAATAGATTTTCGAGAAGTTCTTTTTAAAATCAAATCTTTCTCTTTATTTTCAGGATTGGAACTAAACCAGAACAAATCATATGCAATGTGTTTGGGCAAAAAGAATGTATTCGGACCTCTTCAGTTTGATATATCGTTTGTGGAAAAATTAAAGATTCTAGGTATTTTTTTCAGTTCTCAAAAGCCTGCCCAAGACCTGGAGGAAAACTGGACAGGCAAAATAGAGTACATAGAGAACATGGTTGGGGCATGGTCTAGACGTGATCTATCAATTATAGGCAAAATTCAAGTTATTAAAACCTTTGGAGTATCCCAGATACAGCATATAATACAAAGTATATCACTGCCTTTAAAAATTCTTGAGAAAATCAACCGAATATTCTTTAGGTTTATCTGGAAGCGTCGCTTCTCAAATACTAGAGCCTTCGAAAAGGTGACGAGGAAGATTATGTGCGACCAGTACCACAAGGATGGACTTAAAATGATAGATATCTGCATGATGCAAGAGGCATACTTATTGCAATGGCTGGAAAAACTCAGTACTGATAAGGAAGAGGAATGGAAATTACTGCCCATGTTCGCGTTAAGACATGTAGGGGGGCTCCTGGCCTTTAGGAGTAATCTTGACCATAAATCTTTTCAAGGCCAGGATAGTATCAATAGCTGCTTCTGGAAGAAGGTTCTGCTAACATGGTTAATGCGGAAAGGGGAGTCTAAAGAAACGGTTCTTCCAAAAAAAGATGATCCTCTGTTCAACAGTGATAAGGTAAAATTCAAGGCAAGAACCTTGCTGCTGCCAGGCTGCATAGATAAGGGCATAGTACTCATTAAAGACATGCTGGAAGGAGAAACTGGGAGATTATTAAGTTACCATGAATTTTTAAACAGGTATGGGACTTTTCCGAGTTCACTACTTGAATACAATATTTTGTTCAATGCTTTAAGCCCTCTCACTCTAATTGCCAATTGTGGCATAAACAAGCTGGTTTTTAGAGACATGGAAATCGGAAATTTAGGCCAAAGAACATTTAGATCTCTATTGCAAGAGAGTGAACCATCAATAGCCAATCAGTTTTGGCAGCGCAAATTCCAAATTGAAATAACAACTGAATACTGGCACCTACCATTTAAGGTGACCAAAGAATCAAGACTGAGAGCTCTTCAGTGGAAAATTTTACACAATATATATCCAACAAATATCCTTCTTCAAAAAATGAAAATATCCGAAACAAATCAATGTAAAAGTTGTCAGGCGGTCGATTTCATAGAACATTTTTTCTATGAGTGTGATATGGTTAAACAAGTCTGGGCAGAGGTAGAGAACCTGATTAACAGCAATACAGGTAAACGGATCCAGCTAACCAGCTCCACTTGCCTTCTTGGCATCCCCTATCATGACAGCCTGAAGTCTGCTGATCTTTTAATTCTAAACCACGTTATCCTGGTGGCAAAACTGACAATATCAAAATACAAATACGGAAAGCATGGTAACATTTTGGTATTATTTTATAGCGAATTGGCTCTGAGAAATCTATGGGAATAATGAAAGGAAGAACTTGTATTCCACAGATACTAATCACTGCAGATAAGGCACTATTTAGATCCTGGCGCATCGCGAATTATATCCACACTGCAAGAGGTTAGATAACGCGACATGGCAGATAACAATGACAACTAACTTTGCAACAACAGGTAGGACACAGCCGGGATAACACGCAGGAAAAACGCAACACACAAAAAGATGGGGTCTCAGGATGGGCCCCCTCCCGTATGGTCAGCTGTCCCCTTTCCCACCTTCGGGGCAGGCCACTACCTTTGTGGTCGTTGCCTGGCCTGGAGAGGGGAGAGCGTTTGCTCCAGGGAGTGTCCCGGGAGACCTAGTTGGGGGGGGGGGGGGTTTCCCTGAGCAGCCCCGTTGAGTGAGGTCTGACCGTCGGGGGGGATCCCTGACAGAGAACCATCTATAACTCGGGGGGGGGGGGGACAATAAAAACATAAATCAGTACAAGAAAGCTAAAGGCCAGCACATCTCCTACTACATACAAGCAACTAACTCAGTTAACCACTCCGAATAGGTGTAAGGTATAACAGTAACAGAGTCACCGTAGTAATGGCCCTCTTGCAGTATTCGGTGTTTTGGCTAGTGATAAAAGATGGTGACGAGAAAATATTTGACAGTGATGGCACCACTCTGGTGCGGGCTTGTGGGTTGCTCCGCCCCGTGACCTGTATGGGCCGGGGACATAGCATAGGATACTAATATTAATCAGTTCGTGTATGCGTGGATTTAACATTTATCCTTCCCTCCTCACCCTCCTTCTACCAGTTTCTGTCTACCCAGTTTCAAGGTTATGAAAAACTAACCCATTTACCATACCGGTAACCAAGATAACCCTGATAAGGAAAGGTAAGTTCATTTATTATAACAATACTAAGTTACCATAGATTGTCAGATAACAGCAAAGTACTAATCAACCTCGCGGCGCCATCCAAAAGGAGCGGGTAAAAAAAAATATAAAAAATTGCCCACCTCCGTCCTTTCATTTCATTATATTATTGTTTGATCTATACAAAAAAAATGTCAGAAAACTCCTCTGTTCCCTATGGACTCATAAACTACTGGACGTATTGAACTGAACTTTGGCACACACAATTGTACGATACTGACCAGTGTTCCTATGTACATCTGTACCAAAAAAAATGTAAGAAAACTCCTCTGTTCCCTGTGGACTCAAAAACTACTGGACGTATTGAACTGAACTTTGGCACACACAATTGTACGATACTGACCAGTGTTCCTATGTACATCTATACCAAAAAAAATGTAAGAAAACTCCTCTGTTCCCTGTGGACTCAAAAACTCCTGGACGTATTGAACTGAACTTTGGCACACACAATTGTACGATACTGACCAGTGTTCCTATGTACATAGGCATAAAAAAGCTTATGGCATTCGTGAGTTATTCCAATAATGCGATAAGAATGGAACAGTAAATTTGCGAGAGCGTTTGATCCGAATTGTACGTTCGTTAACCTATGACCTTTTTCTTTGTTAATCGCTTTTCCACTTCCGGCCCCGGAATTCGATTCATAATCACAGTAGTGTCTGTCAAGAACAGATTTAATTCATAAATGTTTCCACTGACTAAATTTTTGTGAGAGAGCAGTGAGTAATTTTTACAAACGTAATTATTGTGCGAGCCAGCATAACTTGGTCTCGTAAACAATTTGTTTTGAACAGTTTTTTTTTTTATAATAGATAGACAGAAGATGTGGGGAAGGATAGACGGACAGCGTAGGTGTGCATGACTGAGCACTTGTTGTATCTCGTGTTTTGAACTAGGTTTAGTAAAGAGGGAAGGGGTGAGTAGGAATTAAATGTTATTGAGACGTCTGTTGACGTACAGAAAAACCGTGATCCAGAGTAAAAGCTCGGGGTTTTGAACATGTTAAGAATTTATTGCTATAAAATTTATATTATATTGTATTGAAGTAATTCGACCTTTGATGTCGACCCAAGGTCGTTGCGTAGGGCTGTTACTTAAAATAACTCAGTTCGGCAGCTGAGCTAGAAGTGGTTGCACCAATCACAATCCAGGAATTAGACGGTAAGCTGCAGATGCAGTCCAGTATTTAAGGCCATACAGAACTTAGTTCTGGGCCACATGTAGAAAATCCATTTACGAGGTGGACGGCGATAGTCCTCAGCCAGATGAGAGACATAGAGACGCAGTTGAGCAGTCCATTGTGAGGGGCCTGATTTAAAGCTCCAGAGCCTAAGCTACTTGGTTTGATATAAACCCACAGCGTTTACATCCAGCGCTCTCACTCCCAGTGAGGGCCGCATGGTGAGAGTCCATACTAATTTGTAATGATGAAAGTGAACCGTTCTACTTACTTTTGAAGACAGTTTCAGAGCTACCGCCAGACAACGCATGGTTGTACAAGCATTCTCTATGGCGTGTCTAGAGGAAATGTCCATATCCTAACATGTCTCATTGAATTAATAGAATTTAAACTGTTAGATCCGTCGCCACGTGCGCGGATTCTTTTTGCCATATAACTCATATGACCTGCAAGTAGTAGATTGAATACGTTAGTCTTTATAAAAGCTGTAGTTCCATTAGTTAGATTCAGTTGCCTTTGAATTGATATTTATATTTATAATTATATTTGTTACATTAATTCCTGTATTAAACTGCCCTACAGTTCTGCTAAAATTGAAAGCAATTGATTTATTTAGTTTTTAGAGTGCAAGTATTTATTTTTGTGTGTTCGTCGATTGTGGGAGCGGACCTCGAAAGAGTGTCAGTCGAAATATCCCCATGTAACCCACATCGCGACACTGGAGGGGACACTACACACCATTGTTTAGTTTATAGTTTATTTAGATTAGAGTATATCGTTTTTCTCTTTGATTAACTTTTGTTTCTTTTCAGTTTCAGTGCTCACGTGGTCTCGCACGTTGAGCTAGTTTAAAATTATTTATTATTTAGTTTGTATACTGCTTTCTTCATTATTTGTTCCACATATTTCCGGCTCTCCCATTGACCCGAGGATCGAGGCCAAGGAGACGTCAACATAACTGAACGGTGAAAGACAAAAAAGACTGACTGTGGTGTACGCAAAGGCTAAAGGAATCTCCACCAGTTCTTTGAGTTAAGTGATTCCATCCTAAAATTTTGTCTGCGTCTGGGGAGTTGAGTGTTCCTCTTCGTGTTTTACAGGCTTTTTATACTTTTTCTCTGTGTTTAGGAACTCACGGGCGGTGGCGAGGGCGTTCTTACGTTTGCGGGTCCCCCCTGCCAAAGTGGTGGCTTGGTCGCAGACTCTGCCGTCTCGACGACAGATTGTGCGGTCTCGCAACACCAGTGGTTATTGAAACTGTGGGAAGTCGCATTCGCGAGAACGGACTTTGATAGGGATCTGTACACTTTGTTTAGATTGTAGCGTTCCATCTTCCTCGTTGTTTTAGGAAGACGTCTCTCTTGTCCTCTTCTCACCTATCTGTAATTATATTCAGAACTTGTAGGGTCTGTTATCGTTCGTCTTTTCTTGTTTGTCTAGCGTCGTGTTTGGTGTATTTTTTTATTTTTTTTCATTAGACCTTTATCATTATGGTGTTGGTACATTCCTTTGTTTAATATAATGCCTGTGTGAGTCATGTGTCTACATTGACGCATTGATTGAGTTTATCTGGTTATTGTGACGTATACGGCTGATACGCCAGAGTCTATATTTATATATTGGGAATATTGATTCCCCATTCAAGTGCATTGTGCACCTGCCTTGAATATCCAGTATATAATTACTGAAGTTATTGTTCTTTAAAGAGAACTACCGGTAATAAAATTACCTTGCAATTGCAATTATACAAGAGCTATAGAAAAATAGCTAAAAATATTAATCAACGATCTAATATTCGTTGATTCACGTGTATTTATATATTACATCGGCAGTGATAACAGTAAGGACACTGCGATTTCATTGAAGAAGGAACATTGTTTGTATTTTGTCGTCTACTAGGGACGTCGACCCGACGAATGCAAATCGCCTCAGGGATAAATAATCGCGGTGTTAAACAAGTAAATATTTTTTTTATCGCGTATCGGATTAACGTAAATACTACAGTGATAACATAGTACACTGTCAGACGGGCTATTGCGTGAATTTATCCGGATACCTGTCCATTAACATTAATAGATCTCCTGTAGAGACCTATTGTGAGTGTAACTAATCATAATGGCCGATTACACTTCTTATATAAATTCAGCGAAGCTGTTAGGCATACCCGAGGACCAGCTGGCTTCTTGGTGCGAGAGTAAACTACAAGAAGACCTAGCTAGAGAAGAGCGTGCCGCAGAAAGAGCCGAGAAGGCCGCGGAACGCGAACGACAAAGAGAAATAGAAGAAAGAGCCGAGAAGGCCGCGGAACGCGAACGAGAAAAAGAAAAAGAAGAAAGAGAACGACAAAGAGAAATAGAAGAAAGAGCCGAGAAGGCCGCGGAACGCGAACGAGAAAAAGAAAAAGAAGAAAGAGAACGACAAAGAGAAATAGAAGAAAGAGCCGAGAAGGCCGCGGAACGCGAACGAGAAAAAGAAAAAGAAGAAAGACAACGACAGAGAGAAATAGAAGAAAGAGCCGACAAAGCGGCTCATCGAGAGCACGAAATTGCCCTAAAGAAATTAGAGCTGCAAGGAAACCAACCGACCGCGGTTCCAAGTGTTCCAACGAATAATGTTAAAGCAAAACCAAAGCTTCCAACCTATAATGATAAGGTCGACCAGATCGATTCTTATATTCATCGTTTTGAGCTCCACGCGGTAGCCGCCGGATGGGAAAGAACTGAATGGACTTCGTGCCTTGCAAATTTATTAACGGGACGTGCACTTGAAGTATTCCATGGCCTCAACATCGAGCATTCTAAAAATTACGACATCCTTAAAAAGGCTCTTTTAAAGCGTTTTCAACACACCGAGGACGGTTTTCACCAAAGATTCCGGACTTGTAAGCCAGACCCGTCCGAAAATTTTTCAACGTACGTCGACCGCCTAAAGCACTACTTAGACCGCTGGATTCAGCTGGCTGGTGTCGCTGACGGTAATTTTAAAGGGCTTTATGAGCTCGTTCTGAAGGACCAAATATTTAACGCGTGCCATTCGGAACTAGTCTCCCACATTAAAGAGTGGGCACCTAAGACGTTAGCGGAAATCACGTCCTTAGTAGAACAGTACGCGTCCGCACACCCTAATCGTTCGCTGGCTAAAGCCAAAACTAGCGAACCGTTTTATGCCGGAGTCGGTGGAACTGCGCCAATGGGTACAAGAAATTCTCGACCAGTTCATCGCCAGACGCCGCCTCCGCGTGCATATCCCGAACCGCCGCCCAATAAAGCTCGCGGTTTTCCAAGCCGTGCTGGACCTCCCACTCGGGGACATTTTATTCGCTATTCAGGTCCACCCCGTCGTGACGTTAACGAGGGCTCCCATTATCAGAGCCCACCATGTCCACCTCCTTGGGCATATTATAATAATCCATATAATGCACCTCCAATGCAACCCAGACGTAATATATATGACAGCATTAGGTGTTATCGGTGCAATAAACCAGGTCATACGTCAAAATATTATAGGGTTCAGTTTGAAGCTGCAAATGCTTGCACCGTCATTGTTCCGGCTGCACAGAGTAGCCGTACCGTTGAAATTACGTCGCCCATGACGGGCACCGTTCCGGTTATATCGGCCCTCCACCAACACGGGTCATTGACCTTATATGAGGGTCATGTTAACGCCATACCCGCGTCTGTCTTACGCGATTCAGGTTGCACCACTATCGGTGTTAGGGAATCACTGGTCAGACCGACCCAGCTGATTGAACAACAGGCAACCTGCATTACTTTCGGGGGCTCCGTCGAGCGATTCCGTCTCGCGGAGATATACATCGACACGCCATTCATTACAGGTGTCGTAACGGCATGCGTATTACCAAATCCGGTCGCCGATCTAATTATTGGTAATTTACCACAGGTTAATGATACACCTGACGGCCAGTTAAAAGTTTGGAACGAAAACGTTGCGTGTGTCA
This sequence comes from Onchidella celtica, assembly GCA_963931925.1. NCBI lineage: Eukaryota > Metazoa > Mollusca > Gastropoda > Systellommatophora > Onchidiidae > Onchidella > Onchidella celtica. Next base: position 4,316,231 of record OZ007574.1, on the reverse strand, counting down.
CCACACGACAACAGTCAAAACGTCCACCGGATGGTACTTTACAAACCCCTGCGTTTGATTTTAATGTCACGCCTACAGTTTTCTATAAGGAACAACAAAGCGATCCATCACTAAAACCGCTGTTTGCGAAAGTTCAGCCTCAGAACCGAAATGCCTCTCCGTTTATCATTAAAAATGAATTATTATACAGAAATTTCCGAAATAAACGTGAGACCATTGAACAGCTCGTGGTGCCTAAGTCGTTCCGCCGCGACATTCTGCGTCTCGCGCATGATACATCATTTTCAGGCCATCACGGTTCAGCCAGAACCAAATCACGGATATTGGCTCATTTTTTCTGGCCTGGTGTATACGCGGACGTGAACCGTTTTATGGCGCGCTGCGATGTATGTCAAAAACGTACACCTAAAGGTAAAGCATCACGCGCACCCCTTCAGGAGATGCCACCAGTCTCAACACCATTCGAGCGTACCGCGGTTGACATAGTAGGTCCTCTTAGTAAATCAGACAGAGGCCATCGATTCATCCTTTCGGTAATTGACTACGCGACGCGCTGGCCTGAGGCTATTCCTTTGAGAGACATTACGGCTGACCATGTCGCTGAGGCGCTTGTTACTATTTTCTCGCGAGTCGGATTTCCGACCGAGATTCTTTCAGACAGAGGACCACAATTCACCTCTGATCTATACAAAAAGGTACTAGAATTAGCGGGAATTAAACAGAAATTAACGTCCCCCTATCATCCGCAGTCAAATGGTTGTTGCGAGCGGTGGAATGCGAGCATGAAGTCTATGCTAGCACGCGTATCCGCCGACAAACCTGGAGACTGGGACCGTCAGCTCCCCGCTATTCTCTTCGCCTATAGGGAACTCCCGAACGCGTCCACGGGTTTCTCCCCATTTGAGTTATTATACGGACGTAAACCACGTGGCCCGATGGCCATACTTAGTCAATTGTTCGCCGGTTCTGAAACCGACGATTATGATACGCGATGCGCGTATCAATATGTTGTCGATCTCCGACAACGAATTATTAATGCATGCAAAACCGCTCTGCAATTTGCATGCGCTAGAGCGAGTTCTTCAAAATTTTATCGCGATCAGGGCGCCCAAATGCGCGCCTTGTCCGTCGGAGATCTGACACTTGTTCTTTTGCCGCAAACGCAAAACAAACTCCTTCTAACTTGGAAGGGACCATACAGAGTCCTTAAGAGACTCTCCAGAGTGAATTATTTGATAGATATTCGTGGGCAGAGGAAAATATTTCATATTAATATGCTGAAAAAGTACCTGCCTAGCGATGATCGTCGTAACAACTCCGTTCATGTCGTCCCAAGGGCCAACGCGGCTTTAGTTACTGTCGACGACGAGGACCCTTTGAGTATCGACAAATCGTTGCCCATATTACAGGCCACCGAGAGTATAAACGATGTTAATATCAATGATGAGCTTGCGCCGTCGCAGAAACAGGATCTTACACACCTGCTCCAAGAATTTGCCACGGTGTTCACGGATTTGCCGGGTTCTATGTCTTTAGTCCAACATGTAATACGACTTCAGACAGACGTACCAGTGTTTGTTAAACCGTACCCGCGCCCGCTGCACGCTCACGAAACGATAATTACAGAAGTACGTGCCATGCTACGGCTAGGCGTCATAGAGCGATCAACAAGTCCGTATTGCTCGCCGATTGTCTTGGTCAAGAAGAAAGACGATACCGTGCGTTTTTGTATTGACTATAGAAAGCTCAATGCTATAACCATCTATGATGCCGAACCCATTCCCAATCAGGAAGACTTATTCGCGCGGTTATCCAATGCAAGTATCTTCTCTAAAATAGACTTATCCAAAGGATATTGGCAGATTCCTCTCGAAGAAGGAAGTAGACAATATACAGCTTTTCAAACCCCTTTGGGTTTAATGCAATGGAAATATATGCCTTTTGGACTGGTTACTGCACCAGCCACGTTCGCGCGCATGATGAACATCTTACTAAATGAATTGCGCTGCGTTCTATCATATTTCGATGATATATGTATTTTTCAGGCTGATTGGGCTGGCCACTTAATGGCCCTTCGTGAAGTTTTTGCCGCTCTTCGCCGAGCTGGCCTTACCGCGCGACCCAGTAAAGTGTTCCTGGGATATCAGCATATAAACTTTTTGGGTCATACCATAACCCACGGGGTTCAGACTCCAGACGATCGCAAGATCTCCAGTATTTTGAAACTACAACCCCCTAAAACTAAAAAGCAAGTCCGTAGCTTGTTGGGACTTTTGAATTATTACAGGAAATTTATACCAAACTTTTCCTCTCTCTCAGCCCCGTTATCTGATCTAACGAGGAAGAATCTTCCAAATAGAGTCGTCTGGACGCCTCAGTGCGCTGATGCCCTTCAGACTATTCAGAATTTATTTTCTACTTTCCCTCTGTGTAACAGTTGATGCAAATTTCAGCACGTTATGATGGGGAGAGTCAGATGAACTGATCGTCTGCCCCTAAAAAAAACGAAACTGTCTCGAACTGTTGTAGAAATAAATAACAGGATCCGATGAACAATTAATACTAACTTTAATAACTGTAAACACGAGCTGATATCCACAAGTTACTTACACCTATCAGGGAAGGCACTATAATATATCTGACCACGACTAGATTTACACCTACGACCTGCATCCATGGTTTGCACACACTATCCTACTCGCCTGGCCCTCCTTATATATATTCTGTCCAGGAACGTTCAGGAAGCGGCTTTACCGCCCCATAAGCACGAGACAGACCTAGATCGTTCGGGACACATACAGGCCACCCAATCGTACACAGACACGTCACAGCATTACATCACTCAAGGTCGACCTAGCGTAATCTCGGACACTGCAGTATCTTCCAGACGCTTCTGTATTTTCTACAGTGAGACAAACAAGCCACACAGCGACATCAAAGGGAAATACCGGCCTTGCTGGAGAGGGGGGGGGGGGAAAGGAAGGTCGCTGAGTGAGACGCGTCATGCAGGGGGAAGAAAAATATCGATCGTTCAACTAGTGGGACGCTACACAACTCCCCAATTTAAGTTGAACATTCTTCAACTATCTACATCATAAAGCGTCTACACTATCATAAAATACGTACCGTCTCCAATCTTACAATAGACATTGCTAATACTGTACTAGGTGCCTTCCCAATATCCTAAGTACCATACAATAACCATAGTATCCTTATAACACTAATACAATCTCATTACAATATCACTGCAGTACCATTACAAAATCCTGGTCAACAGTAGACCTACTATTATAAACAATACAATACCACCACTGTGGTGAAACGATGGTCAATGATACTATTAAAAATCATACAATGGTGAAACGATGGCCATCGAGTACAAAATGCTTCGTGCACGAACCATAGCACATAAACGTTATGCATAACAATGATTGTTCTAAAAACCAAATGCATAAACTCATAGATACAATGGCAAAAATACCAACACAAATCGACCACTGATCAGGGTCTAACTTCATCATATCAGATCAAACAAATTATAACAAAGCAATACCGATACTGCCCAAGCTTAGGCCACTCGTAAATTACATCAATGCAACGTACAAAATCTCTGCTTGCTCGCAGTTCCCATTTGGGTTACAGTCTACAAAAATTACATTGTCCCATTGGTAACAAATAATGAAAACGTCAAAATATGACTAATACATAGTGGCTCTCTGCCGGCCAATAATTCAATACTCATTCAGATATACCGCTACAGTACAATACATTCAACCCAAAAACTTATCTAATAGGCAAAACTCTGGGTTACAATACATCTCACTGAACTTGTACTATTCAAAACACTCTACTCAGGAAGTCGGCGCCGACATTTTTCTTGCACTTGACATACCTAATCCTGAATTTATATGACTGTAAAAATAGACTCCATCGTAATAGCTTTGGGCTGTCAAATCTGGCAGAATTCAAATACTCTAATGACCTATGGTCAGTCTGGAGCACAAACTCCTTACCATATAAGTACAAAGTAAACTTCTTTACGGCCCAAACGATGGCTAGGCATTCTCGCTCTGAGACTGAATATTTCGTCTCACGAGGTAATAGTTTACGGCTGGCATATGCCACGGGATACAACTTTCCCTTATATTCCTGCATAAGAGCAGCACCAAACCCGCGATCTGATGCATCCGTGGCTAAAACAAATTCTTTTGAAAAATCTGGCAAACATAACACGGGTTTGGAAACAATGGCATTCTTCAAAGAAGTGTACGCTTTCTCCTGCACTTCTTCCCACTGAACTACATTGGGCTGACCCTTTCTAAGCAAATCAGACAGTGGTGCTGCAACCGCTGCAAAGTTAGGTACAAATTCTTGGTAATATCCCACCAGTCCTAAAAATGCTTTCACTTCCTTCTTAGTGGTGGGTCTGGGTGCATCCCGCACCTTACACACATTTTCTTCTAACAAGCCAATCATACCCTTTCCCACTGAGTGTCCAACAAAGTCCACTTCAGACGTTCCAATCAGGCACTTGGATGGTCTTGCAGTTAATCCAGCTTGGTCCATCCTCTGCAGCAATTCCTTGAGAGCCTTCACATGCTCGTCGAATGTCTCTGTATGGATCAGCAGGTCGTCCACATACGCTGTCACATTGTTCAGTCCCTGGATCAATGGCTTCACGATCCTGTTCAGTGTAGCTCCTGAGTTCATCATCCCGAAGGGCATCCGGGTGAATTCGTAATGTTCGCCCATGGTGACGAACGCTGTCTTGGGAATGTCTTGTTCCCGGACTCGCACTTGCCAGTATCCCTTGGTCAAGTCGATCCGAGAGAATATTCTTCCTCTCGACAGACTCTGGAACACTTCCGATGGGGCTGCTGTCGGATGAGGGTCGAACACTGTGATCTTGTTCAGCCTCCTGTAGTCGATGCAGACTCGGTTGGATCCATCCTTCTTCTTGACGACAACAACCGGTGAAGCATAAGCTGATGAGCTTCTGCGTATGATGCCCAACCTTTCCATGGTGCTAAGCTCCTCCTTCAAGGAGTCGCGCATAGCATAAGGCACCGGGTATGGTCGTTGCCGAACAGGTACCTCTGATGTCAGGTCGATGCGATGTTCGCCTAACTGGCAGCATCCGGGGAGATTGGTGAAGATGCGTTGATACTCCTTCACCACGTCGCCGAGTTGTTGACGTTGTTCCGGCGTCAGCTGCGTTCCATATTGGACATCTTCGTAGCCTTCCTTCTGGTCCCAGCTCCCTAGGTCGGCAAGGTCCTCCGACGTTCCACCGTTGTCGCCTTCCAGGTCGCAGTCCTCGATGACTGTCATGCCAGCCGACTCCACATGTTGACTCTCGTCCATCACGTCGTCCTCTGCCAGCACAGTCCCAGCACCATCACCGTCGTCGTCCATCATAGCGTCGACATCTCCAGGTGTGGTGTCGCTCCTGCCGTCGTTCATCTCACACATCTCGGTCACGACAGATGCCGGTCCCATTGCCGCCGCCGCTGCTTGCGTCGTCGCTGGTGTAGTCCTGGGGATATACCTCTTGAGAAGGTTAGCGTGCAATGTCTTCTCTTTCACACCCATCTTGACTTTGTAGTCGTTGACACCGACAACCGAGACTATCTTGTATGGTCCCTTCCACTGGACTAAGAGCTTGTTGGCGTTTGTCGGCAACAGTACTAAAACTTCGTCGCCAGGGCGGAACTTCCTCTCTCGCGCCTTCCGGTCGTAGTAAGTTTTCTGTCTACCCTGTGCCTTTGAGAGCTCTTCCGTAGCCAACTTCCACGTGTCCTCCAGCCGCTCGCGTAGTTCCATGACGTACTGGTAACTGGTCTTTGTCTCCGGCTCCTCTACGTCCTTGGTCCATAATTTTCGTAAGATGTGCATTGGTCCTCTCACAGTTCTCCCATACAGCAACTCGAATGGGGCAAACTTGGTCGACTCTTGGGGAACTTCACGATATGCGAAGCGCAGCGGGTTGATGTATCTGTGCCACTGCTTGGGTTGCTCTGCGCACAATCGTCTCAATGTTTTCTTCAGCGTGCCGTTGAATCGCTCCACCAACCCGTTGCACATAGGGTGGTAGACTGTAGTGGTCGACTGTCGAATTCCCAGTAGTCTATTCGTTTCCTTCATGACATCTGACATAAACTGGGTCCCTTGGTCCGACAAAATCTCTTCGGGCACACCCAAACGGCTGTAGATGTTCACTAAGGCTTCTGCTACCGTTTCTGCGTCGATCTTCTTCAAGGGTGTGGCTTCGGGGTAACGAGTAGCGTAGTCTATGTACACCAGGATATACCGATGTCCACCTTCACTTGGGGGGTTGATAGGTCCTACTAAGTCCACGGCCACTCGCCTAAATGGTACGTCCACTACTGGCATACTCTGCAGGTGCACCTTTGGGGTCGCTCCTTTGTTCACCGTCCTCTGGCATGTGTCGCATGAGCGGCAGTATCTCGCGACGTCACCTTCAATTCCAGGCCAATAAAAATTGCTCATAACTCTGTCTTTGGTTTTCTTCACGCCGAGGTGTCCTCCGACGATCGAGTCGTGGGCTACACTCAATACATACTCTCTCAGTTTCTCGGGTAGTACCACTTGCCTTATAACCGTCGCCTGTCTCAGGTCCTTGTAGATCCGGTACAGTACTCCTCCATGTTTCTCAAAATGAACAGATTTATTGCCTCTATTAGTTGGGATCTTCTTCTGCTCTAACTTCCTAATGACTTCGTCTTCTTCTTGGAGTCGGATAAGTTCCTCTCTATCCACTCCCGCGTGCCGTTCTGCCCTCGGCACCTTCAGCGACGTAGACCGGTCCTTCCTCTTCTCCTGGGCCCTCGTGGTCACCGCTCCTACCATCACCTCAGTATCAGGGTCGTACGGATCCTTCGCTCCGTCCACGTTCCCGACTACTAGGTCGCAGATGGTCTCCGGGAGACACAGTGCCGTCACTTTGCCCGTCAGGTAAGGCGTCTTCACGTCGATAACGGCTTCCTCCGCCGCTAGCAAGGAGTTATCGATCCTCGCGATACGTTTCTTCCCACCGGTGAGCTGTCCGTCGTCCACCAGTGCTCGCCGCACCACTACACCTTCACAGCCGCTTTCTCTTAGGACATCTACCGCTCGATTTCCAATCAAGCCCTTCATCACTGGTAACTTCAGTTTCTCCACGGTCCTTCCGTCACTGCATCCTCCGCAAGTAACAGGCACCGCTAACTGTAGCTTCCCGTCCTTCATTACCGCTTGAACGTTGATGCTGGTGTCAGCCGTCGTCGCATCCTGTCTCGACGACTCGTCCGCCGCTATCACTACGGCCGCCGCCGCCTTGTTCGGCTTGCCTCGCCCCGTATCCTTCTGGGCTGGACACATTCTCCGAACGTGGCCTGGCTTTCCACAAAGGTAACATTTCAACTCACCTTTGTGTTTTGTCCTTGCACGACACTCCCTCGCCTTGTGCCCCGGCTCCTGGCACCTATAACAGACCTGTAGACTTCTGTCTCCGTTGGGTCTCCGTCGCACTGGCCGGCTTTGTTGTCTGGCGCTCCCTCTGAGTGTCCGGTTCCTCGCTACCAGGAACGCCTCCGCTGAGTCTGCGACGTCCTGTAGCGTCTTTGGCCTCCTCTCCCTCACATGGGTCGCAAGGTCTGGTGGGCAAACATCCATAAACTGCTCTCTAACGAACAGGTCCCTCACTCCCTCGTAGGTCTTCTCCGTCTTTGATAGCTTTATCCACCTCTCTAGGTAAGTCTTGATCCTAGTAAGAAACATCCCGACATCTTCTCCATCTTCAGGCTTACCTTGTCTGAACATGAGTCTGTAACCGTCCTCTGACAGGTTATACCTCTTCTGCAAAGCTTCCTTGACTTTGTCGTAGTCCTTGGCCTCATCAATCGGCAATCGACAGAAGCACTCCAGAGCTCTCCCAGTCAGCAGGGCAGACAGTGATGTCGTCCAGGTGGATCTAGGCCAGTCCGCTGTCTCGGCAAACCTCTCAAAACGAAGTAGCCAGCTATCAAGGTCGTCCTTCCCATCCTGAAATGCAGGTAGCTTGGGTCTCTTGGAACTGGCGTGGTCGCTGGTCCCCTGCGTCGACTCGCCTCCACGCTGATGGCGGATCCTCTCCATCTCCAGCTCGTGGTTCATCTTCTCTCTTTCCAGCTGAGCCTGTCGTTCCGCCTCCCTCTCCTGAGCCTGTCGTTGAGCCTCCTTCTCCTGAGCCTGTCGTTGAGCCTCCTTCTCCTGAGCCTGTCGTTGAGCCGCCTTCTCCTGAGCCTCTCTTTCCATCTTCAGTTGCTCCGTGCGCTCTTGCCTTTATCTTTCCTCCCTTAGGCCTTCACGGATGTAGTCCTGTCTCTCCTTCCCAGTGAGCTCCAAGGCGTCTGCTTCCTGGCCAAGCCTTCCAATAGCCTCTGACATGTTGTGGATATCCTCGATGATCTTTACACACTTTACTGTACTTTAGAAACACTTCGATGGTCTGAATTGAATCTGTTCTGATCTAATCGGATCCCGGACGAGCCCCCAATATGTAACAGTTGATGCAAATTCCAGCACGTTATGATGGGGAGAGTCAGATGAACTGATCGTCTGCCCCTAAAAAAAACGAAACTGTCTCGAACTGTTGTAGAAGTAAATAACAGGATCCGATGAACAATTAATACTAACTTTAATAACTGTAAACACGAGCTGATATCCACAAGTTACTTACACCTATCAGGGAAGGCACTATAATATATCTGACCACGACTAGATTTACACCTACGACCTGCATCCATGGTTTGCACACCCTATCCTACTCGCCTGGCCCTCCTTATATATATTCTGTCCAGGAACGTTCAGGAAGCGGCTTTACCGCCCCATAAGCACGAGACAGACCTAGATCGTTCGGGACACATACAGGCCACCCAATCGTACACAGACACGTCACAGCATTACATCACTCAAGGTCGACCTAGCGTAATCTCGGACACTGCAGTATCTTCCAGACGCTTCTGTATTTTCTACAGTGAGACAAACAAGCCACACAGCGACATCAAAGGGAAATACCGGCCTTGCTGGAGAGGGGGGGGGGGGAAAGGAAGGTCGCCGAGTGAGACGCGTCATGCAGGGGGAAGAAAAATATCGATCGTTCAACTAGTGGGACGCTACACTCTGCTTGTTTTACCCGATATACGCCAGACATTCGTCGTCCGAACGGATGCATCAGATAAAGGAATAGGCGCCGTGTTACTCCAACAGCGTGACGGTTTCTTGCGACCGTGCTTATATGCAAGCCGGAAATTACTTGATCGAGAGACGCGCTATGCGATTGTCGAACGAGAGTGACTCGCAATTGTTTACGCGGTAGATGCATTTTCTCGATACTTATTAATGTCCGAATTTATAATTGAAACGGATCATCGACCATTACTGTTTCTTAAGTCGAACAGAGCCAAGAATGCTTGACTAACCAGATGGAGCCTTGCGCTCCAGGAATACAAATTTACTATTCGGGCTATACCTGGGGAGGATAATTTACAAGCTGATGTATTGTCCCGTTTGATTTAGTATTCTAAAATAGTCTGTCGAACATTGAGGTTGAGCATTTTTCACCTTTTTCGGAGACCGTGGATGGTTTCACATTATATTGTCCTACCAATTATGGACATTCTTTCTCAAAATTTCCATGTGATTCCTTTTTCCACTAGCGTCCATCCTGACCATGACCTGAGTTTCAGACAACCTTGACGCCTTTGTCTGCGGGTCAATGAGATGAGAAAAAGGCAAACCGAGCGACCAGACCTACTGCTGCCAGGATACCATTACTTTAATTAACTATTGTTCGTTCATGTTCTATGAATGTATTAATTACGCTCAGTGAAGCGATGAGCTAGTTGCTCAATATTTCAGTCTTTACAGTATGTCTGTGTGAGAGAAGTTTATCACTTTAATTCTTAAGTGCTACAATAATTATATATTATCACAGAACGTCGCATATAAATATACATATGCTATTGTCCATCGATAATGCACGTACTTAGAATTATTTTTTTTGACTTTCAGTAACGATATATTTTTTACTATATAGCCCTTTCCAAAGTACTATTACATAGCAACGTTAGTAGACAGTTATGTCGTTCAAACCCTAAGTTTTCACTGGGGTGGGGGATGTGTCAAGAACAGATTTAATTCATAAATGTTTCCACTGACTAAATATTTGTGAGAGAGCAGTGAGTAATTTTTACAAACGTAATTATTGTGCGAGCCAGCATAACTTGGCCTCGTAAACAAGTTGTTTTGAACAGTTTTTTTTATAATAGATAGACAGAAGATGTGGGGAAGGATAGACGGACAGCGTAGGTGTGCATGACTGAGCACTTGTTGTATCTCGTGTTTTGAACTAGGTTTAGTAAAGAGGGAAGGGGTGAGTAGGAATTAAATGTTATTGAGACGTCTGTTGACGTACAGAAAAACCGTGATCCAGAGTAAAAGCTCGGGGTTTTGAACATGTTAAGAATTTATTGCTATAAAATTTATATTATATTGTATTGAAGTAATTCGACCTTTGATGTCGACCCAAGGTCGTTGCGTAGGGCTGTTACTTAAAATAACTCAGTTCGGCAGCTGAGCTAGAAGTGGTTGCACCAATCACAATCCAGGAATTAGACGGTAAGCTGCAGATGCAGTCCAGTATTTAAGGCCATACAGAACTTAGTTCTGGGCCACATGTAGAAAATCCATTTACGAGGTGGACGGCGATAGTCCTCAGCCAGATGAGAGACATAGAGACGCAGTTGAGCAGTCCATTGTGAGGGGCCTGATTTAAAGCTCCAGAGCCTAAGCTACTTGGTTTGATATAAACCCACAGCGTTTACATCCAGCGCTCTCACTCCCAGTGAGGGCCGCATGGTGAGAGTCCATACTAATTTGTAATGATGAAAGTGAACCGTTCTACTTACTTTTGAAGACAGTTTCAGAGCTACCGCCAGACAACGCATGGTTGTACAAGCATTCTCTATGGCGTGTCTAGAGGAAATGTCCATATCCTAACATGTCTCATTGAATTAATAGAATTTAAACTGTTAGATCCGTCGCCACGTGCGCGGATTCTTTTTGCCATATAACTCATATGACCTGCAAGTAGTAGATTGAATACGTTAGTCTTTATAAAAGCTGTAGTTCCATTAGTTAGATTCAGTTGCCTTTGAATTGATATTTATATTTATAATTATATTTGTTACATTAATTCCTGTAATTAAACTGCCCTACAGTTCTGCTAAAATTGAAAGCAATTGATTTATTTAGTTTTTAGAGTGCAAGTATTTATTTTTGTGTGTTCGTCGATTGTGGGAGCGGACCTCGAAAGAGTGTCAGTCGAAATATCCCCATGTAACCCACATCGCGACAGTGTCTGTGAGAGCTAGATCTAGCATGCACTGATGCAGCATGCCCCCTAAAAAACGGGCATAATCCTATTTTAGCGTCCAATATTCAAAATTCGGATTTATCGTAATCGGTCGAATTTATCGAATCTGTCCTATATATTTTTTTGGTACTTATTAATTTTTTTAGTTTTATCAATTTAAACTCACAACACATCGAATGGTCAGATGGACCTGGGGGCGTGAGGGTCTAGTCAGTTTGTATCAATGGGCGGTAGTCAGATTGACTACTCAGGCGAAAAGGGGCTGGGGTAGTTGTGTTAGTTTCTGGTCTTTGGCGCTCGAGTACGGAACTCCTTCCCTATCTAAATTATACCAAGTACGATTATTTGAGATTTTGAATATTGGACACTAAAATAGGATTATACCAAAAAACGTACTATCGGTAGGCATACAAGTCTCAAATCGCTGTAGTTTTTTTAATTGGAAATTTATTGTTTCGCCATCATTCAGATCTATTTCGAGTCATGGTTCGCCATTTTAAGGTTTCGTTATCATTACCTGCGATGTGTTCACTATCAAACACACTAACCCGTGCGCAAATCATGCAGTTGTACGGTATGCGCAGGGTGTCAACTCACAAAGGCAGAGCAGTAAGACTTATTTAAAAACAAACAAACAAAAATAAAATAAACAAATAGGAACAGGCCAGATGAAGCAGGTCCATAATAACCACCCAGAACTGAAACCAATATTCAGACCGATTTGGCCCTGCCGGGGACCTCAGCTAGAATTTAAAAAAAACACAAACAACCTCAATACAAATCGTGTCTGAAGACACGATCATACAGTGCCACTGTGGGCGGGAGAAACACAGTGATCTTTACTACAGTGATACAAGGTCACAGTGCCACAGAGGAGCGTCTATATCCCCATTGATCGTGAGATTTACCAGAGAAAAAGTTATTAAATTTCTCCACATCTTTCCAATGACCAGCTGTTCATTCACTCACGTTCGTCGATGACGGTCGTCTGAACTGATAGAACAGACGCAATGTCTGAATCATTGGAACAGTAGCACGTTTGGGTTGGGATGACCTTGCTCGTTCTGGGTAGGTACAGTTCCACCATGAGATTTGGTCAGGTCTGTTCGTAAATTTGTCTGACATGTTATTGGTCAACTAGTTGGATAGTGACGTCATGAAGTTGAGTTTCAATGAGACTTGTGCTGTCAAGTACAAGTAGTTAGATCTTGTTGGAACTTCAATTTCACCATTTAGCTAAATGGCCAATCAAAGTCGTCTGTAGCAAAGCCTGTCTGAACGCAAGAATAATTTGCTTTAATCAGAAAGGCACCAATAACAACAATAGAGCAGTACCGGCATTTACCAAAAGGCTGGTTGCTAGGGAACCGAAGTAGTTTACATAGTAAGCTTTTGCTGAACAGCGAAGACAACTCAGTAATTTCTATATTTGGCTCTGAATCTTCTCAAAATGGCATGATAGTCAAGAAGATGAAAAAGTGGGCAAGATTATATTTATTGACCACTTCCCATAAGTATCATTTTGTGTGCACAATCGCTGATCTTGGACGTGATTCACTGAAAAAATAAAAAGAGCTGAAATTGAAAGTGCATGGCTATTTCGCTGAAAAAGCTGTGATGGAGATGGTTTATTGTTGTTTTTTCTTTCTGGTCGCCCTCCCCCCCCCCCCCCCACCCCACCCCTCCCTGTTACAGCTTTTGAAGTGTGCTGAACTTGTTCCAGCAGTTTTCTACACTTATGCTTCTAGTAATGAATTGCTACAGGAATGAACACTGACATTTTGGGTCCACCTATAGTTGAACTAAATCATGAAAGGTCATAGTTGCTGAGTCAGCGATAAGTGTCGTGGGTGTGTCCGTAGATACACAGATATTCTGAATGACTTTCGCTTCAAAAGTTAGTGACAAGCGCCATCTAGGTCATGGTGACCTCTCATTTATCTCAACCACTCCCTCTACTCCACCCATTTGTTCTCACGGAGATGCTTCTTCCTTGTTTGTCTGAAATTAAAAAAAAATAATAATGGCATTTCGCAGAAATTAAAACAAAATTATTCTGTGAGAACATAGGTTAAATTTCCGCCTCAAAACAAAAACAAACTGCAAAAATGTCTGCTCAAATGAATTGCTTACTGTTATTCGCAAAACTGCACTGTCAACTGTGTCTGGCTTAGAAAGGCCATCACTTTGGACACATGTAATAATTGAAATAATTACACATCTACACTCTTTAACTGAAATTATAGATCTTGGATGCATCTCAATTGACATAGTATTAATATTCAAAGCGTATAAAATTATATATTTTCAGACAGCCTGGCGCCCCTGTCTTGATTGGTCCTTGTCAGTAACTGTGGTTGTTAGGCTTGAAATGTTCAAGTTATTGTTGATGAGTGTAATTTCTATAACATCACAATAGAGCGCGTGTTTAGATCTTTAGTTTAGGAGTTTTCGCTGCCCTTGGCATTTATACCTCACTTTTCTTGTATTTATCTTTCTTGTTGTGCCAGGCATTCCTTGTTTTGCTGTTGTTGCTTTTTTTTAGACTTTTCCCCTGGCAGCGGCCTTTTCGCTTGGATTTCCAATTGCCAAGGTATCTTTAACGTGCGCAACGTACACACGGGCCCTCCGAATTTTTTGTCCTTATCCGAGCAGACTAGATGCTCGATCCTATCTACCATATTGGATCAGGGACAGGAAAATTGAGAAAAATCCCAAATTACCAACATGCCTGCACCGACCAGGATTTGAATCCGGTACTTTCGGCACGAGCGGCGAGCACCTTGCCTCTAGACCACCGCGTCCCCCGATAGAATTGAACAGTCATGAGTGTTCACTGACAGCAGCCACGGAATCAAATGCGGATTTTCAGTATAGTCAAGAAATATTCTTCAAGTTAATAGATCTGAGCAAACCTCGGGACACAAATAATATCGGCCGAGATATAAATATGTTACTTCAATTCTCTGGAAAAACAAAATATCCACGTAAAGGTACAGGTTAAATTCAGAAATATTCCAGTCCGAAATAAATTGGGAATTAATATGCTGTCTTTCTACATCAGTTGTACGTTTGTCTCGTCCACTGCAGGGTCATTATGAAATGTAATTGTCTCGACTTCAAAGGGACTAATGTGTTCTATAGCATTGCAAGACTGGACAAGGTGGTCTTGACGTCATGATGGGCTCCTGGGCAACGCAAATAGGCTGAGCCCCTCCCTCCCTCCTTTCAAAACCCAAATGTCAAGTTGCATGTCTGAGGCCTCCTAAACCCTTAGGGCCCCTTAGCAACTGCCAAGTGTGTCCATGCATTAAGACGGCTCTGACACTGGATAACTCCCAAAAATAACTGTTGCCATTATTATTTAATTGGTTAGTAGGTCGAGGACGTCTGTGCACTTACTGGGAGAATCTTATACTATTAAAAGACAATATGACCGAGTAGATACATCTGATAGCCGAAAATGTGTCCCAGCTCGTCGTGGAGAAGCGGCAGCTGTGGTATTGGTTTCCTCGTGCTGCGACTGGACGTCCTGTTTTTCTGGAGAGGTTGTTTGTTTGTCTGTCTGTACATGACGTTTGTGTGTGCAGATGTGTGTGTGTGAATATGGATGTGGGTGTTCGGGACGGCAGGCCATAGTCGGTGATGCTAAACGATTGAATAAAACCGTTATATGGTAACAGCAGTATAATAATATATCTGGCTTTAGGAGACATTTCTGACCGGGTGGAAGTCTAACATAAGGCATAACGGGTCTGTTTTTATCGTTATAGACAGGTGGAAATATCAAAATGGCAAGAACGAAGTCATCGTTCATTTGACGTACCTGCCAAAATGGTTTCCTTGTATTTTGGAAAAACAGACATTTTGCTTGATGAGAAGAGAAAGGAAATTGGAGTAGGCAAATTACCTTAGAAAATTACCGACCTGACGCCAAATTTTCAATCCCATGGGCTCTGGCCCTTAAAAGGCTCTTTTCATGATTAAAACCAGGGCTAAACGATCCTTTTTTATCCGGAAGAGGGGTGAAAGAACAATGGTAAAAGAAGCCGCCCAAATACTAACAAAGACTGAACAAGAAAAAGTGGCGTAAAACTTTCTGCTAGGAGTAAAAGCAACTCGGATAAAAACTTTTTCATTAACAGAATTGCACTACAGTAATGTTTGATCAAAATCTGAGGAGTGGAGGAAGAAGTCAGAAAAACGTTATTTGTGTATTGGACATAATCACACCATCATTAAATACATGAAAGAGACAGAACATTCGACAGTAATTCGGTGCGAAATTACAAGCTTTATGCAAAAGTCCTACAAGCGATGAATGGATTTGTTGTATAAATGTGATTATTCCGTGCAGCTTGTGGGTATTTTACAACTTTTTATACAAGGTCACTTTATCATTGTCAGACACTTCTGTGCAATGGTTCAGACTGTGTCTGCAATGTTCTGCCTTCTGGCATTCAAAATGTTTTTATTGTGTGGCAGTTTGGTGTAGGATGTTTCTTTCCACTTTACATTCACTTGGACCCTTTCATTCTTCACCGTCCACACTTCCCACGGTCAATAACCTACCGAGATCTGCTCATTCAATGAGTCACTCATTCATTCATTCAACTACTACCCACTCACTCTGCGTCTCACTTCTTCACTGTCATTTACTGATCATTCACTATTTGATTTCCTAATTCACACACACACACATCTCCTACTTTTACTACTCTCATGCTGCCCCCTCCCCTGACTCACTCACTCACTCACTCACTCACCCACTCACTCACTCACTCACTCACTCACTCACTCACTCACTCACTCACTCACTCACTCACTCACTCACTCACTCACTCACTCATTCACTCAATCACTGAACCACCCACTCACTCACTCAATCACTCACTCACTCATTCACTCAATCATTCACCCACTCATTAGCTCACTCAATCACTCACTTACTCACTCACTCACTCACTCACTCACTCAATCAATCAATCAATCAATCACTCACTCACTCACTCATTCACTCACTCACTCACTCATTCACTCACTCAATCACTCACTCACTCAATCACTCACTCACTCACTCACTCACTCACTCACTCATTCCCTCACTCACTCACTAACTCACCCACTCACTCGCTCATTCTCTCCTTCATTCAATAATTCATTCACTCACTCATTGACACATTGACTCACTGACTTATTCAATCACTCTCTCATTCAACACGCAGGACTTGCCTGCCTGGATTTCTACAGAATCCCAAAAGTACGCGCTTAACAAATTTTTTTTTTTTTGGTATTTATTTTCCCCAGAGGCGAGCAAGTGCAAGTTCAGACAGTTTTATCATAAGATCTTCACGAACACCAAAGCGTACCCCCCCCCCCCTTACCAAACCCAGAATGTGGAACTACATAATTATTATTTTTGATTTTTTTCACTCGCTCATTGCTTAATATCAAACGAGTCTCGTGAGAGTGCATTACTCTGGGAAACATAGATTAATTATGTTGTGAAGCTTGAAGATGTAGAGGCAGACTATAGCTTTCCTTGTCTGTACCGAGTAAAACAGCAGATGGGCGGGAGTAGCATTTATGCAGATTGTAGACAAAATCTTCATCCGTGCCGAAAAGGTCCATTTCGTAAGTTAATATACGACTCTGATAGTTGAGAACGCCGGGGCCAGTGCTCAACATTTTGGTTAAGAGAGAACTTTCCATTGAATCAATCTGGAAGGTGGTGGAGGTGAATTAGTGCAAAAACCTGTCACAAACGCTGTGCATGGTCCAGTGGTTGTGTAGCTGATGATGGCGGCTGGTGGGTATAATATGTAATGTCACCGCCTGTGGTGCAGTATCACAGTCATGTCCTGTTTGTCTTCCTTGATCTCGGTCAAGTAATAATTTTTATTACACCACTGACGTTTTACGTGGCTCATTTCGTACACAACTGCGTTTGTCAGCGCAGACTGTAATCATGCCCTTTCTTTTGTTTTTCTTTCAACACAGTCAATCATCTCCTGGTTGTACCAGTTACGTAACAGGTCCGCATACAATGTTGGTTGTGTCTGTTAAAGCTGACACTACCTTCAGCTTTGCTCACTGTTTAGGAGGACAATGACCTCTTAATGCAAGTGCTGGCATTTATGCGCATAATAGCATAAAACTATGCACGCCCCAAGATCGGCTTTTAGATTGTGTTATGTTAGAGATGCCTAGTTAATACGTACTTTTCTATTGGTTGACATTGAGAGGCTGTTTTGGTGTGTTTTTTTTTTTTCCAAACAGAGCTGAAAATGGATCCTCTAGACCCGAGATTATATGAAGAAGATATTCATAATAATAATGATTTAATGCAGATAATAAAGGTAGATTTTTCTTTCATTTCTATCTTTCCATGGTGATAATTCAGTTTTCCTAGACAGGTGTCAAGCCAGTGCTAATTATGACTAAGGGTTGGAATGGCGCATTTTGCAGCCTCCAAATATTTTTTTTTCCAGCTTGTTATATGGCTCATGGAATTACATTATACCCCGAAACGCTTAATTATCTGCGTGGTTCTTCATTATTTTTAGGATTCGTGCCGCACTCCCCAGAGTTACAATAACAAACAAATGAACGTCGATCAGCCTAGGTGAGCAAATGCGACTTTGTTGTGTTGCAATGGCGTCGCATGTTTTTAAAATCTTGGCGAATGACAGGAGATACGCACGTCATGTCTGAGATAGGTGCACATTGCAGAGCCCATAACAACGTGAAGCTAAGACACGATTGCAGCACGACAAACAGTCGCTTGTGCGCGCCTAGCCTTTGCTTGTGACATTTTTCAAGGGTTCAGTAGCTCTTGCTTGATAGGGTTTCATCCTTTTTAGCACAATACAATTTATTATGACAAACGATATCGGAATTTTTCTTTACTGCTTTATCAAGATTGTTGACATTACCTCTGTTACCTTGTGTAAACAGTTACCTGCAGTCTCTGGTGACACCCTGCCTGTCCATGTTGTCACGAGTGGAGTGAGTGCAATTAAGGGGATTGCTACAGAGCGGGTGTAGAGTAAGAAAGGCTCACAGTAGACAGCAAGTTAAGCGTGCTGTTGTGAGTAGTGGGGGGGGGGGGTCTGAAGGAGGCGAAAGCGCTGTATAACTATCACTGCAAGTTAGAAGGTCCTACGGATCGGACCTGTGAATAAAAGCCCATCGGGCGGACATAAAGGGAAGCAGTCGAGAAGACTAGTGAGTCTTTCCAGTAATGACTGGTATGTAGAACGTTGATTGATTATTATGATTGATGTATTATATTATATTCGTCTATTACCATGATGTGAATAAGTATATGTGAGGAATGTGGAAGTCCTTGATATTGGATATAGCAATGTGCGCCACGAGCGATAGATGAAAGTGAGTTCATGGATTTGTAGCGCGAGTGAGTAGTGTGTACTCCGATGGAGGTGTGTTACCGTAAGATGTGTGGTGAGTGAAAGGTGAACTAGTGTGTGTACGCTTCATGGATTGTAAGGAGAGGTGGAGTGAATAGAAATGGTAGGGTATTATACCAATGTAATGTTATTCTTGTAGGTGTCGGGGACGGGCCGAAGAGCCACCTCGATGAGCACAGTGATAGGCCATCATAGGGCCGGAGGCCGCACATAGGCCAGAAGTGAGGCTGTCAGTGCAGGACAGTAGAGGCACATAAAGTCGTGGCAGTCAGGCCACGGACAGGGACGTAGATATGAGAGTGAATGAGATGCTATGTTGTTGCCATGTTGATAGGCTAGTGAACTGATACTATGTTGTTGCCATGTTGATAGGCTAGTGAACTGATACTATGTTGTTGCCATGTTGATGGCTATGGAAATAATAATGTGTTATCGCCCTGCTGAGGTGCGAGGGGAATGCTAAGGTGTATGGCAATAGGAAGGTGATATTGAGAGACTGCGGTGCCAGTAAATTATTAATGGGCTATTAAGACCCTGAGGGGAGAGGCTGAGGCCGAAGTGCCTTTAGGAGTAACTACCGGATTGTGGATCCGAGGGAGAGTGTGTGTGAGAATAAGGCCGTTGTACGGCAGTGCATTTCAATAATATAATGTATGTAATTGCGCTATTATATGTATAATTATGTTTAATAAATGTGTGAGTCTGATGGGTTGTTCTGTTAAGTGTTAAACTTGTTGTTCGTGATTGTTGTCCTGTCATACTTATTACATCTCCCAGTCTGGGATTTGTGACATTGGGGGCTCGTCCATTGTGACTCGGCCATTTTCGTAATATTTAGTTGTAGTTAGTTAGTAGGTATTTGTGCTGTCTTGTTCGTTGGATGAATGGACATTTCATGATATGATTTATGTATATTTATGAATAATAATATGTATTGATGCATGTATTTTGATGAATATGTATTAATGTGTACTTAAATTTCAGAGAGACAGTGTGTGTGCGTGCAGCCTGAGGAGACAAGCAGCCAGAGCTCCGATTAGGTCGAGGACTTAAACTCATAAGGCTGAAAGTTAAGTAAAAGTCTAAAATTTTGTACCCTGGATTAAGGGCTGTCTTTTCATCTGTCTGTTTCCCTGTTTTTGCTGTTTTCGTTGTAATTGATTATACGGGCGGTGGCGCGGGTTTGCTGTGTTGAACTTAGTTTATCCTTTTAAAAAGGTGTGGTAAACTTTGGAACTTCGTTCATCACAGTGACCAGTTCTGTAGGGACCTGTAATATTGTTTAGTTGTAGCGTCGATATCTTCCTCGTTGTTTTAGGAAGACGTTTCTCTTGTCCCTCTCTTACCTGTCTGTAAATACGTTCTTTTTTTTCAGACTCTGTTCTTGTTCGTACCTTGTAGTGTAATCGGCGTATTTAGGTTGCATTTTTTTTCCATTATATTTTCTTTTTTAGGCCTTTGTCTTAGTCTGGTTCGTTGTCCTTGACGTACTTGTGGTCCTTCTACTGAATTTTCTCATTCTTATCTTTTCCTTTCGTTTTGTTATTTAATAGTGCTAGACATTTTATAAACATACAATTAGTTAGAGAGAGTAGGCTGTAGAATGTTTAGTTAGGGGTGTTTCTGAATTGTATTTGGGTTTTGTTATATCTGGTGTGATCTCAGGTCTCTGGTCGTATCGTTAGTGATCATACCGACAGGTTGGTCGTCTTATAATAGATACCATAACCATAAATCGGTGAAATGGCGGAACTCCAACAACTAATGAAGTTGGGTAAGGAACTTGGCCTGGAGGGAGAAGAGCTACGCGGCTGGATTAAAGAACAGCAGGCAGAAATGCGCGATGAGCGTGCTAAGGAAAGAGAGCAGGAAAAAAAGGCTCAGGAACAGGAGAGGGAGCTTAAGTTAAAGGAGATAGAAGCTCAAGAACGGGAGCAGGAGATAAGGTTAAAGGAGATAGAAGCTCAAGAGCGGGAGACAGACGCGCGAGTAAGAATAGCGGAGTTGGAAATCAAAAAGAGTGCGCCAACAGAAACAGTTGAGCGGCAGGTACACAATAAAGGTGGCATTAGGATTAAGCTCCCTACGTTCGACGACCGGAAGGACGACATAGACGCCTTCCTTTACAGGTTCGAACTGAACGCACAATTGCAATGGGGGGAAAATAAGGAATTATGGGCCACGTACCTGGCATCGCTATTGCAGGGGCGAGCGTTAACCTACTTTAAAGAGCTACAGCGCGAAGACGTGCAAGACTACGATAAGCTGAAGGCTTTGCTGCTTCGCCGATTTGCGCGTACCGAGGAATATTTCCGGGAGCAGTTTAGGCGGGCACGTGCAGATACCAGGGAGGACTTTGCTGCCTTCGTCGCGAGACTAACGGAGTATTTCGCGAACTGGGTAGACTTGGCGCATGTGGGCACGGATTTTGCTAAACTGAAAGACTTAATGATCCGTGACCAGCTGTACGCGTCGTGCCACAAAGATCTGGTGGCTTTCCTGAAAGAGAACGAACCCGCGACGGTGCAGGAGGCGTCTAAGTTGGCGGAGGCATACCGTACGGCGCATCCGTCCAAACCAGTCGCCAGGGCGTACGTCCAAGATGCTGGGTACGTCGCCGTTGTCGAAGGGTCGCCGGCAGGACTTAGGGACAGGTCGCGTCAGCGTGGTGCCTATAGCGGGCAAGGCCAGGGGCAGCATAGGGGCTATCACCAATCACCGGCATATGGATCCGGTAAGTTTGACCGAGCAGGAGGGCTAGGTCGCGGTAATGGCCGGGGGCGAGTTGTGACCTTTGCCGATGACCGACGGCATAGGGACTCTAGTTCCGGTCGCGAGGGGTCACGGGGACCCAGGCCTAGGGCAGCACAGGGAGCGGAGTGTTGGACTTGCGGACGCGTGGGTCACTTTTCGCGCGAGTGTAGGGCCGCGAAGTGTTGGAACTGCGGAAGAGCAGATCACATCAGCGTGAACTGCCCTGCAGGTAGGATAGCGGCGAACGTGGACAGTAGCTCCAGTCCATGTTCCCCAAATAAATTTCATCACGCGGCTGCGTGTGTTACATCGGACAACGGAGGCGGACAGTATTCTAAGTGTCCCAGTTGTGAGAAGTTATTATCTTCCGGTGTTTTACCTTGTGGGAGAAAGATCCCCGTTATAAATTCATGTCATACAGGAGGTGGTCTTAGGGTTTATCCGGGGTTTGTTGGGGACGAACCGGTCTCGGTTTTACGAGATACGGGATCTACCGTTGTGGGAGTGCATAGAGACTGCATTCGGGATTCACAGCTTACAGGTGAGACTGTCCCGTGCATCCAATTTTCGGGGGCCATTGAGAAATTACCCATGGCAAGAATAATGATAGATACACCTTTCCTTAACGGGGAAGTCGAAGCGGTCGTTGGTTGTTTTCCAGGCGCCCAGCTCATCATTGGGAATGTATCACGGGTAGTTTCCCCTTCCGATGAGAACGTGCAGGCATGGTCGCAATCAAAAGGTATTGACTTTTGCGCCGCGGTCGAAACACGTCGACGGGTAGCCGATAAAGATAAGATTAGACCTTTGGCGACGCCAGCGGTCAACCTAGATATCACGCCAGAGCGCTTGGCGAGATTACAAAGGGAGGACCCATCATTAAACCCATGTTTTGGGGAAGCGCGAACCGAGAAAACGAGGAGATATAAGAACGGGTCATCTTCTTTTTTTGTTCAGGCGGGCATTCTGTTCCGTATGTACGTCACAGTGGCTTCCGTTCAAAAGCAGGTCGTCGTGCCACGGTCGTTAATTGCTACAGTATTGCGTCTGGCCCATGATGTTCCATTAGCGGATCATGTGGGAAGTGCGGGAACCAAGCAAAGGGTTCTGAAAGATTTTTATTGGCCGTCAGTATACAGAGATGTACGTTTATATTGTAAGACGTGCAGTGCGTGCCAAAAGACGACGCATAGGGGTCGTTCACCCCAGGCTCCTCGTCAAAAGATCCCCACGGTTTCGGAACCGTTTAAAAAGGTTTCAGTACCTTGTTGATTTAAGAGAAAGACTATCTTCAGCGCGCACTGTAGCAGAAGAAGCTTCTGGTATCGCTTCGAAAGGAGCAAAAGACTATAAAGATAGAGGTTCCAAACTGAGAATTTTTAAGCCAGGAGACAAGGTTCTGTTGTTGTTACCTACGGACCATAATAAGTTATTGATGACATGGAAAGGTCCTTATGTTATTGAGCGAGTTGTTTCAAAGGTAGATTACGCTATCCACATTGATGGAACGAGTAAGGTTTTCCATGTTAACATGCTACAGAGATTTTATGAGAGACCACAGTATCTGTGTGCACAGACAAGACCAGAGGAGACTGTCTTCTCTACTGCTTGTACGGGGGTCGTAGACCAGTTGGACTGTGACGTAAGCGACACCGAGGCGCAGGAAGAGTTACAAATTCAATTGCCGGAGTTAACTCCGACACAAGGTTACAGGGACGTAAAAATTAACCCTGACCTTACAAGTTCAAGGAGTAGGGAACTTGAGACCCTGTTAGCGTCATTTCCGGATGTTGTTACGGATTTGCCGGGTCGCACTACGGTGATCCAGCACCAAATAAAGTTGACTTCGGATAAGCCAGTATTTCTTAGACCGTATCCGCTGCCTTTTTCTTCGAGAGATAGAGTCATAAAGGAAGTTGAGTCAATGTTGAAGTTGGATGTGATAGAACCATCAACATCGCCGTATTCATCACCCATCGTCCTCGTGAAAAAACTTGATGGATCGGTGCGGTTCTGTATTGATTTTCGAAGATTGAACACTATTACGGTAGGCGATAGGGAGCCTATTCCGTTTCAGGAGGAACTAATAGCTTCATTGGCCGGGTCCACGTGGTTTTCCAAGATAGATTTAACGAAAGGTTATTGGGAAATCCCGCTTACTGAGGAGTCTAAACAATACACGGCGTTCCAAACGCCCATTGGATTATTCCAATTTAAGGTCATGCCATTTGGGTTGGTAAACGCGCCAGCGACGTTTGCACGATTAATGAGATTAGTGTTGAAGGACATACCTAATGTCGTGTCATTCTTTGACGATATAGCATGTCATACGTCGACATGGTCTGATCATATTCAGACACTAACAGTAATTTTTCAACGATTACGTCATTTTGGGTTAACTGCTAAACCCGCAAAGATGGATTTGGCATGTCCAGAGATAGTATTCTTAGGACATATCGTGGGTAGAGGTGTTCAGAGGCCTGAAGGAACAAAAATTGACAAATTAGTAGGGTTGCAAATCCCTAAAACAAAGAAACAAGTCAGAAGCTTAGTGGGAATTTTAAATTATTACAGAAAGTTCATTCCAAATTTTTCCTCCTTGTCATCTTCTCTTACTGACCTTACTAAGAAGGGACAACCCGATAAGGTCCAGTGGACGTCTGAATGTCAGACATCATTTGATAATTTGGTGACAGCATTATCATCGTCACCCATTCTGATATTACCCGATTTTCGATCTAATTTTATCCTCAGAACGGATGCGTCGGACTCTGGTGTCGGCGCTTGTCTTCTACAGGAGAAGAACGAATGTCTCCATCCTGTATGTTATGTCAGTAGGAAGTTATTGCAGAGAAAAAGAAAGTATTCTGTGATAGAGCGTGAGTGTCTTGCCATTGTCTGGTCCGTCCAGAAACTAGGACGTTATCTCATGGGACGAGAATTTTGTATCCAGACAGACCACAAGCCACTGACATTTTTGTCGAAGAATCGTTCGTCCAGCCCACGCTTGTCTAGATGGGCATTGGCTTTGCAGCCGTATACCTTCGT
Source organism: Onchidella celtica (assembly GCA_963931925.1). Taxonomy (NCBI): domain Eukaryota; kingdom Metazoa; phylum Mollusca; class Gastropoda; order Systellommatophora; family Onchidiidae; genus Onchidella; species Onchidella celtica. Next base: position 4,291,583 of record OZ007574.1, on the reverse strand, counting down.
TATTCAACCAATTCCAGGAACCAGCAATCATATCGCCGACTACCTTAGTCGAGCCTACCGCAAGATTTCGGGAGCTTATACATCAGAGGACAGGAACATTGACGGGATCTGTGTGAATGAGTCGACTTTAAAATATTGACATTATAAATATGATATGAAGGATGGTTGATAGGTTGATTGGGTTTTGATTCTGTATTAGATATTGTGTTTAGTTAGCTATTCATGATGTGAGACATATATGCATATTGCAGGCCATATTGATCCCCATAATTTCCCCTGATTTCGGTATTCTATATACTAGGGGAACTGCTAGGTCATTTTTTTTAGTGTAGGTATTGCTCACGCTCACTCGTTGACAGTCATCTTGATGCGATTTGAAATTAATTGCATTAATTTTTTTGGGGTGGGGGATGATGTCACGAGTGGAGTGAGTGCAATTAAGGGGATTGCTACAGAGCGGGTGTAGAGTAAGAAAGGCTCACAGTAGACAGCAAGTTAAGCGTGCTGTTGTGAGTAGTGGGGGGGGGGGGTCTGAAGGAGGCGAAAGCGCTGTATAACTATCACTGCAAGTTAGAAGGTCCTACGGATCGGACCTGTGAATAAAAGCCCATCGGGCGGACATAAAGGGAAGCAGTCGAGAAGACTAGTGAGTCTTTCCAGTAATGACTGGTATGTAGAACGTTGATTGATTATTATGATTGATGTATTATATTATATTCGTCTATTACCATGATGTGAATAAGTATATGTGAGGAATGTGGAAGTCCTTGATATTGGATATAGCAATGTGCGCCACGAGCGATAGATGAAAGTGAGTTCATGGATTTGTAGCGCGAGTGAGTAGTGTGTACTCCGATGGAGGTGTGTTACCGTAAGATGTGTGGTGAGTGAAAGGTGAACTAGTGTGTGTACGCTTCATGGATTGTAAGGAGAGGTGGAGTGAATAGAAATGGTAGGGTATTATACCAATGTAATGTTATTCTTGTAGGTGTCGGGGACGGGCCGAAGAGCCACCTCGATGAGCACAAGTGATAGGCCATCATAGGGCCGGAGGCCGCACATAGGCCAGAAGTGAGGCTGTCAGTGCAGGACAGTAGAGGCACATAAAGTCGTGGCAGTCAGGCCACGGACAGGGACGTAGATATGAGAGTGAATGAGATGCTATGTTGTTGCCATGTTGATAGGCTAGTGAACTGATACTATGTTGTTGCCATGTTGATAGGCTAGTGAACTGATACTATGTTGTTGCCATGTTGATGGCTATGGAAATAATAATGTGTTATCGCCCTGCTGAGGTGCGAGGGGAATGCTAAGGTGTATGGCAATAGGAAGGTGATATTGAGAGACTGCGGTGCCAGTAAATTATTAATGGGCTATTAAGACCCTGAGGGGAGAGGCTGAGGCCGAAGTGCCTTTAGGAGTAACTACCGGATTGTGGATCCGAGGGAGAGTGTGTGTGAGAATAAGGCCGTTGTACGGCAGTGCATTTCAATAATATAATGTATGTAATTGCGCTATTATATGTATAATTATGTTTAATAAATGTGTGAGTCTGATGGGTTGTTCTGTTAAGTGTTAAACTTGTTGTTCGTGATTGTTGTCCTGTCATACTTATTACATCTCCCAGTCTGGGATTTGTGACACATGTAATCTTTCTCAGTTAACCCTCCACCTTTCAGAGCACCATACAAATTTGAAAACATCACCGGGTGGACAATGCTCTCGTTTTGAAACTTTCGAATTCATCAAGATAGGATTTTTTGTTACTGATCTGACTTTTGTAAATATATCTTGAATGTTTCAAAAGTTTTAAATCAAGTGATCTTTGTGAGGGTATAGACAGAGGGTTCAATTTCCATTGGTATATTAAGCTTGCTATAGTCCATTTTCTAATCGAACTCCCAGGAGTTCCCGCTAAGCGTGCATTAAACTGTTGATTTGCTTACTGGACTTGTCCTAGTTCCCACACTTCATTCATCGCTCATTATTGATTAAGTTTGTGTACGCCATTCACGTTTTTTTTTCTTTCTAGCATCTTCACATTTAGATCCAATTTGTTTATCGTCAGATAAACTTGGCACGATGGTCCATGCTGGGTAAAGCCCGCTCATTTGCGTATATTTCCAGATGATTGAACATTTTTGTGAAATATGCGTCACAAATCGTTTCTATCTAGACAGATCCTGGGACCTCTATGGGGGCGTAGCTCTGTTGTCTTTACTGCGATGGAGTTACTGCGCCTGGTGATTGTGCTATTCAGTCATAACAATGTTTGCCCGTTCTCTTGTTGGATACGCTTAAGCCAAATCAATTTCGTTTTCAGACATTGTTTTCTACCACAGCTTTACCAGGGACCGTGGTGTTCCCTGCTCATTTTGTGTCGTTTCATGAAATAGAACGCCCACCTGCTGTTTGAGTTGATGACCCCACCGCACTGAAAAGCAGAGGAGAAACCCACAGTGAGCACCCACTCTCTCCTCCCCCCCCCTCCCCCCATACAGAGGTGCACACGACCGTGAGTCCCTCCCCCCCTCCATCCCCGTCCCTTGTACAGAGGTGCACACAGCTGGAGAACATTGACATTGATCTGTGTATCTTCCAGACCCTGTTCTGTCTGTGGTTTTCCTTTCTTGTTCCTGAAAAGATTTCTTGGGGGCGGAAAGAAAAATCCGAGTTTGCTTTCAGCATTTCCCAGATTCCCCAAAATTTGTAAATAAATTATTTTCCTTTCGTTCATTACGTGATACATTCAATAATCGTAAATGATGATGTTTCATTTATAAATACATGTATGTTCTCTGACATCTAAACCAGCAAAGAATTGAGTTACAGTCGTTTTTCACGAACTTCCAGCAGACTTGCTGATGTGTTGTCCTTGAAACTATCTCTACCGGAGCAGTCAACAAAACAAAAAACTATAGGATTTTCATTGATATTTCAAACGCTGAAAGATTTATTGTAATGTAGAATGTACATCAAACGTGTTGATCAGTTGTACAGCAGAAATGTTAGATAATATCAACAATAATGTTTATTTGGTGACATCATCAGTTCTGCAGGTTGTGGGCAATGTTTGTTTTGAGGGAAGGAGAGGAGGTGACGGCCTGGTTTTAATTAAGTAACTCGGTTTCGGTATCCACTCGTTTGTTGTGGTATCAGTGATGATTGTATAATGATCAATTTCATGTACCCACTGCAAGTAAATATTTGACTTTCACCATTTAACTAGTTTTAGTGTCTTTATGACTGTATTAAGACATTGTCACGTGTACTGTCTCTTAAATCGTCTCTGTCCTGAGGTCATCTTGTCATGTCCATTGAATTCAAGGACGTGATCACTTTATGCCCTGTCGTATTAAACCTTGCACGGGCAATCGCAGATCAGTGAGTTAATCTGAAGCCAGAACGTGAATTGAGAATGATTGGTCTAATCAGCATCAGCTGCTCTTGTGGCCTGGACGAGAAGCCGCTGCGCCAAATCTGATTCTGGAGGAGAATCCACAGATAGTCCAGGGCCCCTTTCCATTCAAGTCTCTGTTTGAGATAAATCAGTCATTTCCTATGAGCAGCGAGAAATGAAATTATCCACCCCTGAATGCACACGTAGAGAATCCCACTGCCGTTTGCGTGTCCTTGATTCATTATCTTTCGTACAATGGATCTCCCAGGGCATGTGGCTGACTTTGTCGTATCTCTCCATTAACTCAAGGGTTAACAACCAGCGGACCTTTCAAATTTCATCTATGGCTCTTTCCTCGACTTAATTGCCGCTTAAAAAAAAATCTTTGAAGAAAAAAAAACGGATGAAGTCCTATCTATCTTTTCATGTACGTTCAGGCTCAGTTTTAGGTTGAACTGGACAGAAAATCTGAATTATGGCCCTTTTTCTATGAAAGGTTTGCCGACCTCTGCTGTATCTAATTATCTGGAGTCTACAGGAATTTCCCTAATGGCACCTGGAAATCAATTATCTTGGGAGAAAACTTAGTGTGTTTTGTAATATCCACTGCGTATGGCGACCTTTAACTGTAAACCTACCAAGAGTCTCTCATAATTACTTGATCGTATCTGTATTGTGAGAAATGCTTTTGTTCTGTGCAGAAACACAAGGGCCATGACGATGACATCTATTTCCAATTCTGAAGAAATAATTATCAGTCTCAGGATAGTTGACTACTGAGCAAGAAAACACACATATACAAAGATACACGCATGCTTACATTGACACTCACATCCAAACACACACGAACACATACTCACAAATGAAAGAAAATCCAAGTTAAAACTTCACCTGTATAATGTTTGCGGGGTTATGTAATAATTTTGAATTCTCAAAATCCATATGTTAATGAATAAAGCGTGTTACAAGTAGATATTGAGATCAGCAGAAGCAAATTTATTAGTAGTGCCCAGATCAAGAACACTCATGGGAGAAAGAGCTTTTTCAGTGTGTGCACCTAAAATGTGGAACGACTTGACTGTAAAACATTCAAACAGCTTGATCCAATTCAAAAGAAAACTTAAAACAGCGTTGTTTACAAAAGCGTATACGCAGGATATGTAACATTCTTGAGACAGTGATTATGTATAGGCTGATGAAAATGTATTTTGTGTGACTGAGAGAACTGTCAGGCGCTTTAGAGCACTCTTCTGTGGAATCAGGCGCTATAAAAATGACTTATTATTATTATTATTACAAAGTATTTTAAGACAGTTGTTGTTGTGTTGTTATTGTTGTTGACGTCTTTATTTGCCAGGACAGAATTTATCTGTAGTCCATCTACGATTTCCGTCTTTCACGCGTAACAGAAATGCGTCCATACCATAAATTATTCAATTAAAACCCACCCGTCGCGTCTCCAATAAGCAAACTCTACCCGCCCCACAGAACTACGAACGCACTCTGATTCCTTGAACTCTTGAGTAATTAAGAGAATTTTGGCAAGAAGTACGGGATTGCGGGGGTAGAGGAAGCTGTTTGTTTCATTGTGCAGGACGGAATTCACTTAGAAAACTAACTCCTACAGCCCCATGCGTACAGGTGCATCCAGTTACAGCGGTTAGTTTTTGAAAGGGAAGCGGGGTGTCGTGTTTTATCCTTAACGCTTTACTTTTTTTTAAATATATTATTTTTACAGGTGAGAGAAGTATGGCATACCGTAAACATCAATGCTTATACTTCCGCATTCCACCATCCACACCTTTGGAGGCTAGAGACCTACAATATACCTCACTTGTGAGACAACGTGACTCAATAATCATCCTACGGAAACGCCAACATAGAGTCAGGTCCGTAGACGATCAGTGTTCTGAACATCGCTGAGTTCTTTAACATACAAACATAACTAACAGAGTGGTTTAGCTGAACACCCCAGAGACATTTTTTTCTTTCTGTTCATTTGTCTGTCTACATTTCCAGCAACGTTATTTTCCTCTGGCAAGAGGGTAATTTAATCAATGCATGTAGGGCCTGACATTTAAACGCCTGATTAGTTTCATCTGCCAGAAAAATAGGAGGCATACAGTATGTCGTATGATTTTCTTGGTGTTGCTGTCTTGTCATTCTTTCTCGATGTTTTCAAATTTAGAAAAACTTACAGCATGAATGATTATGCCCTTAACATATCTGATAAAATAAACGCTACCCGATCTATCTATCTATCTATCTATCAATCTATCTATCTATCTATCTATCTATCTATCAATCTATCTATCTATCTATCTATCTTTCTATCTATCTATCTATCTATCTATCTATCTATCTGTCCGTCCGTCCGTCCGTCCGTCCGTCCGTCCGTCCGTCCGTCCGTCCGTCCGTCCGTCCGTCCGTCCGTCCGTCCGTCCGTCCGTCTGTCTGTCTGTCTGTCTGTCTGTCTGTCTGTCTGTCTGTCTGTCTGTCTGTCTGTCTATCTGCCGCCGCTTTCCATTTCCGTTGTTATATATGGCTTTATTAGTCTATTTATTTGCTAAAAATTTAAAAGCTTACATAATGTTTCACAAACTCCCAAAGTAGTGTTGCCAGAGCTCACACCTACGGCGTAGAAATGAATGAAGTCTCAGATGTTTACCGTCAGATTTCTGCGAGCTTTGAAGCACAGTTTCCAGTTCAAGTACAGAATGTGATACCGTCAACATGATCAGAGTGATCTGTTTCCAGAGATTCTCCTACTGCCACAAGTACAATGTCATTTCATTTCCCTCTGGAAATTTTACCTTTCTTTCTTCGCTTTCCACTTTCTTCTTATTTTACATGTAATTCTTCGAGTATTACAGTGTTACATTTTACATACAACTGGGAAGTTATTGGATTAAGTCATATGGCTGTCAAGGTTTTCTGTCTTGTTTTACCTGCGTGTCCAATCTTTAAAAAAAAATATATTAATAAACACAGCTTCTCCCTTTCCCCCTTTCTTCATTATGACTGGAATTTCAATAACAGACATTCGTTCCTTTATCTTTCTCTCCCTTGTGTTTTCTATTATGTCTGTCTGTACTTCTTTATTATTTGCCTCTCCTTTCTTCCGTTCAGTAGTTTGTCTACGTTTTTTGACACAGATCTTTTGTCATGTTCGAATTCATACGCTCTTGGCAGTTTTCTTTTCTCTGGTTTTATACTCTTTTTGTAATATTACTATTTCTTCCCTTTCCCCCGCCTCTCTCTCTTCTCTCTTTCTTTCTCTCTCTCTCTCTCTCTCTCTCTCTCTCCCCACCCCCCCCCACTCTCTCTCTCTCTCTTACTTAATGAAACAAGTTTCCCTAATTTCCACAGTTTATCAAATTCTGTATCATTCTCTCCCTCATCTCAGAAGTTACTTTTTTAGGTTAATAATGAAACATTTATTATACAGGATAAGATAATAATTAGCCTTAGCTCGTTAATGAACATACGAGTATTACTTACATAATTATGTAAAGACGTCGACAAGTCATCTGAGCAGTGATTATGAAGTGCAAGCATTGAAATGCATTTTATCCTGCAAGTCATAACATAGAACACTGCCTGGCTCAGGTTAACAGTGAACAGCAACTCAGCCTAGCGCATCTATAATTGGGGCTTCATGAACCCTCCTCGTGCTGCGATCAACCTGTCGCAATGGTAACAGTGTTATTTTCTGCTACATATTTTTATGAATGATCTAAAGTGACATCTGTTATATATTTCAGTAACTTGCAATCTTTGGCATAACTAACTGGCCAAACTCTTCAGGCCTTACATTTGGCTGGAATGTGGCAATTGAGATAAGGAAGATGATGGCTATAATAAAAAGTTGTTTACTTCAAGCATGTATTAAAAAAAAATAACAATGTTTATTGCTATGTAACATCTATATATTTGCATGTTTGTTTCGTAATATATAGTACCGTGCATGTCATAAAAAGTAACCGTATCAAGCGTTCAGTTTGGTGCACAGTGTTGTGGTGCGCATGCGTTCTGGAGCAAGACTGTAGTTTATTCAAAATTGGGCAAAAAGAAAAGGTTGTATGTTGCAAAGCCCCGCGTGAGAAATAAAACCCAAACAATACAAAGCAAACTAAAGAGAAGACAGATTATTATACTAGAGGGGGGGGGGGGATCACATGATTGTTTATTCTGGGCAATGCCCGGTAGCTCATCTAGTAGAATATAATCACAGCCACTGACAGCAAGCAAACTTTCAACCCAAAACACCACTTCTGTTATAACGCCATCTCCGTCTACACCCCAAATAAATCCTTTTCTTACTTCTACTACTGCTATCATTCAAATTACCTCCAGCACCTCCACACGTGCCTATGTCCCACTACTACAACAAAACACTCACACGACTACTGTGTCTGCTAGACCACTGTAACACCACTACCACTACCACCCACTCGCCGTTGTCCACCACTACAACTATAATATTACGAACATTACTATATCTACTAAACTACTGCGACATTTGCTACCATCTCACCCACTACTACTGTGTTGCCATTATTAGTCTCTGACGTTGTTGGAGATGCTGTCGCTGTCGCCACTTTAACCTCTCAGCTTCCGTTTATGCAAATGCCACTTAGGACATCTCTAAGGGGGGGGGGGGGTGGTGCTATTTTTTATGTTCTCACACTCTCAATTTTCAGCACAGCTACAGCAACAGCTCTCTCCAGGATGTAATTACGGCTACAACAAAAACGGCCACTTTCACATCACCATTTAACTGTATAACAGCTTGCATTACAATGGCGGTGCAGATTGGAAGCTCTGACAACCGACAACATTAAACTTTTGTAACTAGTCCATAATTTTGTATGCATCTAATTACATGAAGTTTTTACTTTCACACTTTTCTGGTGCTTTTTAATTTTCGTTTTCAAAATCATTTTGAAGGCGAGTCAACTTTATTTCCAACGACATCGTTGTGAATCTGCAGTCATTATTGCTATTGTCATAAACATAAATTTTTAATAGACAGAACTCACACAGACTGTAAATTAGTCAAAGTCAAAATTGGGCAAAAAGAAAAGGTTGTATGTTGCGAAAGCCGAAAATTTCGTGCATTTTCTGTCTTCTCTTTAGTTTGCTTTGTATTCTTTGGGTTTTATTTCTCACGCGGGGCTTTGCAACATACAACCTTTTCTTTTTGCCCAATTTTGACTTTGCTTATAGCCCGGCTGCGACCCCACAGTTTTTCTGTGGTTTTTATGATATTTTGTAAATTAGTCAGATTACCATAGTATATCAGGATAAAAACCCAACAAGAACAACCAGGGAGGAAGACAAAGGCACGCCATAACAAATCAGAACTGCAACCTGTCAGTCCTAATGACATCACACCACACCTGTAACATCATTAAGCCTGTATGAACACTTTACGACATCTCAAATCATCATTTGCTTCAGTACCTAGTTTCAGTACGTTTAGTTAGGCTTGATCTGTATTTACTTGACTTTCTCAAACTTACAGTGCACCCAGCTGTTGCATTAGCAAACATCCGGCTTCACGGCAACCGATAAGTACATGTAATAATCCACATTGAGGAGACAGTGAAGTATTACGTACATCCTGGAGACATGCTTCTGCACTTTTCGCTTTTTTTTTTTCACATTATTATGACCCCGTTGACCTCGTACTGGGTCATCGTTTTCTTTCTCATTTGACACTTTGTTGTTACAGCTGTGACATGTTTCTACATCTTCGTAGGCATAAATTATTTTACTTCTATCTATCAATCTAGATTCACCTGTCTGTCTGTCTGAATGTCTCACCCTTGCCCTATAACCAAGCACTCGTTTATAACTCATCTCACACGTTCCTGCCCAGATCGCACTCACCTTAGAGCGGGTATTGTATTCTCTTGCACAGTTACAGACTGTCTTGATGCTCGCAGAAATGGCTGGTATCCAAGTGTAAATTCTGAGTGTGACGTAAAAAAGACACTCTAAACAGAGCAGCTTAAAGTGGGAAAAGGTAGAACAATAATTATTGTTGCTGCTTTCACGATTTCTTTTAATCTTTCTCTATTTTGATTACTCTGATTAAGAAATAATAAAAAAGGATCAATTTGGACACGTTCTTGAATATTTACCGCTGACATTTAAAATTCGGAATTGGAAAAAAAAAAAACACGATATTCTAATCCTGAAAAATGAACGGGTGTTTTTCAGCAGCATTTTGCTGTTCTTCATTTACTTTCGTCATTTTCAAGATTTAGGGGAGGAATAAGAGGAGATGGGGGAGTATGTATACATATGGATGCAGGAAAAATGTTAAAGTTAGGAATCACTACCACCACCAGACCGCTCACAGAAATTAAATTATATAATCAAGAATGCCTGCAGCGGTAGAAGATAACAATAATAAAATTATTTTGACAAAAAAAAAGAATATCTTCAGAGCGTTTCAGTGCCTCGTTCCTTTGCAGTATTATAATGAATTAATGGGATGCAACTAATCGGCCACGGGAAATAACCAATCAGGGCGCGTTTCCGGTATTTGAATGAGAAATGGTTCTAGTCGGAAATCATCCCATTGTATGTACCATTCTTACCAGAAAGTGATTGGATCTTTGGGAAAGAAACTCACTCCTGAGCCTTTCGCGGACTTCCAGAGACGGACAGTTGTTGGATTCACTGATAAATTCAGGTAGGATTACAGCTAATTCAGAGTGTCATGCTTTTAAAATCACTGCAGTGAAATTAGTACGTATTTTCTGCCAGGTCCAATATTTCAGTTGCCCCTTTCAATGTTCCCCGCAGAGCTGTGACTCTAAGCACATTGCTTACATGGGTTTGATGTGTCAGACTGTTTGTTTTCAAAACATGACTCCCTCCCACCCCCTCCCCCACCGCCCTTTTACCCCTCCCACTCCGGCAAACGAAATAAACAGTATAGAAACCACACAATAAAAAAAGAAAAAATATAACGGACTTGAAAACTAGACTTTTCAGTCATCAAGGACCGTGTTTAATCCCACTGATTTTCTGTGGTTTTCCTAGTTTTCTGGCTGCCCTCAAAGGGTTAATTTTCAGATTAAAATTCATTTAAATGTTTCTGTTGTTTGCTGCAATCAAAGGGTTAACATTACACTGGTTACTATAAGTCACATTATTTCTGATACCATGATTACAGCCGGAGTATAATGCTTGACTGTTCCACCCTGCTACGGACAAAGTCCATTTTTTCATATGCCAGAAAAGTTCTAACTCTCATTTAAAAAAAAAAAAGAAAGTTTTATGGAATGAAATGGGCTAAATGTGCTCGATCTGTCTATCTGGGTTTTTTACTTTAGAGGACCAAATTTATGTTTTCTGTTGTCACATTATGGAAACTGAACAAGGAATAATACGGGGCGCAACGCGAATCTTTTTTCGCCTCCTGCAAATATTGTGGTTTGGGGGGAAAACATTTTCTTTTTTTTAAAGTACACAACAGTGCTAGAGACAGTCCCGCCTCAAAGTCTTTCAGATTTGCTGTTGTTTTTTTTTTCTCGCCACCTCCAATTATATTTCATTGCTGATGTGAATTTTTGTCAAATTTGTCGTTTCACTATATAGCGACAGCACAGTTCGGATGTCTTGATCACTGTGTTAGGCAAAAATACCCGAACATAAAATTCACTAGCTCTGTATTGTTGTGTCAGCCCGCCAGCATCTCTGCGTCGATTCCGTCCGGCCGCCGTTGCCTGTACCCACGCCACGCGACCGCCACTCCAAGTCTCCGTATATCAACGGTTACAGACTCATGCCTGTCTATTTCTTGTGGTCTCAGCCTGTGAAATGATGACTAGCTGCCGCTGCGGGATTTGGCATGGTTTGGAAGGAATAATCACTGTGGTAATATCTGATTTTTGCTGTTTATGGTAAGTAAGCCAAGCAAACATCATTATACGGTCTTTTTATTCTTGGACCATTGAATAATTATTGACCAGTTTTCGGGTTTTCTGTTCATGGTAAGCGAAAAAAAACAACAACAAAAACACGTGCAATTATTATTATTATTATTATTATTATATATAATACCTTCGTGATGCTTGAGAATTACTGACATACTCTCTTCCTTTGATCCTTGTAATTTTCTAACGTGGCTGTGTAACACTGGATGAAACTTATCAATATTGTTTTAATCTGTGATATTTTAATATTACAACATGAAATATTATGGGAAAAATTTGTAACAGTATTTCATTAATTGAATATCAAATGCTGCCGGCAAAGTATGCACAGAACTCTTTCAGTGAGCATAATTACTTTATAGTAAAATTAAATATTTCTTATTTTCTATCACTTATTATAAATGTGGAAATTTCAGTACAGGAAAGCATATTACAATAGGCTATTCCATCCTGGAGATCTTGTGTTTTACTGTAAATTACAGCATTCTACGTTGGCTTCACATTAGCCATTTGTCACATTCGTCGGCGTGCTCTTTTCTTGTGTTGACTAAGATTTGGAAGAACCACGACATAACTACCGACAATGACCGATAGTAGATTTTGTATTGTAGAAAACAAGAAAAAGCAAGCTTGAGAAGGGAGGAGAAAAAAAGCACAGTATTTCTACAGACCGACAGTCCATTGCGAGGATTACTGGCTCATCGTTTTGTAAAGATGGAGGATGTGGGTACTGATTGCCCCTGTGATTACTGACAGCTGAACTTATTTCCTCACGTCCATCATTGAAGCTCGGAATCTCTAACTTGAGATTAATAACCGAGTTCCCAGAGGGGGACAAATCGGACGGACGACGTCGTTTTGTTTTGTTTTTTTTCGGAGGAGAGTGTTTGAGATATAATTTGCCTGACCTCTGTGCATACGTCAGATTGACTGGTCAAACTGGCATTTAAGCAGATCCTTGTACGAGAGTTACCTCGCTTGAACTCCAAATGTCGCAAAAGAAGTTATATTGGACTCACCATCAAAATGACATTAGCGTCCGAATACAAAAAGGCAGTAGTTATTTGTTCATTATGTCAGAACACGAGAGATCGAGTGCAGTTTTGAAACTGCTTGTGGCCAACAGTGATCTCAGTCACGGAGAATGATTTTTCGGTTGTTGTTGTTTTTTCTTCGGGGAAGGGGGTTGTCTTGACAACGTGGTAAAAGCAGTTAAATAGGTGAATAACTAGATAAAAAATAATAGTATTGTCCACGATAGCCCCGAAATGGGGAAAAATTAAAAGAACAAAGAAACAAGAGAATTATTATGTGGAAGGAAGTTGTATTCAGATTGTTTGCTCGCTAAAGAACGATATTTTATCATGCGACGGAAGTAATTGGTGGGTTAAATGTCAGATATGAGACGAGCTGACCTTTGTACAGGTGAGAATGTCTGTAGCACATGGTTGTAAGACAAGACGGAGAAGGTCCTGGGGCAACCGTCAGGTAGCAGCTTTGGTGTAGCTCGTTATTCACATTCTGTCTAGGCCAGGAGTCCCTAAGGGAGGTCGATATCGATTCCCGGGGGCCGTTGAGACAATAGAAGGGTGAGATAACTCGCAAAGGAGACATCGTGAGGTGGGCTGAGCTTTTGGGTTGAGAGCCGAAAGTTATAAAAGAAAATAATTCTTGACGTGATTCAGTTGAACATCTGGAAGTGTTCAGGTGAGCAGGTTAGATTTAGGTTTCATATCTTGCCTTTCAAGTGTTGAAACGTCTTCTATTATTAACATTAGTTTTATCCAATCACATTCGCACCCTTGGACGGACTCTGGAAAGCATCTCGGTCTGTGGCCATTTCTTTACTGATTTTAAACTTGACCGTTGACGCATGCGCTCACTCTATTTCACTTCCTCCTTTCGTACTCATGCTATCGGGCAAAACATATTCAAAGTAAACCACAACCAGCGTAGTTTAATTTTATTGTATCGTAAATATTTTATAGTACCTTCTTTTACATAATTTTGCTTAGAGGTCAATGAGAATCCCAGACACTCTTATTGGTGCAGTTTAATTCCTGTAGGTAATGCAAAATGACAAACACAACACACACACACACACACACACACAAACACCTTCGTACTTCTCCTTCCGTCTGGATCACATTTCTTTCTTATCTTCTGTTCTAGTCTTCAGTCTCACTCTTTTGTACTAACATTGAAAATGTCTCCTCTTCTTATCGATTTTCTTAATGCGTCGAATTTCGTGTTGGGAGTAGAGATAATCCCGCAAGTTCAGTCCATTTACAAGGCAGCCCAGTAATCAAATACTGATTCATCACAAAGTCTTGTCTACCCAAGCCCAGGCAAAGAAATATTTGAGTCCTATTTTCTCGTACATCCAGATGTCTAAGGAAAAGCTGGGCGGTACCTGGATTTGTACCCGTAATTTGTTGTCATAGGCTGAGCCATTCGTTTGGGTTTTATGTTTGAAAAGATTCGTTTTCAGCCCAAGGGAAGAAAAAGCTTACTGGTATATCTGAGATCCTGACAGAAGGACGCAGTCCCGAATGGGATTTAGGTGCAAACTGTTTCCCACCGTAACTCCTGAATGAACACATGAGGTCGGTGGTTCAAAGTCTGTCTAGAAATTATGACTTGCCGATATTGTCTTAGGAATATTTCCCTGTAAATGTGGCATATGATGCTGGACCAAATGTTTGGTGCAGAAGCGACCTTCTGTCGCAATCACATCTACGCTTAGTTTGAAGTCTCGTCAAGCGTGTCGTTCATTTTGACCATCGACACATATCGCCAATTTATGTGCTTCGCAAAACGGGATAAACTGATGATTTTAAATAAAAGCATCTAATGAAGACCTTGACAGAAACCGAGAGCACATTCTCCATAGCCGGGGTTGTACAGCGAGATTTTGGCGTTTGAATTCTTTGAAGTGGGTCAAGAGAAAAATAATTGCATGGAATATTGTGTGTAGTGGTTGTATTATAAAACGATTCTACCGTACCTAACGATTGTATAAGTCACATTGGCTTAGCGATTGCAGGATATTGTTCAGTAAATGGTGTTCCAGTCTTGCTAACTGGAAGTAGAAGAATTTAGGGAAATCATCATCATCATCAGTTGCCCTGTCTGGAACAGACATTGGCGATCATGGCTCTCCACTCGGATCTGACATCAGCCAACCTCAAGAAGGAGTTGTTGTTGTTGTGACGCTTAGTTGTTGTCCATGAGTTAAGACTTTCAGTGAACGTTTTTCTCATTCTACCCCTGCTTTTCCTGCCTACGATCTTCCCTGTGACTGCTAGATATTCGAGGCTAGATGTGTCCTAGAAATTTCAGTTGCCTCTGTCTTATTGTTTTAATTAATGATTAGAGTCTCTCAAGACTGACTCATTTGATTTTTTCCCCGTCCATGATATTCTCATTAGGGAAATAGACGAGATAAAAACTTGGGACTGGAAACAAAATTCAGGCTTTTGAAGAATTTGTAAGAATCTTTGAGAAACTTGGTAGTGCTTTGTGTAACTCTCTGTGTGTGAGATAGGGACTGCTTCTGTGTGTGAGAGATAGGAACTGTATCTGTGCGTGAGAGATAGGCACTGTATCTGTGTGTGAGAGATAGGGACTGTATCTGTGTGAGAGAAATAGGGATTGTATCTGTGTGTGAGAGATAGGGACTGTATCTGTGTGTGAGAGATAGGGACTGTATCTGTGTGTGAGAGATAGGGACTGTATCTGTGTGAGAGAAATAGGGACTGTATCTGTGTGTGAGAGATAGGGACTGTATCTGTGTGTGAGTTGAATGGGTGTTTCTTGTGTGTGTGAGAGAGAGAGAGAGAAAGAAAGGATGTATGAAGTGTATGTGACTATGTTCAATTATTGAATCAATAATGGTGTGATATTGGTAATGTACTGTTACTGTAGGTCAGGGTGACAAAATCAATAAATGTAATGTCACACATCAGCAGGTTCAGTACAGGTAAATCAGTGCTAGATCGGTCGGGTGGAAAAAATGCACGGAAAAACAAATAAGTCAACGTTGATAGGATTGTTCACATTGCCGGTAAAATGGTTTGATGAAAGCTGCACAGGGCTGACTCTCGGTGTTCAGTACCAATAACTGTTCTTTGGCTTGTAGAATTGAACGGTAACATGACGTCGTTATTTCGACTTCTCTTTACTCGACGTCAATTCCACGGCCCCGCTGATGTGTAGACATTAGGACTGCACTGAATTTCATTTGCGACACCGCATGGGACGGGATTGTTGATATTCGTATTATCTGCGTGTCAGTGCCGAATGCGCTTGCAGATTACAAATCCATTGGAAAACACAATGTCAAGCCTGGAGCTGTTTGCCAGTAGTAGGGGTAACCAAACAATGGTACATGTAACTGCAGTGTGGAACTGGGGGGGAAAAAAGAGGAAAAGCTGGGTGTATTTGCACTGGCAGTGTTTTGTGGACACAAATGACGAAAGCTGAACATCACACGAATCCTAGCTTAGAATAATCATTGTATTAGAAAAAAAAACAAGAAAAAAAACAACCGAAAACGCCCTCAATTCCTTGAACTTTCAGATTTTCGCACAATAATAAAATTATATAATATGTAAGTTGTGTTGCTGATGCTGCTGTTGTTTTGTTTTTCGTCTTGCCAATTTCAATTCGCTGTTTATTTATAGCGTGGAAGAAAAGTATAATAATATTATCCTCCTGGTTCCTATTGGACTGTTATATATTTCACGTCACGTTTACTTTTCTTGAAACGTGTCTCCCCCCCCCCCCCCAATCCCTATTATGACTTTCAATCCACCCCCGCACCCCCATAGCATTCCAAGCCAAATATTGCGCCCCCCCCCCCTCCCCAAACTGCCTGTTTCTGATGACGTGTTGCTCAAATTTCAAGTCCAGCGTGCAAAACCACCAGCGTTTCAGCCCACTACCACCAAAGCCGTTGGTTACATACTGGCGTTGTCGTAGGTACAAAATAAATCTGTCCGTCGCGGTCCAAGTTCTCTGGACGTCCATGCCGGACTAGAACGTGTACACGGACATGTAGCCCCTTCAAACTTTGCAATGGACCAGGCTGGTCTGAGCAGAAACTGTAAAATAACTTAAAAGTTGTGGAAACAGCGCTGTGGAGAAACATCTAGCGTTTGTTCTTGTCGTTGTTGCTGTTGTCTTTGTTGTTGCTGTTGTTGTTTACTGTATTACAGACAACGATGTAAGAAAGTCATGTCCCACACACATGTTTGGTGATGAAGTCCATCGCCGTGTCGCTCTCTAGAGAGTTTCATTTCATTCTTTCCTTTCTCACTTTTATAAACGCGGTCTTTGAGTACCATTTAATGATGATGATTAGACATAAATCTATCATAAACAGCTGTCAGAAACTATAAATTATGTTTGATCTATTCCTAGAAGTCTACACTGTCTTTGAGCAGGTGATTGGCGTTAGCGTTGAATCAGTCAGGCTAAAGGCAAACGTCTTGCCTTACTTACCAGCATCAGGGATAACCTTTCCACACAGGTGTTAGTACGTCAGATCTAGTGGGTGATGAAAGAAATTGCTCCTGGTGACTTGTTTTTGAGTTGTTTCCTTCTCTATCGTCATCGCTTTCCTTTGTTAGTTCACTAAATGTCGCCCATAAATTGAGATCAGCCGCTTCAAGCATGTGTGCACAAGTTCTTGTCTGTCTGTGTGTGTTGATAATTCTGGGAGGAATCCAAGTGCCGAGGCGTGGGATGGCAACTTACGATGTTTCAGCACATGGAATTTGTCCGGGTAAAAACTGAAGTGAATACACTAAAGGTCACTCTAGCACTCCCTCAGAATGATTCTTTTTATCATGTCATTTTCTTTTTTCAGACATCCGCTTTCTTTCTTTCTTTCTTTCTTTCTTTCTTTCTACTTTCTTTCTTTCCTTTGACAGGCATTCTGTATGTGTTTAATGTATGTTATTTTGTGAGGAATGATGGAAATGGCTGTCGGTCTGTCTCTCTATTTGACTATCTATCTATTTTTTGTTTACTTGTCTGTCTAGATCTATCTACATGTCTATCTATTTACCTATCTATCTATCTATCCGTCCGTTTATCCATCCGTCCAGCCATCTATCTATCTATCTATCTATCTATCTGTCTATCTATCTATCTATCTATCTATCTATCTATCTATCTATCTATCTATCTATCTATCTATCTATCTATCTATCTATCTATCTATCTATCTATCTATCTACCTATCTACCTACCTACCTACCTACCTACCTATCTATCTATCTATCTATCTATCTATCTATCTATCTATCTATCTATCTATCTATCTATCTATCTATCTATTTATCTATCTATTTGTTCGTCAGTCTATGTCTATCTGGGGTTGTGTGTGTGTCTATCTATCTGTCCGTCTTTCCACGTTCGTACTGCAAAAGAATAGACTTCATGGCCTGGATGTCTCTCCCAATCAGAATTAATTTCCAGTCATATTTCTCAACAATGTTTTTTCCCTTGTGACATGTCCCCACACCCCCTCAGGAATTCTGTCCTTGCGCTGCAGCCTAACGAACTGGTTCATGAATAAAACATGGCTTGCATTTTTACCATACTTCACCAGTATGTAGCACTTCTTGCTGAGAGACACAATGTCAGCCTGTGTGGAGGACTCATAGTGCAGCCAGCTACACGGATTTGTCTGAATACTGCTTGTGTTCCTCATCACTGCCGGCGTGGTTATGAAATAAACACGATGATAAGGACCAAAATAAGAAAAACAAACAGTGGGATGATGATAATGATTACCTGTACACTGCAATGCTTGGCACGTGAATCAGTGTGCTATGTATTGCTAATTAATCTTACCAGGATTAATGAAAATAATGTTTGATAAGTATAATTACCGAAAATAATAAAACATAGTAAAAATAATAAAAACAATAAAACGACAAACAAATTAACGCATAATGTATCCCCAAGCCACAGTGTCTTCCACCCAGCCATTTTACGCAATCAAAGAAAATGTTTAATTATTTATGTGGTACGTCACGTCACGTGTCTGAGAGACTTATTCACAAAGTCGCCACTACAGACTAATAAATTAACCAGACTGGAAACACGAGCTTCGGGCTGTGTCGTTTTTTACGGAATTTTCCGAGCGGCGACTGTATAACCAACATGGCCGCCGTTCGGGAAATCCCGATTCTAGTTCTGTCTGCAGTAGAAATTTCTTTTTATCTGTCAAGATTGGTTGTACATGTATTAATTTCTTGGTGCGGAACCAAACTTCCGCCTTCAGTAGGCCCGTCAAAATGGCATCATTCAAAATTGTAGCTATGCTGAAGCGTCGGTCGCTACCGTAAAGCTAGAATGGTGGATGGTTCATGACCTTTCGCTGTTTTGTGACGTCACACAATGGGATCATCCAGTCTGGGTATTTTATTAGTCTGTGGTCGCCACTGTTTACGTCTAAATTTAAATCCTGTTATAAATATCCCAGTTTTAATTCTCGGGCCGTCATAATCCCATAGAATCAGTTTATCCACGTCCTGTGTGTTGTGACCTCAGGTCAGAACCAGTTTGTCTGAAATTTTCCTTTAACCTCCGCCATGACATGTTTATGTGGAATTGTCTCGCTACTACCATCATCCGATCTTTAGTAAGATTACCAGCTTATTTATTTATGTCGTCTTCGTCATTCTCACCAACACCTCTTTGAACATGCATCACGTGATTGTACTTTTGAAACCGGAAGTAACCCATTTTTCGTCACTGCTTTACGGTAGTGACGAATGTCAAACACGTGCCAAAGGCTATAGTTAAAGATAACGTACGCACCTTAAGCGTTTCGCGCTGGGGAAGGGGGGAGAGTTACGTATATATACCTATCACTAACCCTGTCCTTACCATCAACCCTAAATCTTATCGAATCCCTAATCTTAGCCTTTCACCCAAAAACAGGAGGAAAACAAAAAGAAAATGTGAAAGAATAATTAATTAATAATTAATTAAGGGTGTTGTTAGGAGCATTTCGGGACGAGCTCTCTAGCTCTGGGGCCACAAAAGGCTTTAGAATACGTGCCCCTAGCGCAAAAAACTTGGGGGACGTACGTACTTGTAACAAGATTTTATGCCAAAAGGCAACTGGCCATTCATTGCATGCCCGAGCATGAGGGCTATCAGATAATATTATACAAAAAAAAATTCGCTCATAGGAAAACGTAATAATCCAATAGAAGCATAGTGGCATAAGACACCAAATGACAGGAAAAGAAACATTTTTTTCTTTATATTTGAAAAGTGTGAAATATGACTTACGCCATTAGCTTAGGTCAGTGACGTTTTGCTCTTTACGTAATACCAAAGGTGAGATGTAGACCTCCATGCAATGCACTGACGTTAAAAATTCGAAGACGCGCAGGCAAAACCGAAACAAATCTGTTGTGCAAATAGTTCTTCCAAAATATCTTTATCGCACATCCGGGAGCTAAACCAGTTACAAAGTGAAGATGTGATACCCTAAATTTAATATTCTGGCTATGATGATTGAAGAAATGCCGAGTATCTCGTGATCTTAGAAGGATTTTGTACCTTATGACTGGAGATCTTTTAAAAACAGAAAAAAAAATGAGAATCACAGCGTTTGTGACGCCAAGTGAAACCATTGAACAGCCACAAAATTGTATTAGAGAGTTCTAGTTGTCTGGCTGAGTCAAGCCGAAGAAATCTGGCCAGGGTTTCCGTTGTTACAGCTGAACCACCAGATGGATGAAACTGGTAATGTGTTATCGCCACACGTGATGCTGAGACAGAGCAGTAACAGTTTTAATACCTGGATGAGAAGTATACAGAAGAACTATCGCTGCCGTGAAAAAAGAAAACAAGATTGAACGCTGTGGTCATGGGCTGGTAGTGAAGGTGGAATCGTCGACCTGACCGACGGGCAGTTGCAGTGGTGGAATTGTCTCGGCAACAATAGTATTGAAGTAACAAGGTAACGGTAACATGAAAAGTAATAACTTTGTAGAATATTGCACGGAATATTTCAGTGGTAGTTGTTGAGTCAGTACTTAGTGATCATCGCAGTATGTTATAATTTATTTTGTGTAAAGGGTAAAGAAAACAGAATAGGTGTCAGTGACTGACAAGTACATCCGCCGTGTCAGTTGTAAGAAACCGTCCATTGGCTGTGTCTAATATGAGTGATTGTAGATGTTGTAACAGTCAAAGAATCATCATCATCATCATCAACATCGTCAGCAGCAGCGGCAGTAACAGTAATGATAGGCGGGGATGGAGGAAGGGAGTTGTTACTTGCTGATGTTGTTGTAGCAACTGTTGTTACAGACCCTATAGACACACCGCAATCGCATTACACTCATCACCAACATGCACAGATTAACCACATGGTATCCAGACAGCGTATCGTAATGAACAGTCTTGTGCATGTCAGTTGTGAATTTGTCTAGTGGAATTGCGAATTTGTAGATATTTGACACGTTTAAAGGGACCGCAGTATTTTCCATAGCAATCTATAACTGCACAGTGAGCAAACACATTCAGCATTTTCTCTATTCGCCTTTGTATCTGGACCAAGCTCCCCTAGCAACAACCAACTTTTACAGTTCCCCATTTACCTGTTGCAACCACCAAGATAATCAAATTCAGTGGCAACACGAACTGTAAAAATCACGACAGTACTGTTTGTGGAGGCTGAAGTGTGTCCAGTCCAGCAACCCAGGCCACAGTTTATTTTTATCCGATTCCCTGCTGATTTTGTTAACTCCCTTGCTTTCACAAGAGTCGGGAATCTAAACAACGAAGAGGAAGAGGAAGACGGAGGAAAGTTAGGACACATTATCTTGGAGAGCTTGCAGGGCAGGAAATCATAACATGGACACTGTGGTGTGCTCGATGTAGTCTGCGGTCATGAAGCTGCTGATAGGTTCCTTGTTTTCACTAAGTTTATCTCCCTTAATCAAGGAGTTCTTGTTCCTTCGATTGGTTAACTAGAGTTCCCTTTCCCTGATAGAGCCCGGATCAGCGGGCATCGGTGGGTTAAGGAATTGTCAAGAACTGGTCAGATTTCATTGGGTTCTAGGAAAAGGGCGATTCTATTTAGTGTGGACGATGCAAGTTGGCTGTGAGCAGAAAAAAATATCGAAGTTATTGAAACACTGGAAAGATATACAACTTTTAACTTCAGTCTAATCTATAATAATTCTGTTCTTGTAGATTTTAAAACGTGCACAATCACAGCTGGAAAACCATACTGAGAGCTTTAGCCTGATTCCTCATCATCCAGGTAGATCTGACACAGCACCCACCACAGAATGCTGACCTTCCTCAAAGATATTTAGTGTGCTCTTGTGTTCGGCGGAAGTTATTAAGGAACACCAGCTGTTCACCACAATTCTGCTCAGGCGTCTATTGAAGTCTGTTGTAAAATATGCAAACAATTATAACTAACCATAATGTTTTAATCATAATTTCATGTTCCTGTTTGCAACTGAATGTTTTACCTCAGTAGAATTCAGCAAGGATGGCGGGATGGAGACCTCGGATCACATGTGTGCTCACTCAGATAATGCCACAATACAGGTATCAAACCAAAACCAAGCCCCCCCCCCCCCCCAAAAAGACAAATTTACGACAACTATTTGATTATCTACCCTATAATCTCAACAGCTGTTTGCTACAACAAGTGCCAAAAGTTCCCATTGTCAGAAACTTGGGATGGTTAAGGAAACAATGACTAAGAAAAGATGCGACGGAGAGGAGGATAAGACGCTGAGATAAAAACACTTACAAGAAAGAGGAAAAAATGAAAAAGGACGAATAAATAAACTGCTGGAGTGAATAAAGACATAACGTGGGGAAAGAAAAAAGAACAGACAGCACATAAATGTCGTGTTTGGAGTGGCAAGAAAATCCAAGCACTCCATTTTTTTGGTTCAACGTGTATGTAGAAAGTTTGGTATCCTACCACGAGTGTGCCATGCCTTTCCTTTCACCACAGTAGCAGATTCATTTTTTCCAAACGTGCGTTGATCTAAACTTTAATAACCGAGAAAAAGAAAGATATATAGAATCAACAAGAATGCGGAAGAAGTAGAGAAAAGAAGAGACATTTAGGAGTGTTTGCCTAGTTAGTGCTCAGACAAGCGGGCGGGAGCGAAAGAAGAAAAACAAATGACAAAGTCGGGGCTCGAACCTTCTCTGTTTAGGCACTAACCACCTTACCAGGCAGAAGAAAGCCTTAACCGTTCCAGTACTCCGTTCCTCTCCCCCAGCCCCCCCCCCCCCCCAAAAAGAGGGAGGCTGAGACTGCAACTGAACCATCAAGCGTTGCCTCTGACTGAGTTGAGTCAACTAGACCTAACACACGAACATGTTTGTCACTAAGATACTACAATTACTCGTCAGATTGAGCAGTCCTATGCCAATAGTGACTGTCTTTCCAGTCTATTCTAACCGTGGAATGATCTCGGACAATCGACAAGTGTATGAATAGTTAAAGAACACCACCACAGAAAGATTGCAGAATAGAGCACAATGCTGTCTTCCTTTCCATAATCAAGTATTTATGCAAAACACCGAGATTGTTTTCACCCCTGATATAATTATTTCTCAGGAGGCAAATAATTTGACAAGAAGTCCGCTAGCGGGTGGATGGCATAAGCACCTCTTTCATTTTGGGATCTCTGTTATTTTCGCCCCAACCCATGCCACTAGTATTCATCTCAAGGGTTTGACTGAAGTCGATACCCCCTTATGTTGTGTGACTAAGAAAACTAAGTCTTGCTCAGTGCCTGCTGGGCTTGTCAATTCATCTTTCAGAAGCCTTTTCGTGTCAGTTCCATTTTCTTGACCTCTTTAGGTTGCTTGTGACCCGATAGTTGGAAAGAAGGACAATATGAGTTGTACTCGGAAATTTCGTAGGTTGAATGCCCTTTCCATCATTGATAGACACGTCAACAACCGGGAAAGAATCATTTCTGGTTTGGCCTTAGAGGTTTAGCGTGAAGAGCTTGTAAATAGATCTAGGTATAATGAACTTAGACTAAACATATTTATTGAAAGGGAAGTCATGTCTTAGGGAACAATCTTCTCAGACGAAAGTACGTATTCGAGTAACGTTTGCCCGAGATTTGCACGTGTTCCGGGCACTTTTATCCAAGTACCATCAAAATGCACTCATGTAAGAATATGGTCAGTTTCATTCATTATCAGGTCAGCTGCACGCCAAGATCAATACTTCTACGCTAATAAACAACAACAAAAAAAACTTAAATGAAGGATCGCAATGTAAAATGGCATAAAGTCAAATGACAGTTTTACGACGACCTTTTGCAAATGACAGAACACGATCTCGTACTCAAGGGTATTTGAGCCAACATTTCCACCTTTGGCCTCCCTACAGATTATTGAAGATACGCATTAAATTAGAAAAATCTTCTATTTCTATTTTATTTTCTTCTCTCTTGTAGATAAAAAGTGATATTAAATTTCCTGCATGGTATGACACTATTCTAATAAAACATGTTTATCAACATGCCATTACATTATACACTTTAGTATAAGCATTGCACCTTGTCACAATCCAGTGCGGACAATATAGATGGTCCTTAAGTCACAAACGGGTGTAATAAAAGAAAATAATATGAAATGCATAATTGAAATGTTTGTAGTGTAGTGAAACACCGCAGCGACCCGTTTCTCTGCATTAAGAAGACATGAGCCAGAGGCGCCAAGATGGTCTAGTCATGTCAGCTCCAAGAACAACTATTATCAATTGGGAGCTGGCCAGGAAATCTGTCGTATGTCAAAATCACTACTTTTCAGCAGAAGCAAAACACACAAAAACTGACTTATTCCTGCTGTATGTGGTGAAGAAGGTCTGTCTATTCCTAAATATAGGAAGGATCTACTGTCACTTAGCGTCTTGTAACGGAGCTATTTGGCAATCTCAGTTCTTGTTTGTTCCACCTGTACTTTTCTTGCACAACTGAGAAATTCGACGTCAAACGTTTACAAGTTTAGTATTATAATAAGGAGTTTGAATAAATGGGAACTGTGAAGCAATCTGATCAGAGCCACAGCGTATTTTAAGCAAGCGCCAGAGTTTGAATTTGTTATAAACTTCTTCTACATACTAAAAGATCTGCCTTTTCTTTTCATCTTTTTCTTTCTTCTTCAGAAAACGGAGCCAGAACAAACACGAACTAACGTAAGGCCGCGATTTAGACCGGGGAGGTCAAAAACTATAACGTATCAGATTCTCAGTTGTTGGAAAATTTGATATACAACAATTTTCCTGGACTTTCATGAACTTATGATGAAAGAAGCCTGGTGAAGACCTCTGGGGGCGGGAAACCTTATGCCTGACACTTTTCGATGCAAAGTGTCTAGGGCAAACAGTTGTTCACGAAATGAAACCTTTTCAGGTTATTTAGTTATTGTGAAATACGACCAGAGTTGTTTGAAGTCTGCCTTCACTGAAATCTCGGACAGTCTAACACAAGTAAGTTTTGTTAAAAGTTTGTTGTTTCCCCCATGTTTTTTCTAACAAAAAGAACCATTTTGGCGTTTTCTGATCGAGAATGATTCTACAATTAGTCTGTTTACATCAGGACAGAGATGAGATTGTCCATGGTATGAAAAAACTTATAAACTGAAACTGACACATTTCAGCACATCTTGCAAA
The DNA here is from genome assembly GCA_963931925.1 of Onchidella celtica. Classification (NCBI taxonomy): domain Eukaryota; kingdom Metazoa; phylum Mollusca; class Gastropoda; order Systellommatophora; family Onchidiidae; genus Onchidella; species Onchidella celtica. Next base: position 4,266,523 of record OZ007574.1, on the reverse strand, counting down.
AACTCTTCATTTTTTTGCTGTTTTCTGAATCTTTGTTTATCCCCATCTCTTTTGGCCAGAAATAATCTTTGAGCGTGTCAAATACTACTGGTGTAGAGCTGAATTTGTTTGCATTCTGGACTTACAAGGAGGCGGTGGTTGTGGACAATTTGTCTGTGTTCTGAAAGTAGTTATCATAATGGTTGCCGTGTAAAGATTACAGTGTTTACTTTTGTTTGCATTGGGAAATAATTTTTGTCAAACTTATCATGCTTGTACAAATAAGCCCCGTGTTCTCTCTCTCTCTCTCTCTCTCTCTCTCTCTATCTCTCTCTTTCTCTCTCTCTTTCTCTCATTCTTTCTCTTCTCTCTCACTAATTCTGTCTCTCTCTCTCACCCACTCTCTCTCGATTCAGCTCTCTCTCTCTCTCTCTCTCCCTCTCCTCTCTCTCTTTTCTCTCTCTCTCACTCTTTTTCTCTGTCTCTTTCTCCATTTCTCTCATCTCTTTCTCTCTATCCATCTATTTATCTGTCTCCCCCTCTCTTTTCCTCCACCCCCTCTTTCCCTCCCCTCTCTCTCTCTCTCTCTCTCTCTCTCTCTCTCTCGGTGTACAGAGTTCACATGGAAGGAAGTGCAATAAAAATGTAAATAGGAAATGAAATCGTGCGTGTATGGGAAAATGGCCTTCGGTCTCCAATGTGCCTGTGCGTGTGTGTATGGGTGTATGTGTGGGTGTGGGTGTGTGTGTGCGTGTTTGCTTGCATGCGTGTATGTGTATGCACATGTGTGTGTGTTTGTGTGTGTGTGTGTGAGAGAGAGAGAGAGAGAGAAAGAGAGAGAGAGAGAGAGATGGAGAAAGAAATCGCTTTGGGATCTTTTTAGCGCAAGCACTTGCTTTTGAGTCAGTATTTTCTCTAAGAATAGTAAGAATTTTACTACTGTGAAAGCAAGAAAGGACCAACAGTAAAGAACTGCAGTCAGCCCTGTGTGTGAACAGCGGAGAACATCGTGTCGGGGACTAACAAGATTTGATTAACTTTCCATTCAGTTGGAACTTCAGTTGATAAAACAGTTCACCACAAGGCTGACGGTAGATTTTCATGTACCATTATATCATAATTCACTTTCAGTAATCTTACAGATGACTTAAAATTATCCACGACGTCTTTGAAGTAAAAAGTGACATGCGTGCTTTATAGTTATATTTTCAAACATAATTATGGACACTAACTACACAATAGATGTCGAAGACAATGAAAATCTCAGCGCACCCGCGGCAGTGCACTTAGAACACCCCAAACTCATCACAATATCAATATTACAATCTCACGGCTTCTCATTTGTTTGTATCATGGAAACAGCGACAATTTTAGTGTTGTTGTTGTTGCTGGGGTTTTTGTTTTGGGGGGGGGGGGGAGGGGGGGGGGACCTGAACAAACCGAATATTAGCCCCTGATGTAATGTGTCATCAGTGAACAGGTTATTATTTTGTTGTCATATTTCCTCTGTTTCCCGTTATTGCTGGCGTCTTAATCTTCGACAGAGCTGACGTGTTTTATGTCCTTGGCGCCGCCGCTGTATCGAACACCGAGCAGTTTTTGTCATTATGACTTTCAGAAGACTGTTATTATAGGCAGGCTGGGCAAATACTCTTGGCATGGGCGGCGCCAGGAAAATTACACATTTCTGTAGGGTCATCGAGGTCTGGTATGTCATTCCCACCCTCCATGGATGTTAACATGTTAGTTTTGAAGCGACCTTTTATTACTAAAACTCACAACCTGGAGATGCTTGCAATGTAAATGTATGATGGTATTTTTCTCATCTTCTCTTCTGTAAGAAGAACAGAATTGCTGTTGATTATATTTGGTGTTCAACATAACACAGCTGTTTTATTTCCACTTCTGATAAAATGTATAATCTCATAATTTTCCTACCAAAGCCTCCACAATCACCACAAACTGCCCTACCAAGAAAAGGCCTATCTTTCCTCAGCCACAACCATTTCAGCGCGACTTCTCTACTGAACCAAAATCGATTTAGGAATATATCACCTTTCATTATTGCTCACTGGTTTAATAAATCTTGTCAGTCTCTCGCTCCAGCAGGCACTGAGTTCTAGGCTGCGGATAGATGAATCAACACAATGTGGTGAGCGTGTCACACTCAGTGACGTGGAAGAAATTCCCCGGAAACATGGAAATAATGACAGATATTTCTATTTGTTGATCGGTTTTACATGCCATAAAATGTAGTGAAGGGGTAGAAGAATAATGAGTAGGACAAGGAATAGAAAACACATGATCATTAAAGTTCAGCCTGGCTGTGGCAACAACATAAAAACCTGCGGTTAAAAGTTTATTGTCCTCTGGGTGGCACGTTAAAGCTCTGGCTATTCAGAAAATCTTCCACGAGACAGCGACTTTAATGTCAGTTGTAGCCATAAAGTCTGTAGTTGTCTCATCATTCTATTCAAATTCACGGAATCGCTATGTTATGTATATCATAGTGGTAGTGCATTTATCCTTGCATAAGCATTACACTTACAACGGAAAGTCACCAACATGGCATTGTATGAAGGTGTAACTGTTCGGTTAATACTCGACGGATTTCTGCTATCTGGTTTATAGCTGTTTGAAACGTAGGATCTCGTGTCAATAGGCTGTTCAGTATTGGCGTTTGTGCTGCATATAATTCTGAAAAATAACAACCAAAAAAAAAAAAAGTTATATAATTATGTTCACAAAACCTGACCTCTCGGGTTTGCACATGAATTCTCGACGTAACAATTGCCCACAGTATACAATAGAGCCTTGGTCAAGAGACGCAAGCTCAAATGGTATGGCTATGTCATGAGATCGTCCCCGTTTGCCAAGACATTTCTGTAAGGCACAGTGCAAGGAGGGAGAAAGAGAGGCAGACAGAGAAAGAGATGGGAGGACCATATCCCAGAATGGACGAGCTTGAGGTTGAGCGATACAATCAGGAGGTCAGAAAACCGAGAGGATTGGAGGATGCTGGTTGCCAGATCACCTTTGGCGTCCCCAAAAAGGTCCACAAGACTACGGGATAGAGAGAGAGAGAGAGGTCTGCCCTATGCTACACCAACATCAATAGAGTCAGGACAAAAATTGTGCGGTTTGTGATGAAGGCAACAAAGTTTGTACAATTGCAGAAGATGGGCATACAAATCCTAGACAGTCGATCTCACCCACATAGGCATCAGCTGCTGGAAACTTGTTTACCAGCGGACCTCGCAGAGACATAATGCCCTATAATCCTCTCTTCTGGGCTTTGCCATTGTTAGACAGGTGCAGAAGTAATCCAAAATGGAGTATAATGATACTCAAGTTTTTTTTTTTTTTGATAGAATATCTCTCATGTGCTCTAGACTGTAAGTTACACTAAGTGGCTTCCAACAGGAAGACAAATCCCCTTTGTTTGTTGTTGTTTTTTGTGTCTGTGTGAGATGACAGTACGTCTGGTTTCTTCCAACAGAGTAATTGTTGCTGTAACAAAATGCTCCCACGGAACTCGTAAAAATAGCTTAGCAAAACCGTGCACATAAACTCTCTAATTGAGTAATTCTCTCATTTCATCGTGGAAACAGCCTATTTTATAGCATCTGAGGTAGGAAAATCTGCAGATTTCTCCGTTGAAAAAAGGCAGACCCAGTGACTTCGGGTTGCCAGACTGAGGTTACACAGGGAGGACATCTGTCCCTGGTGGCCACTCACAAAAAAAAAGCTTCATGATCAGAAGAATCCAATCTATCACACCTACTTTCTGAAGAGAAAAAAATGAATCTCGTAGAATGAGAGCTTCAGATAATAATTTATACTTTGGCACCACAAACCAAAATGAAGACATAAAGATTTGCCTCCTTTACCTGAACCATCTGCTGCCAGGTAAGCCATGATTGCACAAAATGTGTGGATTACGAATGTAGACTTGGCATAGAATGGGACATGTTAGGTGCTCATGGCTGTACAGAAACAGATTGATTGGAACATTTTTGTGTACGCATATGTGTATATATGTGTATATATGTGTATATATGTGTATATATGTGTATATATGTGTATATATGTGTATATATGTGTATATATGTGTATATATGTGTATATATGTGTATATATGTGTATATATGTGTATATATGTGTATATATGTGTATATATGTGTATATATGTGTATATATATGTGTATATATGTGTATATATGTGTATATATGTGTATATATGTGTATATATGTGTATATATGTGTATATATGTGTATATATGTGTATATATATGTGTATATATGTGTATATATGTGTATATATGTGTATATATGTGTATATATGTGTATATATGTGTATATATGTGTATATATGTGTATATATGTGTATATATGTGTATATATGTGTATATATGTGTATATATGTGTATATATGTGTATATATGTGTATATATGTGTATATATGTGTATATATGTGTATATATGTGTATATATGTGTATATATGTGTATATATGTGTATATATGTGTATATATGTGTATATATGTGTGTATATATGTGTATATATGTGTATATATGTGTATATATGTGTATATATGTGTATATATGTGTGTATATATGTGTATATATGTGTATATATGTGTATATATGTGTGTATATATGTGTATATATGTGTATATATGTGTATATATGTGTATATATGTGTATATATGTGTGTATATATGTGTATATATGTGTATATATGTGTATATATGTGTATATATGTGTATATATATGTGTATATATGTGTATATATGTGTATATATGTGTATATATGTGTATATATGTGTATATATGTGTATATATGTGGATATATGTGTATATATGTGTATATATGTGTATATATGTGTATATATGTGTATATATGTGTATATATGTGTATATATGTGTATATATGTGTATATATGTGTATATATGTGTATATATGTGTATATATGTGTATATATGTGTATATATGTGTATATATGTGTATATATGTGTATATATGTGTATATATGTGTATATATGTGTATATATGTGTATATATGTGTATATATGTGTATATATGTGTATATATGTGTATATATGTGTATATATGTGTATATATGTGTATATATGTGTATATATGTGTATATATGTGTATATATATGTGTATATATGTGTATATATGTGTATATATGTGTATATATGTGTATATATGTGTATATATGTGTATATATGTGTATATATGTGTATATATATGTGTATATATGTGTATATATGTGTATATATGTGTATATATGTGTATATATGTGTATATATGTGTATATATGTGTATATATGTGTATATATGTGTATATATGTGTATATATGTGTATATATGTGTATATATGTGTATATATGTGTATATATGTGTATATATGTGTATATATGTGTATATATGTGTATATATGTGTATATATGTGTATATATGTGTATATATGTGTATATATGTGTGTATATATGTGTATATATGTGTATATATGTGTATATATGTGTATATATGTGTATATATGTGTGTATATATGTGTATATATGTGTATATATGTGTATATATGTGTATATATGTGTATATATGTGTATATATGTGTATATATGTGTATATATGTGTATATATGTGTATATATGTGTATATATGTGTATATATGTGTATATATGTGTATATATGTGTATATATGTGTATATATGTGTATATATGTGTATATATGTGTACGTATGTGTATATATGTGTATATATGTGTATATATGTGTATATATGTGTATATATGTGTATATATGTGTATATATGTGTATATATGTGTATATATGTGTATATATGTGTACGTATGTGTATATATGTGTATATATGTGTATATATGTGTATATATGTGTATATATGTGTATATATGTGTATATATGTGTATATATGTGTATATATGTGTACGTATGTGTATATATGTGTATATATGTGTATATATGTGTATATATGTGTATATATGTGTATATATGTGTATATATGTGTATATATGTGTATATATGTGTATATATGTGTATATATGTGTACGTATGTGTATATATGTGTATATATGTGTATATATGTGTATATATGTGTATATATGTGTATATATGTGTATATATGTGTATATATGTGTATATATGTGTATATATGTGTATATATGTGTATATATGTGTATATATGTGTATATATGTGTATATATGTGTATATATGTGTATATATGTGTATATATGTGTATATATATGCCTTTCATCACTCAATCAGTGATGCTCTTACAGCAAACCAAAGCAATCTTTTTTTGTCAGATACCTCACTTCTCAGCTGTGTATGTGGTTTGTTTATATCATTCTGTTAGACCCAGGTCTATGAATTTGGCTGGCAATCCGTTACATCGTTTGGGAGGTAAGGTGATGAATGCTAACCTTGGCTGATCAATCAATCCACAAAAAGTCACATCTAACATTGAGCTAGTAAGACAGGAGCGCTGGCATAATTCCTTCTTCTAGCACTAACAGGTGAATGCCAGTGTTTAACTGCGAAAACTCCACTAATGTCCTTACAACTGGTTTGATTTACTTGATGTCATATCGACGAAGAAACTCGCAAATCATGGAAGTCTAAAAGTAGGTCAGCTCTGTTTTTTTTTTTTTTTTGCTAAATAAAGGCACCGCACGACGATTGTGCAGCATCTAAATCAATATTTTATAATAAAATTCAAAAAGGAACTCTTGGTGTATTAGTCATGTCGCAAACCGTTTAACTTGAATGATTCTCAAATTGTACTTGAACAATAAAGTATTTTTTTTGCCATTTTCTCAAAACAGCGGAATTTAGAGTTACACGGTTTACGAGTTTCACTTCTCACGTTTACCTTTTTTCTTTACCTGAAAAGTCCTTTGTGATGACATTGCCAATTTATTTACAGAATAAATCTAAAATCTCCAGGCACCAAAGAGTTCATTAACTTCATTAAATAACAAATGATACAGATTACATTACAGAATTATTGTCTTTGTAAGTATTTACATAAAAAATGGGCATGTAACAAGATCTTTTTGTTTGTTTATTTTTAACCTAGACAATGATTAAAATATTTGCCCACGCAGAACTTGTGCTTGTCCCATTTCAAAAATTACTCGTATTCGAAATGGGGATAGAGCAGCGCATGAAGGTCTGTATCTCAATTTCGGCAGTAGATGAAACTTACCAATAGCTGAATATCTGCGAGCAACAAAAACTGCCATTTGGTCTTCCGTCCCTGTGACCTCAGTCATGAAACCTACTTCCTGTCCCTGCAGCCTCTAGTGATAAAATCGCTTTCAAACGGCCGAATTCTGGTGTAGTTACAACTGTTGACAAGTTGTTATTTACAGTCTCACCCTCCTGCCTTCTTCATCCTATTTTTTCTTACTCTCTGACGCTTTTTTTTTTTTTTGCGTTTTCTCCCTCAGTGCCACGATCTGCATTTCAACCACTCTCTATTTATGTCTTCTTTGCTGCTTCACATTTCATCTCTTTAACTCTTTACTCCAACCCACCAATTTCTCATGCAAACCTTTTGTCTTTTCCATCTGCCCTTTCGTCGATTCGACCACTTGGGGATTGAAAATTGGACACAGACGATTCGTTCAATTGGCTAGGTATTTGTTTCCCTCACATTGCCATCATGTTTAATGTCACGATGGATCCCTCCATAAGTAAACTGCTACAGCAAAGCCATTTAGATCAACTTCATGTCAAGAAATCAAGTACAACGGTTGGTTTTAGAGCTTTAATTTGTAATCTCCGTTAAAGTATCAAATTTCTTTGACAAAAAAAAAAAGAAAAAAGTTCATGAATGAAAATTGAGACAGACATTTCAGATTACAAAATTAAATGGCTTTTTCAGACGATAATGTTTTTCCATTAGATAGAAGATACCAAGACAGAAAGAGGTAAATGGGATACAAGATTGGTCTACCTTATAGGACATTCCACGATAACTGACGGGATGTTCTGACAATACTTTTTAAGAAAGTAAAAGTCATTAAATAAATCATTTATTTTCAAATGGATGGATCAATCCTCCAGAACAATGGCAAAGAAATTATAAAATGTGTTTTAAATGATAAAAAATTACGATGGGCCCATTCAATTTCCTTCACTTTAGTTGGTAACTGATGGGACAGAAAAAATACCATCTTTTTTACATAGCAAAATGAAACTGCAAAATTTGTGAAACCAAACCAACAGGATCAGTGAACTATGTTTTTTATGTTCAAAAAATGCATTTGGGCATACAGAAAAAGCATAAATAATCTTGGTAACTGATGAAAAGTTGTAAATATGTTCCAAGATGGTTGCCAGGTCACATGATCACGCAAGGAAGCTAATGCCAAGAAAAAATGTTAATTTAATTACTACCCTTTACAATACAACGATTAATTTTTTACCAGGCATGGTTTTAAAAATGGATCTTATGTAACATATTACGCGGAATGTCCCAAATAGCACCAAACTGATCATAACGAAACTTGTATGACAATGTCATTAATTTTGGACAATCCGCTACCAAACTCTTACCAAGTAAACAACTTACGTCGTGGGGCAGTCCCATAAAGTGTGTATGCGCGGAGAAAGGAAGTGGGGTGGGGTTACCCTAGCGGAGGAAAAGCGTCCATTATTTTAGGAGGAGATGTTTTTTGGATCCTTCGTACGCATTTTGGTAACGAACTACGACATTCCGTTTTATTTACTGTAGGATTAAATTAAAAACAAAAGTAACAACAAGAAAATAGTTCTTTTGTAACTATGGTAACGAGACAATTTTAATGAAATCACAAACTATAATAGTAATACGCGATGGAGTCATGAAATTTCAACCGTTGAGAAAATCCATTAAATGCGGACAGCATCAGATATTGGGCTCCTCATCCATTATTCCACCAACACTTGGAGTAATCTGACGAAGGTATGGATGATTATTTTACGAATTGATTATTTTCTCGCGAACGGCCGCTTGTAATATCACGCAGTAATATTTCCGACCAGTCAGATCTTCATTAGCAGTAACTCCGTCACGTTTGGGGTGGGGGGGGGGGGGCGAGGGGGGAGCAAGGCGTGAAGGATTTAGAGTCAGGGCTAGAGTTACGTTTAGAAATTAACTTGTGGATGAGACAACATTGGACAGTTCATCGCCCGCCTTCATTTCAGTAAAAACGTGTCCTGTCAATTTGTGCTTGCTGAAGGTACAACCATCTGTCCAGAATAATTTGGAATAAGAACAGCCACCGGCCGGAATAACCTTATTATGGTTATTGACTTGGTACCCATCGTATTGTGATTATTATTGTTGTTATTGTTAATACTTATTGTTTATTATTGTTTTTGATTGATTATTATTATATTATTATCATTGATTGATACCACAAGCGAAGTACCCGCTCAGACCGAAAAATAAAACAACCCAGAAGGTCAAGAATGACAACAAAACAAAACAAAATTCAAATTTTTTAATTCTTCCTTAAACTGGCGGATGGAGGTGTCGATGTTTCCCTGGCACAGATAAACAAAAGTGGAAAAGCATCAAAATGTAACTATCTGTCGGTTTTTCCGGGAAGTTAATTTACATAATATTTTTTTTCCACCCATTTTCGTAATTTGTTCGGTGATTGGTTTCTTAGCTATTTCGGGCAGACAAGTTTATGGGCCTATCCTAGTTATAGCATGAGTATTATTGACTTGTGGAGTGCATCTGGTCCAGTCTCTTGATATTATTTCATTTTGGTAATGGCTAGACCGTCGATGAATGGAAAGTGGAATGCTATATGCTCCAGTGCTCCACTCATAAAAAAATTTCGTCCTAATGGCATCAACAGTCATCCTAGATCCTGTTTACTTGATGATGTTGACTTGAACGACTTCCAGCAGCAGCTGCTGTTATTGGACTTCCCAAGGACAGCATGACGTCAACGGGAAGCCATTAAACAGAGCATTATAGTAAAATAACATAATATTAGAATGACTGGTCGTCTTTAGGCCAATTGAGGTTTCACATATTTTTCGAAAATCCTGATTTCACCACGTACGGTACGTCAAAGTGAGCGTTGTTCTACCTGTATGAGAATTTTTGTTTCCAGCCCTTAGTTAAAGGCATTGGCGTATCCATCAGAAAATAAAGTTTAATAAGATCTGGGCATTTGCTGAGGGTCAAACATTTTTAGCCGCAGTTTCCTCAGAACTGACTGTTTTGGTTTACCTCATCTGTCTTGAAGACCAACCAGCCATTTAATAAATGTAAACTCCCGAATGTTTTTCTTTCAGCTCACCTGTTCCGATCGTTGATACGAAGTTTTTTAATTACCTGTTGTTAGAGCGTCTAGCAGTCCAGGTTTGTACGGTAGCAGGTTTCCTGTGGACGAAAAACAGTTGTGGTGGTGAAAATACAAGTGTTTACAGTTTGTCCTGTTAACGAGTCCAGGCTACAAAAATTCATTTGCTGATTGGTTAAGTACCGTGGGCGGGTTCATGACTACAATTAAGGAGGTATAAACTCTTATATTGTTAATGGCAAGTGGAGAATTGGATGAGAATGATTCTGGGAAAACCCAAAGAACTCTTGACATCTCTTGAGTAAACAGATTGTTCCATTGTGTGGGGCGTCAGGAGATAAACAATCTGTTGAGATGGGAACAATTATCACTTGTTCTGATTTTTGGTTCTATATATTATGTGTTTACAGCCTGTTCATAGATTTACAGAGATTGGAAAAAAAAATGAGACGTTCATTAATTTGATGAGTGCGGAAAAGTAAGTTCATAAACTGAAATCTCGATGCCGGGTGAATTTAAACAGTTCTGATGAAAGATGAGCATCCATTGGCCTTTTCTCGAGGGGTAGGAGACTCGGGGGTGATCGAGTGGAGAGGGGAGGTGTTTGAAATAAGTATCCATTTCTCTTACTGTCCAGAATCACACACGTTTTTCCATGTATTTTGGCATGTAGAGCTGACAGCGTTGATTTTCCTACTCAGCCCCCCCCCCTCCCCCTCCCCCTCCTCTTTTCCAACTTCTGTGCCTTTTTACTGTCCCCATACGTAGATGCCAGCACTCACTCACTCACTCACTCACTCACTCACTCACGCACGCACGCACGCACGCACGCACGCAGGTACAAACACACGTAAATGATTTTTTTAATCGACGTTGAAATCGATGTTACTAGATGAGAAATAAATCCTCAATTAAATTAACCACAATTCCCATATGTAAATGATAATAAAGATGAAAGTTACAATATTGGCGGTGATAGTGAACTGCATGAAGTATAACATTTCTACAGCGTCAGTGAATTACTCTACGTTGCAGACTAATCACTTTAGAAACGTCGAGTTATGTACTCAATATCTGAACATGGAAATAGTGACTTCATAATTGTACCAATGTTGGCTTTTCATAACTTAGTCCTTGGAACGGGAATGAATAGCAGTATTAAACCTTTAGTGTCAGCGAGATTTAGGATAAACTGCAGGAAAGGTGGGTGGGATTTCTTCCAAATTTATAATGCATGTTGAGCAAGACAAGCGGTTGAGTAGGACAGTCTGAGCTGAGACATACTGGTGTGTTTGACAGGTAACGTGCATTAACCCCGTCCAAAGTCTGTGTACAGGAGGTAGAGGATTGACAGCTCTCTGCTGCACACGGGAGAGAGAAGTGCAGATGTAACAATGATGTTGAAAAATGGTTCAACACAAAAATAAAAACAAAAATGAAAAAATATTACATTTTGATGGAAATGGGTGGATCTGGAGGAAACGTGTATTTGTGTGGTGGGGGGGGGGGGTAGAAACGAAAACCATTTAGGGGAAAATGGAAAACTCGGGCAGGCTTGAACAGAACTAAGTACTCTAGGGGGTGCTCTCTGAATTATGGGGGGTGGGGGGGGGCAGTGGGTGGGTGTGCGGGGTTGGATTGGGGGGGGGGGTGGGAGCGAGATTAAACAATAAGAAGTTTTTTTGTTGTTGTTGTTGTTTTTTTTGCATGGATCTATCATGGATATTTAATATGTAACACGAACCACAGGCCGATTAGACACGAGCGACAGAGAAATTAATCAGAAAGAGAGAGAGAGAGAGAGAGAGAGAGATGAACACGGAGATAATGAAGGGTCCGAAAAAAAAAAAAAAAAACGAACAGACTTATGGCACAAAACAAAGACATCGCACAGCATGGAGTCTCAGATGACTAACTAACTGATGCATCTAGCGTTATGTGGGCTCAGATCTGCCTTTTCTCAAGGGCAGACATACAGATGCAACATTGTAAACACAACTGGCAATGCTAGAGTGTTTTTGTTGGGGGGTTTTTTTTTTTTGTCCTTTTTTTCCGGTGGTTATACCAGAAAGGATTGATGGGAATTGCAGTAATTTAGACTGACATGTTTGCCTAGGGGAAAAAAAAGAAACTGCAGCAGAGTCTGGCGAAGAGATCTGTCTGTTTAGTCTTTTAGATAATTCGGTCTATCGATCTGAACACTTTAAGGTTACTGGGTTTCTTAGTCTTTCTTAAAAGTCTATGCCCCTTTTTGGCCTAGTGAGGCTGTGCCATGACAAGAGTTACGCCCTTATCGGGCCAGTGACAAATGACTGTGAGACATTAGTCAGGTACGTTGGTCTCTCCCCCCCCCCCCACCCCCTTCCCCCAACCACTTCCCCGGGTGGGATGAAACCAAGACCACTTGCACTGAGTAAGGCCCTATAACCACTGGGCCACTGTATGGACTTCGTAGTTGGTCGGAGTCGTGTTCTAGTGCTGTACTTTAAACAACGAACAAGATATTTAATGTTACCATGTCTTGTTCTACAATCTGGCGGAAATCAGCGAGCTAAAACAATGATAGCGTGGCCAGCAGAACATTACTGTACAGTAGACGCTTAGAGTAGACGCTTAGAGTAGACGCTTAGAGTAGTACCACAACTTCTTCCATAGATGAAGGGATGTACAAGTACCAAGTTTATAGAAAAAGTTTTTAGAGAGGCCAAACAAGAAAAAGAATAACTATTTAGGGGGTCGTTAGGGAGTGAAGGGAAAACTGAACTTCTTTGTGGTATTTCAAGGTTTCTCAAAGTCCAGTTAAAGGGAATCTAATCTCAAAGTTGCCCTTTTCTTGACACCTTTGTGCAGTATCCCGTGTCCAGTCATCACTGTTAGGTTTGTGTCGTTGTTGTTGCAGAACTTCTGGTTGTGGTTGTGATTATGACAATATTTTCTGAGGGCTTGGATCTGAAAAGACAAACATCCAAACAAAAACTGCTACATTCGCTGGCGTACGGTTTGTATACTGTATGCTCGTGTCCTCAACTTGCTGTCCCAGTAAACCGTCTCTTTGTTTTTTTGCTGCCACTTGGACTATTTTTCTAATCATAATTGCAAAAGCAATCTTAACCCTTCACGTGCCGGATCCTAAGATGTGAATATCTTCTTATGTAGGTGATGACTGTAAGCTGTCCGGTCCACTATACACGCATTTTATTATGTACATTCATAGTATTCTATGTTTCCATGCACGGATGGGGCAATAACAGGCCTAAACATAACCAGAGCTAGAAAAAAAAGATGATTAATTAATTAATGAAACATCATAGTTTAGGGCATTGGCTAGAATAGGGTTAGCATAATCTTACAAGGGGACGGTGACATGGATTGTACAGTACAATGCGCAATTGTTTTATACTTAATAGGAAAGGTCACCGTCATTTCAAGACGTTAGAAAAAGGGTAAAGACTTGGAGATGCCGGATATTTTGGTTCGTTCATCTTTAAATGCGAAGTTTTCCCTGTTGCAATCTAGTTCAGCCGTATGTAAGCTTGTCTCTCGGTTTTGTGACACGTGTACTAGAAGTCGAATTGGGGAATCCAGCCAGAAAATATAATTACCTACTGAATTTGTACTGACTGTATCTTGGCCTAGCGAAGGAATTTCCCTCAAGAAAAAGAAAGATTTTTTTTTATCGAAATTAATTATATCTTATGTAATATCGCAATTAGCACTGTCTGGCCCGTGATTCAGGAGGCGAATGGCGCCAGAGATTGCGTGGAGTGGTCTAGCAGCTATTTTAGACGAAATCGTGCTTCGTGCAGTGCACACCAGCTTTCTTCAAGACAGGACTTTCACTCTCATCTGTATCGGGGACCAGACAGCATTCATGACCGCGGAATCTAATTTGGCAATAAGAAGTGAATGGACGCCCGACATGTGGTGGATGACAGTAAAGTTCGGTGCAAAATTACTTTCTATTGTGTTGTATCATCCTGAAGGAAGGTCCGGGGATGGAAAAACCAGCGCAGTCCCAAGTCTGTCATGTTGTCCTGTAAGTTTTACCTTCAGTTTTCTTGCACTCCCTAATGCCGCAACGACATTTTTTTATTTAGCCCCTAAATATAGCACACCACCCCCCCCCCTCACCCCCACTGTGGCAAAGACGTGCCTGCTCCAGTTGTAACTGGGTGCAATGATACAAAGGCAAATTTCCCCAAATGGGATTAAAGTAGTATACAAATCTATATTAATAAAAGTGAAACCTTACGACAATTGCAGCGCGCCTTTCGCTACCCCTCCGTTAATGCTGATTCGGTGGCCCTCAGATTTTATACAGCGCTTAGTATAGACCGTGGTCGTGTCCCCGGCACAGAAAATACCCAAATAATTAATAACTCGCAGAACGTTTGTATTAGTTGCTAGGTTGCGACACATTGGCGTTCGATCTATTTTTTCGGCAAATTAATGTAACTAAGATTGGTTCCGGTATAGACTGTATCACACTCACAAAACAACTTCCGGTTAGGAATGGTTTGAATGATGAGATTGAGTTCTAAGACTATCAAGTATAAAACTTTGTGTGTTCTCAATGTGCCTAGACTGGGAAAAAGAAAGGGTCTGGAATTGGGAGATTGACGCTGCAGGGCCAAAAGTACAGGTTTGTGTTTTCAATATTATTTTTAGGAAAATATTATAATATTTCTTTTCCATTAACACATGACATTATCACTTCCTGCGATGTGCAAACAAACTAACCCGTGCGCAAATCATAGCCATTTGACGGGTGCTGGCGGGACGCGCAGTACGTCAACGCGCAAAGGGAGAGCAGTAAAAACGTATCTAAAAACAAACAAACAAACAAAAATAAAATAAAGCTAAAGGAACAGGCAAAATGAAGCAGGTCCATAATAATCACCCAGAACTGAAACTAATAAATCGATTTATCCCGGGCAGGGCCGGGAACCCAGCTAGTACAAAATATACAAATACAAAAAGTAGAATATTATTAATCATGATTTAGAGCGAACATAATTATTTCCAGCCGCGGATTCTTCTGTGAAATTTAACGAACGCGTTTTGATAGAAACTGTGAACTCATGGAAATGATTTCATGGGGGTGTCTACTTCTACCACCGCGCCTCCATACAGCCAGATTTGCAAGACTAGAAATATGATTATGAGTTCATATTAGACTTTTTTCTCAGAAAAAAACAAACGGATTTCATTAAAGTTCAAGCTGACGCATGACATCGTCAAGTGAACAATAATGTCCCATTGCTATAACTTTCTGTATTTATTATTATCACTAGCCGACCCGGGCAAGGTAAATCTGGCAGATTCGTTGTAGGAAGCCCAACCATAATATCTGGATCTAGAGTACACTGAAAGCAGCATTTGGATTCGATGCAATGACTACTGGAACTCACAGATGTGATTACGTTGGTTTTTGACCACAACAGTGTAAAGAGAGGTCAAGGACGGACTTTCTGATCGCGTCTTTTTTATTCTATTCGACGAAAATGCATCTGTTTTTTTGCGGCTCAAAAAATCTTAATATAAATAATAGTAAACACTGATTTTTGTTCAAAATGAATATGTCCACGTAACTCTTCGTCAAAATTTGATGCAGTGCACCAAATTTCATTATTTTTTATGGCGTAGTCGCGAAGTTTCCGCTTGCAGATTCACCCTCTAGCTCAATTACAGCTAAGATACATTCAGGAACATTTTAATACAATGGAGCTCACTGGAGGACAGCACTATAGGGTAAACATCTCTTCTGTGATGTTTAAGTGGGCGTCTTATGAAAAAAGAAACAGACATCATGAATTCAGGGTTGTTGAAAGCAAGCATGTCACACAATGTACCCTTTTGTATTTGTTGCAAATCACTATCACGACCTCTGTGTAAGTGTACACATGTGGAAGATTATTATAAAGTTGCCACAACCCTCGATTGTATAGAGGACACTGAATCTTTATGTGTAGTATAGCCAATTGGTGGGACATGAACTCCCAGAACATTCTAGCAAGGGTAGAACATTCAGGAATTTCTACCCTAGTATGGACAAAGACCGTAACCACCAACAAACAAAGTGATGTTAGGAGACCGTGGTTTGATTATAAAGCCGAATAGAGAAAGTTCTAAGTTGTGTTCACTGTTCATCTCGAGCTTATAGTGAAATTACTACGCCCCCCTAATAATATCCAATCGAAATTTTCCAGGCAATGCGAAACAAAATCAGAACTATAATTGGTGTGGCGCCCAGCTTCAGTTTTTGATCATCCTTTTCACGGTGAAGTCCAAATAAAACTAATTGCCCTACAAAACTGTAACCCAGACAGAAAGATGTAACAAACATTATTATTTTTTTTTCTATTAAATGATGTTAAAAAGTGAATGACCCAGATTAGCAAATACGGCTCTTTTGCGTAATAGATCAGATTTGTAGACGGAGAGTGAAGGATCATGACTGGCACCAGGTGGCTGATGCCTCTGTGGAAACTAACTCTATTTTCTGGCTCAGCCGGATCGATACATTTCGAGACATGAAACTGAACAGACAGATAAAACCTTTTATGGTTGGTTGGATGGACGAGTAATGGTGGCAGAGGGGTTGGGGGGGGGGGAAGAATGGGAGAACAGAAAAGTGGGTTAACGAATAGATGAATGTCTTTGTGGATGGATGGACAATTTGTTTGTCTGTTTGTTATTGATGGACTTATTTGTTCGGTGTCATTCCTTCATTCTAGCCGTTCTAAAAATGTATGTTTTACAAACGAATCAGGTTTTATAACTTACATTAAGAACAATAGAAGTATTGTTTCGTTAGTTCGTATTTTATAGTGCTGGGTCAGCAATTATGACAACCAGCGTTGACCAGCTAAACTGTAATCTTTTGTATCTCAGCTGAGATGAAGACCAGGATGTACTCAAGTATAAGACAGTGACTTGAGTTAAGTACTACAAGTTGAAAGATGAGCTCAAGTGATCCGAGATAATTATGATACATTATGCAGTCCGTCATATTTACAGCAAGGAGAATAGCCCAACCTTACGCCAGGACATACAACAAGGATTCTTTACTCGGCGTCCAAACTGGAATTACTGTATACCCCGTGATAATCTAGCACTACAATGGAAATTGCCATCTAAGGACCGGAAGATGACACCGTAAGAAGAAACTTCCTTACAAAAAACACTGATATTAGAAGTCGGAATGTTAGAAAAGAGAACGCATAATGGCAAAAGTAGGGCACAGATTTAAAAATAGCCCTCGCTGTCCATGTAAACAAATTGAGATTTTGAACACATTGTTTTATTAGAAAAATTACATCTTCTTTCGTAATGCTGTTTGTACGATGTTCGATCTAATGTGTGATCTCAACATAATTATTTTGCTTGTCTTGCATTTTTGCTTGAAAACGTGTTCGGCTCAATTTTCACTTTTACTTTTCCAGGAAAATAGGTGTGTTTCTAGTTTAATTACTTTATTATTACAATAATCTCATTGGGCTATTCAATACTCATTTTTCATTTCATCGATTTCGAGGAGAGGATGGTGGGGACTTAAGCAGGCGCTGGGAATGCATGTGAATCGGTGCACTTTGTCACAAATCCCAGACTGGGAGATGCGATGGTTATAACAAGACAACAATCACGAACGAACAAGTTTAACACTTAACAGAACAACCCATCAGACTCACACATTTATTATACATAAACATAGAGATAATAGCGCAACTACATACATTATATTATTCACGTTACTGCCGTCCCTGTCGTTGGCCAGACTGCCACGACTCATGTGTTGCGACTGTCCTACACGACAGCGTCACTCCTGGCCTATGTGTGGCCTTCGGCCCTATGCTGGCCTATCCCCTGGGCTCACCGTAGGCGGCGCTTCGGCCCGTCCCCGGCACCTACAAGAGTAACATTACATTGGTATAATACCATACCACTTCTATTCACTTCACCCCTCATTACGACTCATGAAGCGGACACACAATAGTTCACATTTCACTCACCAAACATCTTACGGTAACACACCTCCACCGTAGTACACAATACTCACTCTCGCTACAAATCCATGAACTCAACTTACATCTATCGCTCATGGCGCACATTGCTATATACAGTATCAAGGACTTCCACATTCCTCACATATACTTATTTACATCATGGTCATAGACAAATATAATACATCAATCATAACTATTATCAATCATCGTTTCACCTACCAGTCATCACTGGAAAAACACTACTCCCAAGTCTTCCGACTGCTCTCCTTATGTTCGCCCTCTGGGGCTTTCTCCCGCGTCCGCTTTCTTAGACGTCTTAGTGTGCAGTGATAGTAATACAGCGCTCTCGCCTCATTCAGACCCCCCAACTCACAACATGCACGCTTTAACGTTAACTAACAGAAGTCAATATAGGTGAGCAGCCTCACTATCCCGTGAGTCATTCCCCCACTTCCATGCCCCCGTAATCTCTGAATTCCGCTCACTCCACTCGTGACACACTTCACTGTATATTATTTGTATTATATTGGGTTTTCATATACTAATAATCTGTTTTCCGTTTAGGCACGAATGCTGATTTATCGACTGAATGCGTTAGAAAAATGAGCGTTTAATGATTTTTTAAACTGGTTTTAGTTAGGTAGTCCGTTGAAACAGCTTGTACAGACCAGCCATGGAGCTCTCTCTCTCTCTCTCTCTCTCTCTCTCTCTCTCTCTCTCTCTCTCTCTCTCTCTCTCTCTCTCTCTCTCTCTCTCTCTCTCTCTCTCTCTCCTCTCTTTCTCTCTTTCTCTGTCTTCCTCTCTCTCTCTCTTTCCTCTCTCTCTGACCTCTTCTACACAGTCCATCCCTGATGTGTCACATTTGTTTCCATTGCTTGCATTGAACCTCAAAGAAATCTGTTGCATTTCCCTATGTAACATGTGCACTGTAAAATAAAATATTATTTAGAGATATGCATCTTTTTATCCCATATGTAGTATAATACAGCGAAGGAATTATTTTCAGCAACATCATCCCTGATACAATCTTTGTGTGTGTGAGTGTACTGAATAGGAGAGTGTAGCCTTCAGCCCACTATCGGCATTTCCTATTAAATGGTCGGCTCTTTGAGCTGTTCTGCCTTACCTCCTGTCACAGACATGCATTGGTCCCTAAACGAAACACAAAATAACCAAGTTTGACTCAAGACCCAAAAACAATACGCGTCGATACCAATTCTAATTCACTGATGTCCTCATTCACATCTCAGAAAATACTGACGTGGCCTCGTCATGGTAATGCCTGGCAAGTGGGGAGAGCGCGTGGAAGCGAGGAGACTCCATACAAAATAATGAACATGAAAATTGACCATAAAACAAACATACCTCGTAAGATACGCTAGATTTCATGGCTAACATTTAGAGCGTATGAAATCGTGCGTCATCTAAAATGATGTTGCGTTTTAGCTTTTTTCGTAAATCACACACAATTATTATAAAACAGACGTACTTGGATCAGTGTTGCCTTTCCTACATCAGCTGGAGCGTTGAACTACGGGCATGCAGAGAGCACTCCACGGGACGGGGAGGTACCGGAATTCCTCATAAGTACAAACGGAAGGACGGATGCGAAACGAAGTGAAAGGCAAGGCGTCTGCGCGATAGGTTACGTTTTGGTGACAGCGACGATAGATTGGACAGTCATAGTTGTGTTCACAGTTGGGTAGGGTTGTCTTTCCTGTACTAAACTGGATTGGATAATCAACGGGCACATTTCTCAGGTAAAAGAATTGCAATTTCTGGTATTATTTCTAAGGTGATCATATTTTTTTTTTTTTTTTTGCTCTGCCGTTTTGTCTTTCTTTTCATGTTTCTTAGCATTATGTACATGCCATACTTTGAAACTGGTCAAATGCATGCAGATACTATGGAAAGGATATTCTGCATGACTGTATATCTCCACACATAGACTCTAGATACGGTGAAACACCATGATTTTGAAGGCTGGTTACCTCTTCAGGTACGCATTAGGCGTATTGCGATTCACCCGAGTTTGACGGTCCGGCTGGTTGGATGGTGACGTCAGGACATCCAGTTTCAGTGAAATCCAACCAGTTAGCTCGTGGACAAGTCTCATTGAAACTCAGTGCTGTGACGCCACCACTAAACTAGTTGGCCGATCACAACCGGCTGACACGCGCACGGCCACAGTTGATTATTTTGACGCATGTGCCATGTAGTGATACCTGACCTACCAGATAGGACTGAAATCACCCACTTCCTAGGGTTTGGGTACCAGGTTTCCCCACATGGCAGCTTTCAGTGATATTAATATCATTTTTCGCCAAATAATGATAACTGTTAAATCATCTCCCTAGTGTTATTGTCACAGCCCGTCTTTCAAGTAGCCTAACAACTTATTGCCATCAAATTGCAATAGACTGTGTAATATTTAGTATTTTAACTATCTCCACTGCCATATTCCATCAGCTGCCATGGAAATGAGCTCTGCCATTCTCTTGTGTGTAGGGGCGTGTATGTACTATTGTCACATACACTGGAAAGTGTGCTACTGTTCACTGTACGTCCGGTGTAGAAATGTAAGATTTGATCAATACACTGAGTTATCACAGATAATATTTAGCTATCCCTGGATCAACTACACCTGCATACCTGTATATCAAACACAAGCCTCCTTATCTACCTATTACCTGCTCATCTACCAACTTACATATCTAAGTACCTACCAACCTACCCGTACCCTTACCTACCCAAGTCAGTACAAGCCTATCTATCTGCGTGTTTGTCTGCCTGTCTGTCTCTCTGAGTCTGTCTGTGTGTGTGTGTGTCTGTCTGTCTATCAATGCAGTCTATCTGTATGTTTCTCCATCCATCTCTTGGTCCATACCATGTATTCATTCCTTTCCCTGTATTGTTCTCTCTATCCACCCAGCATCTGTAGCCTCCAAACCCCATATTTATATTCCCTTATGATCCTAAAGTCACTTTAGCGTCATTTTGCATAAACTATTTTTGCTCTAATCTCCTAATGTCTTTCTATTGATTCTCCTCCACTTTGCCATTTACCCAGCTGTATGAATGAACCACATTTTTTAACATTGTTGGCGCACGTTCCTCACATGTATGTGCTTACCGACGTCAACTTATAGAGCTTTTTTATGTTGTTGTTGTCCATTTTTTTTTCATGAGTAGAGCAGTTTTTTGCCTCCTTGAAATACTGATGAACGGGAAATTGTGTTTTCTGGAGTTTGAAAAATGTTCTCGTAAATCAACAAGATTCGCTTAAAGGGGGAGTAAAATTGACAGTTACCGGTTAAAAGCAACAAGACATTCGGACATTTGTCCTCAGCTCCACGGCATTAGAAACAGTTTTCT
The DNA here is from genome assembly GCA_963931925.1 of Onchidella celtica. Taxonomy (NCBI): domain Eukaryota; kingdom Metazoa; phylum Mollusca; class Gastropoda; order Systellommatophora; family Onchidiidae; genus Onchidella; species Onchidella celtica. The sequence goes on along the minus strand of OZ007574.1, from coordinate 4,244,823 downwards.
TCCTTGTTATTTTTCTGATCACTTTCAGATAGTTTTTATTTATTCAGAAACGTTTTTTTTTTTTTGTTTATATAATTATTTGCGAGTAATTTGTTACACTAAAACAGAGTTTCACCGCTGGTGATGGGTCTTCATCTTCACAGTCAAATAAACTGTGACTTGTTTCATTTGAACTGCCATTATAATTATAACAATATACTTTAAGAAGCTTATGTTAGTTTTTTTCGTTGCTGTTTTTTTAAAACAGAATTGTAGAGATGTCTTTTTGTATCTTCGTGATACAGTTATGTAAAATGATAGCTCATGATTCTGAATTCAGTTCATGCAAGAGCACCACTTTTTTTTTTTCAAAGTTTATAAGCTGCGGTAACATGTTTTACTTTATAGAGACAGTTTGTACTTAACTGGAAGTTGAAGGTGCAAGAAAGCGTGAAATTGCCTGGACTGAAGCCTGAAAATAACGTCGATTTGTAACTCAGTACTCACATGAACCCCTTAGGAGAGAATCTGGATTGTGTGAAAGCAGACAGTTATACGATGTTTTCGTGGCAAGAAAACCGTGTCAGGACGTGTTACTGAACTGTCAGTCGCTCTTTACATGGTGGACACGTATCTCAACCAGAGACCGTACGGAAATTCGACAAATAGGATTGACGTCGTTTGGACATAGGGATGACATCGTTCCTACGTAGATCCTCTGATTACGAGAGTGCGTCGCTGTGGGTTTGATGTGGGGCATCCACTACTATGGTAATCCTACCAACCATACGGAAAACATACAAATCTATATCGCGTTGAAGGGCATTGGGGATGCCAGATGAGTTGGTTAAGCCTCTGTACGCACAGGCCTGGGGACTTCGTTGCGTTACAGTTGCGTCGTAGTTTTAGTAACTTTGGCGACTGAATGGAGATAGACACACAGCCAGACATTGCAGATTTGATTGATTTGAGTCTGAGTTTGAGTTTTGGGTTTCACTGCGTGTCCGCACAATTATGGCCCCTTTTGCTCCTTTCGCGGTCTATCTGGGTACACGGAACTTTGACACCACAGGAACACGACAGCAAGTTGCACGAGTGCGCCTGACCCAACGGCACTGAGATTCTGAAACCGTGCGGGTCAAACAGAAATCACAAGCTTTTGATATATTTTTTTCTGAGTGGAAGGAACTGTCCTGTATGCCCCAGACAGGGAGGAGTCAAGCGTTTGCTACAAACCTGTTTAGCATGATGAAGTGCACAACATTATGTGCACTCAGAATTTAATGAAAATTTGAAATGATAAGTTTAATTCTACCGATAGACTAGTGATAGAAAAACAAACCTGTATCATCTAGGGTGAGTAGGAACACGGGATATCAACTGTTCAGATAAAGACAACCTCGCAGGTAAACCAAAAACAAAAAAATCTAATCGTAGAGATCATAATTAATGTCAACGGGAGTCAATTCCAGCCACTCACAGACTTGGCAGAAGATGAGTCGAAGCTGCACACGTTTTTTGTTGTTGTTGTTTTTCATTTGAGATGAGATTGCGAGAAATACCCTTAATCTCCACCTGAGGTTAAGAGTAGCAACTGCAGGAAATGTGGTTTTTGTGGCAGATTTTGAGTGAGGTAGTTTGTAGCACTGAAATGTATTGCTTCACAGACCTACAGGAGAAGATCTGTGGCTTCAGAAGTTCACGGTCAGAGACCTTTGCGTCTACAGTTACATTTTGTGCTTTCGTATTTGATGTATTTATGTGCTTTCGTTTATTGATAGGTTCTAAAACGATAAGGTTTTTAAAAAAAAATTTCAGTCAGGCGCCAAAGTTTGTAAAAAGTAAAAGTTTGTAAGGATAAAAAAAGTGGACTGTGTTTGGCTCTGATGTTTCTGGTAAGAGTTGTAAGGGAGAATGCTGCTATAGAAAAGTTCCCCTAAGTGATCGAGAGAGAGAATGAGAGTGTGAAAAGAAAGAGAGAAAGACGGAAAAAGGAGAAAGAGAGACAGACCGACAGAGAGAGAGAGAGAGAGAGAGACAAACACAGAAAGAGAGTGGGAGAGAAAGAGAGAGACACAAAGAGAGACAAACGGACAGACAAAAAAAAACAAACAACATACATACAGAGAGCCCCCTGCCACGGATACACACACAATACAGAATAATGAAATGTTCAAGTCTTGGAAATGTCAGGAGAAAGTCCACTAGTGCACATCCACAGCTGCCCAGATCATCAGATTCTCATCCCTACAACAGTAGTGGAGCCGTCTATTTACTGCCCGTTTTATATACACATATTACCATTAATTAATTAATGGCTATCACTAATATATTAATTTCGTGAGTAGTCTGCCAAATTACGCCGTTTGATACAATCATGGGCTTTTTGTTCTTACAGTTGGCTTCATGAGTGCTTTGATCATAAGTCATCAAGGTTTGATATCAGTTCTAATTAGTGCACCCGAAATAACCCATCTAGTTCTTTATCCTCACTAAGTGCCGAGCTAACAACGTTAAATAACACTCTATTATACTATTAACAATGCATACACGACACGTTATCAAATAACAGGATATAAAAATGATGCTAAATGGCATACAAGAGTGACGAAGCTACCACTACGCTGTTGATACGTTCAGTCATAAAGCAAATTAATTACATGATCTCGGCGTGTCTGGCTTTTCACTATGCGAAAGAAGCCAATTTAACAGCTACCACAAATGTGTCTGGACACTGGCATAATCGGATAATTATGTTTGTAAACGCCTTGTAAACACTTATATACATAGACATACACACACATACACAGAGAAAAACAGAACAACAAGATGATGGCCACCACGCAAGTCCGAGGAATGCTTATTGAGTGTTCCAGCCATTCAGAAATTTATTCAGCTTCCAGAGTAATATAAAGAAAAAAAAACATTAACGAAAGGACGTAAGCTTACTACACCGTACAGAAATAGATTCTCATCAACGCCGCTCAAGTGTTTGATTAAGCAATGCTATCAGCCTTCTTCTCCTTGCACCGCATGTTGTACGTGTATCATTTTTTTTTCTTGCGAGAACGATGCGCGTGTACGTAAACAAGTGTTTTCTCATCAGGGCTAATTCGAGAATTCGCTGTGTGTCATGAGCTAAACATTCACTCATTGACAGCTCGTTTTAAAAAAACTGACGAAGTTAACGATGTTCTCGAGGTCTCGTAAAAGAGTGTGTCTTTTTGTTTGTTTTTTTTAAGTTGCCAATCATTATTTTTGGTCTTATTTACTTGAAGTTGAAGAGTTTCCATGTTGCACAATCTTAAACCATTCATCATATTAATTGGAGGTTTCATTGATGTGTGAGTCCAATTAACCAGTTAGGACAATTCCAGAATGAATGAATTAATCGCTATCTAAGTCAGTTCTTTAAACGACAAGATTTAGTTTGTCCCATTCATTTCAACTGCTTGAAAATGCAAAAACAACATCACTTATCTCTCCCCCCCCCCCCACCCCCCACCCCCTCTTTCTTTCCACCCTCTCTTGCCTTTGTTTCACACACACACACACACAACTTAGAAGAATGCCTATTTACGTCATATCTACACCCTTCACTGTGACGCCACAAGCTCCACATATACTTACAGACACTTAGAGATACGTTTATGATATTTTTTTCGCATTATTTTATTAATATTATATAATACGTAAACAGAATGCAAAATACTGTTAAACAGCGCGTAGAGTTTCAGATACTGTGATGATATCTTTGGGATGAACATTTTGATACGCATACGCGAAAACAAAATTCGATTCAAGTTGTAAGCGCAACTTTTATCTACTATGACAACATCCTGTTTACTGTCTCCATCTCGCAAGTACAGCAACGCCGCGCTAGCTCTAATCTAAATACGAACGTCTCAGATAACCGACTCCACGTGGAGACAGAGATTATATTAATCTATCAGCCAAAGGGCGTACATCATGGCAATGAATACGCTGTGGTAGATGAAATTAGAAACCTTTTCCTCGTGATCTCCCAGGTAAACAGAGAGAGAGAGAGAGAGAGTAAAGTTCAAGCAACATGAATTGCTATATAACTTTCCCGTCAGCTTACCCCAGATTTCAATTTCGCACTGAAGATCTGGGGCAAATAAAAATTATTTTTGTTTAAAGGGTAAATTTTTACACCTTACCACAGAGCCAGATTTTCATCCCAGGCTGGTGCAGATAATAAATCTGTGTTTTCTTATGGGAATTATCGTGGTGAAACAGAAACGCGTGGGAGGTGAGAGCACAACGTAGTAGAAACGTGTTTTTGCACATCAGGTGTAAACTCCGCAGAGCTCGTGGCCATAATTATGTTCGTGGTGTTGTAATAATGTAGAGATTACAAAATATAACATTTCACAAACATTTCTATCTGTTTTGTTCAAACCAATTCTAGGATTACATGGGAAAGAGTTGGAAAGGATTAAAGCAAGAAAAGAATTTAGAATTGATCTAGTGGAATGGAAGAGGGAGAGAGAGATGGAAAAGGGTGAGGAACTGCCACGTGGTCTGAGATAAACAGGGAGTAATCATTATAAAAATTGTGTTATGAGTTTGTTATGTGAATACGAAGTGGATTAAGGCCAACGGTAGAACTAGAAGGTTTAATTAGGTTGGGTTTTTTCATGCATTTAACAGTGTTTACTTTGCTCTTATCTATCTATCTATCTATCTATCTATCTATCTATCTATCTATCTATCTATCTATCTATCTATCTATCTATCTATCTATCTATCTATCTATCTATCTATCTGTCTGTCTGTCTGTCTGTCTGTCTGTCTGTCTGTCTGTCTGTCTGTCTGTCTGTCTGTCTGTCTGTCTGTCTGTCTGTCTGTCTGTCTGTCTGTCTGTCTGTCTGTCTATCTATCTATCTATCTATCTATCTATCTATCTATCTATCTGTCTATCTATCTATCTATCTATCTATCTTATCTATCTGTCTGTCTGTCTGTCTGTCTGTCTATCTATCTTATCTATCTTATCTATCTGTCTGTCTGTCTGTCTGTCTGTCTGTCTGTCTGTCTGTCTGTCTATCTATCTATCTATCTATCTGTATATCTATCTATCTATCTATCTATCTATCTATCTATCTATCTATCTATCTATCTATCTATCTATCTAATCTATCTATCTAATCTATCTATCTAATCTATCTATCTAATCTATCTATCTATCTATCTATCTATCTATCTGTCTGTCTATCTGTCTGTCTGTCTGTCTGTCTGTCTGTCTGTCTGTCTGTCTGTCTGTCTGTCTGTCTGTCTGTCTGTCTGTCTGTCTGTCTGTCTGTCAGTCAGTCAGTCAGTCAGTCAGTCAGTCAGTTGATCAATCTATCTATCTCCGTCTGTCTCTATACTATATTTGTCTGTTTTCATACAAAAAGATCCAAGAACTTAAAACGCTGGTGGGCGGAGATGCTAAATTTGACACAGGAAATGGAATGATTTTTGCTAAAAAGGCTTCTTGAATGTATATTTTTCCATCAAAGGTCCACAGGAAGAGCTCCCGTCCATCCCCATGTGAATACAATTTATAGGCTTAAGTCATGGGGAGCAGCAAAGTGCCACACTACTCAACATTTCCCTTTCTGATGTAGGAAATTGATGTAGTGGAGGAGAAAAGACAGTGTTGTCACTGCTTTCATTCATTATTGGACGTGTTCACATTCATGCACGCTCCAACCTCGCCTCAGCGGCACAAACACTCAAGTTCTATCTCCAAGATTGAAAACTCACATTTTGAAACGAATTGTCCACAAGCTGACATGAACAGGAACATGTACGTCTGAATTCTCCAGTTAAAGAACTTCCTTGTGACAAAACCTGGACTTGATCGTCTCTATATCGATTTTTAAGAGCTTGTCTTTTTCTTTTCAGTGCAATGATCCTGATGGCTTGACTGTCAGTTCCTGGTGCTGTTGAGTTATGCATGTGGTGATTCAGTTTGTTGCAGTTTGTTTCTTTTATTTTTTATTATTTCTTGTTTTTTTAAACTGCTTTTTGGTGATGGTGTATCCACTTGTGTTCACTTGCAGACATCTGAAGACATGAAGAAGTGTTGATCTGAACTTCAGTCTCAGGGACATTTTTTCATCCGGTAAGTGGCAATAGTTATTGAGTGTTTTTATTGTTTACGTGATGTGTGCATGCGTGAGCGTGGTGTGAGTGTGCCAGGATATATATATGTGTGTGTGTGTGTGATTGCATGCGTGTAAATGTATGATTGTGTATGTTCGCCATTGGCTGAAAAAAAGAGTCAAGACACGAGGCAATCATGAAAATATATAAAACATACTAAATAATGATACTCCTTAAGGAAACGTATAGCTTCTAATTGTTTACCTATTGTCAAAGTGTTTGAACAGATACACGAGATTGACTTACTTTAACACTGAAAATGTACACACCGCATCGTCATCCACAACGTGGAACTTATTGGCAGTCAGGAATGAAGTGTTGGTTTTTTTTGTGTGAAATGTGATAATCTGCGTCATTGCCATATTGTTGTTGTTGTTGTTGGTTAAGTGTATGTAATAAAATCCACCTGTGTGAGATATACAGTGGAGAAAAACAGACATTAATATGTGGAGAGAGATTTCAGAAACCATAAATTCAAATTTTGCGTTTTCTAATTGTCTTGTCCTTGTATGATATTTTGGATATTTATAAACTGACATCCATTCTTTTCGGAGAGAGAGTAAAGAAGGGTAGGTGAGCTGGGGGGGGGGGGGGGGGAGAGACTTTTGTAAGGACTTTTCCTTAATATAATAATATTTTCAATCTATACCAGTGTCGCGATGTGGGTTAGATGGGGATAATTCGACTGACACTCTTTCGAGGTCCGCTCCACAATCGACGAAGACACAAAAAAAATACTTGCACTCTAAAAACTAAATAAATCAATTGCTTTGATTTTTAGCAGAACTGTAGGGCAGTTTAATTACAGGAATTAATGTAACAAATATAATTATAAATATAAATATCAATTCAAAGGCAACTGAATCTACTAATGAAACTACAGCTTTCTATAAAGACTAACTTATTCACTCTAACTACTTGCAGGTCATATGAGTTATATGCCAAATAGAATCCGCGCACGTGGCGACGGATATAACAGTTTAAATTCTATTAATTCAATGAGACATGTTATGATAATTATGGACATTTCCTCTAGACACGCCATGGAGAATGCTTGTACAACCATGCGTTGTCTGGCGGTAGCTCTGAAACTGTCTTCAAAAGTAAGTAGAACGGTTCACTTTCATCATTACAAATTAGTATGGACTCTCACCATGCGGCCCTCACTGGGAGTGAGAGCGCTGGATGTAAACGCTGTGGGTTTATATCAAACCAAGTAGCTTAGGCTCTGGAGCTTTAACTCATGGCGCTCCTCACAATATGGACTGCTCAACTGCGTCTCTTATGTCTCTCATCTGGCTGAGGACTATCGCCGTCCACTTCGTAAATGGATTGTCTACATGTGGCATCTATCTAAGCTCTGCACGGGTTTAAATACTAAAGCTATGTCTCGACCTTCCGTCCAGATTCATACATTTGATTGGTGCAACCACCTCTAGCTCAGCTGCCGAACCGAGTTATTTTAAGTAACAGCCCTACGCAACGACCTTGGGTCGACATCAAAGGTCGAATCACTCAAGACAATAAAATGTAATTTTATAGCAATAAATTCTTAACATGTTCAAAACCCCGAGCTTTTACTCTGGATCACGGATTTTCTGTACGTCAACAGACGTCTCAATAACATTTAATTCCTACTCACCCCTTCCCTCTCTACTAAACCTGGTTCAAAACACGAGATATAAAAAGTGCTCAGTCATGCACACCTACGCTGTCCGTCTATCCTTCCCCACACCTTCTGTCTATCTATTAGGGAAAAAAACTGTTCAAAACAAATTGTTTACGAGACCAAGTTATGCTGGCTCGCACAATAATTACGTTTGTAAAAATTACTCACTGCTCTCTCACAAAAATTTAGTCAGTGGAAACATTTATGAATTAAATCTGTTCTTGACACATCCCCCACCCCAGTGAAAACTTAGGGTTTGAACGACATAACTGTCTACTAACGTTGCTATGTAATAGTACTTTGGAAAGGGCTATATAGTAAAAAATATATCGTTACTGAAGGTAAAAAAAAATAAAATTCTAAGAACGTGCATTATCGATGGACAATAGCATATGTATGTTTATATGCGACGTTCTGTGATAATATATAATTATTGTAGCACTTAAGAATTAAAGTGAGAAACTTCTCTCACACAGACATACTGTAAAGACTGAAATATTGAGCAACTAGCTCATCGCTTCACTGAGCGTAATTAATACATTCATAGAACATGAACGAACAATAGTTAATTAAAGTACTGGTATCCTGGCAGCAGTAGGTCTGGTCGCTCGGTTTGCCATTTTCTCATCTCATTGACCCGCAGACAAAGGCGTCAAGGTTGTCTGAAACTCAGGTCATGGTCAGGATGGACGCTAGTGGAAAAAGGAATCACATGGAAATTTTGAGAAAGAATGTCCATAATTGGTAGGACAATATAATGTGAAACCATCCACGGTCTCCGAAAAAGGTGAAAAATGCTCAACCTCAATGTTCAACAGACTATTTTAGAACACTAAATCAAACGGGACAATACATCCGCTTGTAAATTATCCTCCCCAGGTATAGCCCGAATAGTAAATTTGTATTCCTGGAGCGCAAGGCTCCATCTGGTTAGTCGAGCATTCTTGGCTCTGTTCGACTTAAGAAACAGTAATGGTCGATGATCCGTTTCAATTATAAATTCGGACATTAATAAGTATCGAGAAAATGCATCTACCGCGTAAACAATTGCGAGGCACTCTCGTTCGACAATCGCATAGCGCGTCTCTCGATCAAGTAATTTCCGGCTTGCATATAAGCACGGTCGCAAGAAACCGTCACGCTGTTGGAGTAACACGGCGCCTATTCCTTTATCTGACGCATCCGTTCGGACGACGAATGTCTGGCGTATATCGGGTAAAACAAGCAGGGGGAAAGTAGAAAATAAATTCTGAATAGTCTGAAGGGCATCAGCGCACTGAGGCGTCCAGACGACTCTATTTGGAACATTTTTCCTCGTTAGATCAGATAACGGGGCTGAGAGAGAGGAGAAGTTTGCTATAAATTTCCTGTAATAATTCAAAAGTCCCAACAAGCTACGGACTTGCTTTTTAGTTTTAGGGGGTTGCAGTTTCAAAATACTGGATATCTTGCGATCGTCTGGAGTCTGAACCTCGTGGGTTATGGTATGACCCAAAAAGTTTATATGGTGATATCCTAGGAACACTTTACTGGGTCTCGCGGTAAGGCCAGCACGGCGAAGAGCGGCAAAAACTTCACGAAGGGCCATTAAGTGGCCAGCTCAATCAGCCTGAAAAATACATATATCATCGAAATATGATAGAACGCAGCGCAATTCATTTAGCAAGATGTTCATCATGCGCGCGAAAGTGGCTGGTGCAGTAACCAGTCCAAAAGGCATATATTTCCATTGCATTAAACCCAAAGGGGTTTGAAAAGCTGTATATTGTTTACTTCCTTCTTCGAGAGGAATCTGCCAATATCCTTTGGATAAGTCTATTTTAGAGAAGATACTTGCATTGGATAACCGCGCGAATAAGTCCTCCTGATTGGGAATGGGTTCCGCATCATAGATGGTTATAGCATTGAGCTTTCTATAGTCAATACAAAAACGCACGGTATCGTCTTTCTTCTTGACCAAGACAATCGGCGAGCAATACGGACTTGTTGATCGCTCTATCACGCCTAGCCGTAGCATGGCACGTACTTCTGTAATTATCGTTTCGTGAGCGTGCAGCGGGCGCGGGTACGGTTTAACAAACACCGGTACGTCTGTCTGAAGTCGTATTACATGTTGGACTAAAGACGTACAACCCGGCAAATCAGTGAACACCGTGGCAAATTCTTGGAGCAGGTGTGTAAGATCCTGTTTCTGCGACGGCGCAAGCTCATCATTGATATTAACATCGTTTATACTCTCGGTGGCCTGTAATATGGGCAACGATTTGTCGATACTCAAAGGGTCCTCGTCGTCGACAGTAACTAAAGCCGCGTTGGCCCTTGGGACGACATGAACGGAGTTGTTACGACGATCATCGCTAGGCAGGTACTTTTTCAGCATATTAATATGAAATATTTTCCTCTGCCCGCGAATATCTATCAAATAATTCACTCTGGAGAGTCTCTTAAGGACTCTGTATGGTCCCTTCCAAGTTAGAAGGAGTTTGTTTTGCGTTTGCGGCAAAAGAACAAGTGTCAGATCTCCGACTGACAAGGCGCGCATTTGGGCGCCCTGATCGCGATAAAATTTTGAAGAAATCGCTCTAGCGCATGCAAATTGCAGAGCGGTTTTGCATGCATTAATAATTCGCGCATCGCGTATCATAATCGTCGGTTTCAGAACCGGCGAACAATTGACTAAGTATGGCCATCGGGCCACGTGGTTTACGTCCGTATAATAAATCAAATGGGGAGAAACCCGTGGACGCGTTCGGGAGTTCCCTATAGGCGAAGAGAATAGCGGGGAGCTGACGGTCCCAGTCCCCAGGTTTGTCGGCGGATACGCGTGCTAGCATAGACTTCATGCTCGCATTCCACCGCTCGCAACAACCATTTGACTGCGGATGATAGGGGGACGTTAATTTCTGTTTAATTCCCGCTAATTCTAGTACCTTTTTGTATAGATCAGAGGTGAATTGTGGTCCTCTGTCTGAAAGACTCTCGGTCGGAAATCCGACTCGCGAGAAAATAGTAACAAGTGCCTCAGCGACATGGTCAGCCGTAATGTCTCTTAAAGGAATAGCCTCAGGCCAGCGCGTCGCGTAGTCGATTACCGAAAGGATGAATCGATGGCCTCTGTCTGATTTACTAAGAGGACCTACTATGTCAACTGCGACACGCTCGAATGGTGTTGAGACTGGAGGCATCTCCTGAAGGGGTGCGCGTGATGCTTTACCTTTAGGTCTTCGTTTTTGACATACATCGCAGCGCGCCACACCAGGCGTATACACCAGGCCAGAAAAAATGAGCCAATATCCGTGATTTGGTTCTGGCTGAACCTTGATGGCCTGAAAATGATGTATCATGCGCGAGACGCAGAATGTCGCGACGGAACGACTTAGGCACCACGAGCTGTTCAATGGTCTCACGTTTACTTCGGAAATTTCTGTATAATAATTCATTTTTAATGATAAACGGAGAGGCATTTCCGTTCTGAGGCTGAACTTTGGCAAACAGCGGTTTTAGTGATGGATCGCTTTGTTGTTCCTTATAGAAAACTATAGGCGTGACATTAAAATCAAACGCAGGGGTTCGTAAATTACCATCCGGTGGACGTTTTGACTGTTGCCGTGTGGTGACACACGCAACGTTTTCGTTCCAAACTTTTAAATGGCCGTTAGGTGTATCATTGACCTGTGGTAAATTACCAATAATTAGATCGGCGACCGGATTTGGTAATACGCATGCCGTTACGACACCTGTAATGAATGGCGTGTCGATGTATATCTCCGCGAGACGGAATCGCGAGACGGAGCCCCCGAAAGTAATGCAAGTTGCCTGTTGTTCAATCAGCTGGGTCGGTCTGACCAGTGATTCCCTAACACCGATAGTGGTGCAACCTGAATCGCGTTCCGCGGCCTTCTCGGCTCTTTCTTCTTTTTCTTGTTCTCGTTTGCGCTCCGCGGCCTTCTCGGCTCTATCTGCGGCATGCTCTTCTCTAGCTAGGTCTTCTTTTAGTCTACTCTCGCACCAAGAAGCCAGCTGGTCCTCGGGTCAATGGGAGAGCAGCGACACACGTGGAAGTAAAAATAACAAAGCAGTATACAAAACTAAATAATAAATAATTTTAAACTAGCTCACGTGCGACACCCCGTGAGCGACGGATCATGAAAAGAACAAAAATGTAATGCAAACAAAGAGAAAAGATGATTATAATCTAACGAATTTAAGAAATTAAGGATTAAGAAATTTGGTGTGTCCCCTCCAGTGTCGCGATGTGGGTTAGATGGGGATAATTCGACTGACACTCTTTCGAGGTCCGCTCCACAATCGACGAACACACAAAAAAAATACTTGCACTCTAAAAACTAAATAAATCAATTGCTTTGATTTTTAGCAGAACTGTAGGGCAGTTTAATTACAGGAATTAATGTAACAAATATAATTATAAATATAAATATCAATTCAAAGGCAACTGAATCTACTAATGAAACTATAATAATAATAATAGTTCGTCCATCAGGTATGATGATGACCTTAACAACACCAGAGGAATAAAGAACAGAAATTGTTGAGAATTTCAACACATGGACAATAAAGAGAACTAAAGGACACAGAGGACAGAATGGAAAGACTGTTCTTTCATGACTTATGGCTTCTCATGTGACTGATAAGTCCTATTTTTGCCCTGCAGACCCTTCCGCATAAATGACAAGAGTGCTCCGTTGGTTCAGTACCACTGGGCCTTTTCTTGCGCCGTTCTCTTTTTTTGATAGCCTGCTGGACTCTGTCAGCTTCCCATGCTTTGCTGCCTCTGGTAAGGGCCGCCCTCCAATTTGCACGATCAAGCGAGAGCTTTTCCCACTCACTCACATCAATGGCAAAGGCCTTCAGTGATTGCTTGAGAGTGTCTTTGTAACGTCTCTTTGGGGCCCCAACATTCCTCGTTCCATTGGAGAGCTCAGAGAAGAAGATTTGCTTAGGGAGTCTGGAGTCGGGCATTCTGACAACATGTCCTGCCCAACGTAGCTGAATTTTTTTCAGGTGGCAGAAGATGCTCAATTCCTCGGCACGATTGAGGACCTCAGTGTCTGGAATTTTATCCTGCCATTTGGTCCTTAGGATCTTTCTAAGGCAGGCCAGATGAAAGTGATTTAGCTTTCTGGCATGCGATTGGTACACTGTCCAGGTTTCAGCCCCATAGAGTAGGGTGGGAAGGACCACAGCATTGTACACTTTCAGCTTAGTGTCTGTGCGAATGCCGGCAACATCCCATACTCTCTTTCGAAGCCTGCCAAATGCAGAGCTGGCTTTGCTGATTCTTGAGAGAATTTCAGTATCAACACGGGCCGCGGAAGACAGTGTACTGCCAAGATAGGTGAAGTTCTCCGACACCTTCAGAAGACTGTCATGGACTTTGATATTTGGGATCACAGGATACTTGTCGTCTGGAGTAGGCTGATGGAGCACTTCCGTCTTCTTTGTGCTTATTGTGAGGCCAAAGTTGTCACAGGCACTAGAGAACTTATCAACACAGTTTTGCATGCTATCCTCATCGTGTGCCAGAAGTGCACAATCATCAGCAAATAGTAGGTCACAGACTTGAGTACTTTTGGTTTTGGTTTTTGCCTGAAGTCTCCTGAGGTTGAATAGACTGCCATCAGTTCGGTACTTGATGCTTACCCCTTGAGGAGGAGAGCTAAAGGCTTCTTGTAGCATTGCAGAGAACATGATGCTGAACAGAGTTGGGGCTAAGACACAACCCTGTTTTACCCCATTTGTGACAGCAAAGGGCTCTGAAACACTGCCGTTGCTTTTGACTGCAGCTTGCATGCCATCATGAAACTGGCGCACTATTGTGATGAATTCGGGTGGACACCCAAACTTCGCCAAGATTTTCCAGAGGCCTTCACGACACACTGTGTCAAATGCTTTTGTGAGGTCAACAAATGTGATATACAGCGCTTTATTTTGTTCCATGCACTTTTCCTGAATCTGTCTGGCAGCAAAAATCATATCCGCCGTTCCCCTCCCTTTACGAAAGCCACATTGGCTCTCGGGAAGCAAGTCATTTGACGAGAGGTGATCAAGAAGGCGATTCAGAAGCATTCTTGCCAATATTTTGCCAGCAATTGAAAGTAGAGAGATTCCCCGGTGGTTGTCACAGACTTGGCTGTCCCCTTTGTTTTTGTACAGATGGATGATTGAAGCATCTTTGAAGTCCTGTGGCAGCTTCCCTGCTTTCAACATATGATTGAACAACTCGGTCAACCTTTCAATAAGCTTTTCTCCACCGAAGGCAAACACCTCAGCAGGAATTGAATCCACGCCTGGTGATTTGTTAAAGGACATCTGATTTGTGGCAGTTCGGGTCTCATTTGCTGTGAATGGCTTGGCAAGAGCTGCATTAATAGGAGTCTGAGGGAGGCGGTCAATGGACTCAGTATTTATATTTGATGGCCGATTTAGCACACCTCCGAAATGTTCTGCCCAACGCTGAATTATGGCATTCAATTCAACAATGCGTGTTGAACCATCTGACGCAAGAAGTGGCGTAGTGCCAGAGCGGGATGGTCCAAACACAGCTCGGAGGCTCTCAAAGAACTTTCTAGTGTTGTTTGTGTCGGCATATTTCTGAGTTTCTCTTACTCGCCCTTCTAGCCAGTCATTTTTCATTTTCCTCAGCTTCTTCTGGAGTACACCCTTACATGCACGCAGTGCATCAGCTTTTGCTGTGGAAGAGGGGTCACTGCAGTGAGCTTGGATGAGACTATTTTTTTCTTTGATGAGCACTTTGATTTCATTATCATTATCATTGAACCAGTCCTGGTGCTTGCGGACAGGAAAACCAACTGTGCTGCTGGCGCAAGAGTGTACAGTCGTATTTAGGTCAGTCCAGCTCTGTTCAATGTTCTCAGGGTCAAAAGTCACGCAATCCAATTTTGAGGAGAGTTCTGATGAGAGCTCGCTCTGTTTCTCAGCTGAGCAGAGTTTTGAAACATTTAGGCGTTTAGGTGGCGCTTTCCCTTGAGGGCGTCTATTGCGCCTCAATGTTAGTCTGAGCTTGCAAACAATGAGTCTGTGGTCAGTTCCACACTCGGCACCACACATCGCCTTTGTTACAAGGACATCCTTTCTGTCAGTCTTCCTCACAATGACATAGTCTATGAGATGCCAATGCTTTGAGCGGGGATGCATCCATGACGTTCTGTTTCTCACGGGGAGACTAAAATTTGTGTTGGTAATGAACAGGCCAAATTCAGCGCACAAAGTAAGTAAGCGCAACCCATTGTTATTGCATGAACCAACTCCATGAGGGCCCAAAACATTTGGCCACGCTGAGATTTCGGAGCCAACCCTAGCATTGAAGTCCCCCAAGAGAATCAGCTTATCAGCTGCCGGGACAGAGCATATGACAGATTCTAGATCAGAATAGAACTTGTCTTTGGCTTCATCTGGGTTTGTCATGGTGGGCGCATATGCGCTAATGAGGGTGGCTGACTGGCTTTTCCCAACTGGGATCCTGAGTGTCATTAGCCTGTCATTTATTTCAATTGGCATGGACTGCAAGTTTCTGACAAGGTCATTTTTAATTGCAAACCCGACACCATGCTGTCTCGGTTCGACTGCACCCTTGCCTTTCCAGAAGAAGGTGTATCCACCACTGAGCTCTTTGAGTTGGCCACTATCAGGGAGTCTGGTCTCACTGAGTGCCACTATGTCCAGGTTGTACCTGCTGAGCTCAGTGGCAATAAGTGCAGTGCGTCTTTCCGGGTTGTTTGAGTTGTCCTGTAGTGTGCGTATATTCCAGGCTCCTAGCCTGAGTAAGCTGAATTTCTTTTTGTTTCGACCGCAAAAAGGGATCCCCACTGGTCGCGGTATACCAGTCAGGGTGATGTGAAGTGGGCTTTCTTTAGGGCACCTTTTCTAGCCCCTTCCTCAGTTGAGGTGAGCAGTGCTATCCTTAAATAAGGCTGCTCAGCTACTGTGGGTGCTGCCTCCCCACGCCTCCACTTCAATCGACGATGAAGCGACCATAGCCCACAGCCACCAACGTGTAGGTCTGTGCTAACAGCTTCCAGTCTATCCAAACCTGCTGCCACCGCACTCGCCCATCGCCGTTGGAATTTTGAGAGGAAAGAAGACGAGACAAAGATGAAAGAAGACGAGGTGAGTGTTAAGACTGGCGCAAAGAATTTGTTTTTAGTGAGAAAGAGCTGCGCAAACATCAGACTCACTCTCTCGCCTGGACACAACTTATCCAAGTGGCAAGACAGGGTCAAGA
>OZ007574.1:4121238-4223738 GCA_963931925.1 Onchidella celtica | reverse complement strand
AGCACGCAAACATCACACATAGACACATCCAATTTCTTTTTTCGCTCTATTTCTCTATCTGTATTTCTCCACTTCCCCGTCATCACAACGTCTCCATCTACCACCGCCCCGTGGAGGGAGAGAGTTGATTACGTGCGACCCTTCCATTTAGAGTGGTATGTTGTGTTTGTCTGCCTGTCTCTGATTGCCCGCTAGGTAGACACAGTTAGTGTCTGTCTGTTGTCCTGTGTCTTGCTCTTCCCTATGCCATCCATCAGCTTTATTGCCCTCCAGCACGGAAGTGCTCAGGTTCAGGGTCGTATCTCTCTTATGTCTTACCTCCGGTTCCAGTTCGGCACTGACATCTCCTCTGTCTTTCCCTTTTTTCTCTGCAAGTCTTCCTGATCGAAAAGACAATCCACCCAGCCTTTCTCTTCCTTTCAGCTTCAACTCTTCATTTCAGTTTTTCATCACATTTGATCTTCTTTTTCCCCCTTTTTCTCTTTATTTAGCTTTCCTCCTTTCTTTTTCCTTGCTTTTTTTCTTCTTCCATTCATTCCTGTTGTCCTGGCCACCAATTCATCACGTGTGTTCCCACAACACCGGGCTCACTCACACAACTTCCTGGTTCTACAGAAAAACTACAGATCTCTGATGCACTCATCACGCAGCCGTCCTGTAGTTCAAACTTCACCGCAAAGAACACTGCAGTTCCCCAAGTCTTTCACCAGTTAATGTGTCCGTAACAGAAAATCGATGAAACTTTTTTACATTCACTTTCGAGCACACAAAAAAAATGAACCCTAAAACACACAAGCATGATTTTTGGAAATGTTCATCTGCGTCATTTTTGTCTTAAATGTGATTTTTTTTTTTTTTTCTTTTTCCTTTCTTGACGGTTCACGGATTCGGTACCATTGAAAGTGAAAATGTTTACATCTGCAAAGAAACTTACAGAAGCTTTAAATTAGGGCGCTCATTCAAAACACAAGACTTTACCCAGAGAACTTAATCAGAATGACAAACATTAAGAAATTACATTGTGCACAAAGTTTATTGAGAATATTATTTTTTCAACAGCAAATATCTTTAAAATGAAATACTTTACTTGGACAAACTGTTCAAACACTGTACGTCAGCAAAGGAAGATTTCAGAAATCAACAATGTAATGTCGAAATAAATTATTTCTTTGCATAGAGAGACATTAAACAAAAATGTGCACTAGATTTTACATGTCACTATGGCTCAGATCAGACAAAGAGAAAACTTCAACAGGCAGGTCTGCTTGACGTAATGATGTAGAATTCATATCCGTCCAAGACACCTACCAGGCCATCCACAGCTATCTGATCTCCTTTGACTCGTTTGAGCTGTGGGCACGAACTAATCGATCTAAATCCACGGCATTTCCCTTTCCATAACCACTTTCACTTAGTATTCCCTTGTGGAGTGTCAGATAGTGATATCCCAAATAGGCAAATTACCTGACATGTGTAGTGCAAAAGGTTTACGACACCTCATGAAAAAACAAAGCGGACGCTGTAGCAGTCACTGTATTTGGCCCAAACGTTGACGCCACTGTGATAAAACATCTCCGTGCTGAGAGCAAACTGTTTACGTCACTCGCAGAATTTTTATCTAAATTCCATCAACAAAATCATTTTTCTCCATTAAAGATCTGACAGCCCGCAGATTGATGGTAAGAAAAAGTCCGAACTGCCAAGTTTGTCGTGTCTCAGAGGAATGTCGTTCTTTTGTAATAAACAGGAATAAACATCATTTCTGAACTTGTTGTTTTGTTGACCTCCCTAACAGAAAATGTCGTTGAGATCAAAGACGACCTGATGGACACTGCTTTTAATACATTCTGTTTTATGTCTTTACTGTTTTCTGAAAGCCTGTTCCTCACGCTGGATCGCGTGATGTTCCAACCCAAGCCATAGATAGGATCATCGAATCCCCAATGAGTGATGTTTCAAACGGCATGGTGTCTACCCATGTCTATGTCAAATGTTGGTACGATAAGGCCGAGGACAGACCTTGACGGGCAAGTCTCACGCAGGCCTGTGCAGGTGGAACTAAACCTGGGGCTTTGGAACTGTGTCGTTCTGACATTTCTGGGGGCAAGTGAGCAATTGCGCTACATGGGTTGTCTTCCTCGAATATTGCTAAGAAAAGCTCTCTGGTATGCCAATGCCGGAATAATTTCACCATCTCCTTGTGAGACCGGTGACCCGCTTAGTCAAGATGTCGGTTTTAGCATGACTTGAGAACTATGAATTGAAATGGGACTTCGCCCACTGTGTGTTTTTGTCTTCCCAGTTGCAGTAAACAAATGTTACTTTTGCTTACGTCACGCCAGTCTAGAACATCTCTCGCACTGACATCGCACGCGAGCAGGAAACACTCAGACGAACTGAAAGTACATTAGAACTTTGTCAACAAAATCAACGCACAGTTTTTTATTAATTTGTTTGTCCGCCGGTCTCACCGTCTGTTTTGGCTTTTATTTCTCTCACCATGTGCTGTACAGGTGTGCCTTCGTGGGCCTAAATGTGTGGTTTTGATTTGCATAAATGCCATCCATTAGTGATCTGAAGATCATTCCAGTTGAATATCACTTTCTTCAGCCATTCTTTTTCTCTCACCTTCTTTCTGATCTATTCTTTCATCCCATATTTCTGTGTTTTTGAAAACTCCCAACTCTGTGTTTGCAATCACGTGAGAAACAAACATTTAAATTCCAGTAACGTCGAGATTTGTCCTTGACTGCCGTCACCGCGCGCTGTGTTTTCCACTCACGTGTGGACAAGAGCAACTGGCGCGTCCTTCAGACCAGCGCATCAAAGGTTGAGGCAATATTCAATCAGGCAGACTATGGGAATACATCAGAAATTCATTTGTAGTTATAGCATTATAGCGAACATGTTGATGCAGAAAAAGAAAGAGAGGGAGAGAGAGAAAGAGAGACAGACAGATAGACAGACACACAGAGAGAGACAGACAGACACACAGAAAAACAGACAGACAGAGAGAGAGAGAACAGAGACAGAGAAAGACAGCCAAAGAGAGAGAGAGAGGCAGAGACAGAGAGAGACCGAGAGACAGAGAGAGACCGAGAGAGAGAGAGAGAGAGAGAGAGAGAGAGAGAGAGAGAGAGAGAGAGAGTCAGAGGCAGAGAGAGCGTTTCTAAACGAAACAGAATAATATTAAATATAGAAAGCGACAGATGATTGCACAGATAAAGACAATAATAATAAAGAGAACGCTTCTGTATTTGGTCTGAAATCTCCATTCGGTTCACTGTTTCTCTTTTCCTCTTGTTTCCTTGACAAAATAATTTTGTTATGTTTTTATTTTATAATTGTTAATGTCACGAGTGGAGTGAGTGCAATTAAGGGGATTGCTACAGAGCGGGTGTAGAGTAAGAAAGGCTCACAGTAGACAGCAAGTTAAGCGTGCTGTTGTGAGTAGTGGGGGGGGGGGGTCTGAATGAGGCGAAAGCGCTGTATAACTATCACTGCAAGTTAGAAGGTCCTACGGATCGGACCTGTGAATAAAAGCCCATCGGGCGGACATAAAGGGGAAGCAGTCGAGAAGACTAGTGAGAGTCTTTCCAGTTATGACTGGTATGTAGAACGTTGATTGATTATTATGATTGATGTATTATATTATATTCGTCTATTACCATGATGTGAATAAGTATATGTGAGGAATGTGGAAGTCCGTGATATTGGATATAGCAATGTGCGCCATGAGCGATAGATGAAAGTGAGTTCATGGATTTGTAGCGCGAGTGAGTAGTGTGTACTCCGATGGAGGTGTGGTACCGTAAGATGTGTGGTGAGTGAAAGGTGAACTAGTGTGTGTACGCTTCATAAGGAGAGGTGGAGTGAATAGAAATGGTAGGGTATTATACCAATGTAATATTATTCTTGTAGGTGTCGGGGAAGGGCCGCAGAGCCACCTCGATGAGCACAGGGGATAGGCCAGCATAGGGCCGGAGGCCACACATAGGCCAGAAGTGAGGCTGTCAGTGCAGGACAGTAGAAGCACATAAAGTCGTGGCAGTCAGGCCACGGACAGGGACGTAGATATGAGAGTGAATGAGATACTATATTGTTGCCATGTTGATAGGCTAGTGAACTGATACTATGTTGTTGCCATGTTGATGGCTATGGAAATAATAATGTGTTATTGCCCTGCTGAGGTGCTAGGGGAGTGCTAAGGTGTATGACAATAGGGAGGGGATATTGAGAGACTGCGGTGCCAGTAAATTATTAATGTGCCATTAAGACCCTGAGGGGAGAGGCTGAGGCCGAAGTGCCTTTAGGAGTAACTACCGGATTGTGGATCCGAGGGAGAGTGTGTGTGAGAGTAAGGCCGTTGTACGGCAGTTGATTTCAATAACATAATGTATGTAATTGCGCTATTATTTGTATAATTATGGTTAATAAATGTGTGAGTCTGATGGATTGTTCTGTTAAGTGTTAACTTGTTTGTTCGTGATTGTTGTCCTGTCATAACTTATTACATCTCCCAGTCTGGGATTTGTGACAGTTAATATGTTTTATAAATGTAGAGTACGGCATATGAAAGTGGACCTAAATCCATATGTATATATACGTATATTTTTGTAATGAGGAAGATTCAAGGGCATAAAACTGCAGGTATAATACAAACCTGTGAACTGTAAACAAAACATCGTCAATTTGGCATAGAAAACATTCTCCATTCTCAGAAATCAAATTTCTTAGAAGTTCATGCACCTCAAGTGGTGTTTTCCCAACACTAAATTTCCTGCCATTCTGGATGTGTCTTAAAATCCTGGGAACAGGCAAACAACAAAAAAAGGAAACAACAACGAGCTACTCACACGCAAACAAACCAGGATTAACGAGAAACAGAAACTAATAAAATCGTCTTTCCAAGAACTTCCAATTGAACCCAGACTTCTCTTTACTGTTGTCATGCTGCAGATTGGTTTCCAAAATCAGAAACTTCCTAGTTGTAGTAGAATTTTATGTTTAAAATCTCGTAAAAAGCTGTCGTACAATTTTATGTTTAAAATCTCGTAAAAAGCTGTCGTACAATTTTATGTTTAAAATCTCGTAAAAAGCTGTCGTACAATTTTATGTTTAAAATCTCATAAAAAGCTGTTCTCATAAAAGGCTGTTCTCATAAAAATCTGTTCTCGTAAAAAGCTGTTCTCAAATGATGAAAAGGAAACAAAAAGTGAATAATCTGTCATTTTGATGTTTTGTTCCACTGTTTTCCCCTTCCTCTAACAAAATATTAAAAAGTTAAATCATGCCCCCCCCCTCTTTTACACGCCACCTCCCCCACCCCTTCACCATCTCAAAAAAAGTAAAACGTGTATTTGCAAAAGCTTCGCATTAGAAATAAACAATGCCATATGAACTGCAAAAGATTGAAAATAAATGAATCTACGCTAGTCTTTGTAACTAAGAACCTTCACCAGGCGAAACCAACTTTGAAACAAAGAAACCGTTTTTGAAAGAACTGTTCTTAAAATTTCCTCATAGCAAGTAATTATAATTGTTGTATGTGACATCTTTCCCCAGCGACACCCGCCCGCTGCATTAGACACGTGCCATAAACTACACAAGATGGCAACGACCTTGACCCCACAAAAAGACAACATGACCTGGCAGGAGGGAGATCTGTTTACCTGGCACGGTGGGGAAATCATTTTTATGTCAATCATGATGGCCATTGGCATTGTGGGAAATCTGCTGGTCTTCTACATTTACCACTTCCGCTGGCGCAGTAATACAGTCACACTCTTTAAGCGGGTGAGTTGGGTTGAGTTTGAGTTTAGGTTATACGGCGCTATGGCAGGATAACGGCCATTTTGTGGCTTTCACGAACTATTTGGGTAATTTATTTATGTTTCGTATTCAGAGCTTTCACAATGTAAATGTCACAAATAGAATTAAATAGCTCCATATAAAGTTCATTACACTGGTAAAATTCTCAAAAGTTGTTTTGCATGGATCTGCACAGACTTTTGCAAATGTGTATTAATGTTTTAAATCAAGTTGTAGAGATCTTAGCCTCTATCAGAGAGGAGAACACACGCTATGGGTCAATGTCAGGAAATGATTCTTCATGGATCTGCAGGCATATATTATGTGCCTTCTAGTTTGGATATATGTGCAGGAAATCTAGACGAGTTCAACGGTGTTAAAACAGGGATCTGTCTGGGTCCTCTTCATGAAAACCCAAGAGATGCCATTTTATACAAGTATTTAGTGAATCGGAGATTATTTACAGATTATTCCCAATTGTATTTGTTTTTTTTATTATGGACATGTTTCAGCAGTCTGTAACGACAGTTCCCCCCCCCCCTCCGGCTGTTCTGTAAGCCCAGTTGTTCCCCCTATAGACTAGGGTTAAGGGTCAGGGTAAAAAGTTATGGTACAATTGTCTGGACTGAAACCTGAAACCAGCCAAATTACTACGCATTGTCCCAACCAAAACACACCCAACTCCCGTAAAAGTTATTTCCAGGCGTCAATCCAGATATCATCACCCTGACCCTGACCCTAACCCAAACCCACAGGGACAATAAAAATCACGAACGACAGCTGTGATTACCGGGGCACTTTCAGTTAGCATTGGCTTTCTATAGTACAGCGCCATTATTGGTTTTTGCTTTTTTTAAAGAAATGTCCCGCTGCTACTCGAATGGTGCCTTAGTGTTTATTTGAGGTTTGAGCAGAATGGAAATGCATGTTACAGTTTGTACCTGATAATAAAATATCATCTGAAACGGTAAAATGCCACATTTCCTCAATACGAAACTCTGACACATCAATCAAAATTCTAATTACCGACATACCAAAAGCAATGGTAAAGAAAATAAAACAGAAAAGAGTTTTTCGTGCTGTGACTGTGAGTTGTAGGAAGTGAAAGTGAATAGTATGAAGATCAATAAATTAATTTCAAGCACATTTCGTGGGTAAAGAGCAAAATTGTTGTATCTCCAGTGATATGAATAATGGGAGCTACTCGGATATACCATTATATTTGTCTCAATGATCTCATTTTTAAGGGGGTACAACAATACTGCTTCTCTGTAACTTGGAACTGGTTAAAGATAGCGGAATAACGAAAAAATTGCAAGAAGCAGTTTGTCATTATTACAATATTGCCATTATGAAGCCCAATTCATAAACCTGGAGATTCAACAATTTTGCTCTATGTACGCGATTTCTTTGAACTGCTTTGGATGGAAATCGTTTCTTAGGGGAACATAAAATGTATGCATACATAAATCCTCATCAAACCTGGCAGGGAAAGGGGATGAGGGTGATGAAGTGATAAGAATAATCCACGATCCTTATCTGGTTCCGGGAGCTAAACATTTTCACCTGCCATAAAATGAGCGTCAATCTCCACAGATGTTGGCCGTCCTAGACCTGACAGCGCTGTTGCTAGCCTTTCCAGCACTTATGTACATCACCGTATCTCCTCATGGTGGATCTTTCATGGCTACTTGTATCTTCACTTCCTTCATTGCGCTGGGCACAGCTATAGCTTCCAGCTGTGTGCTGGTTATCATTGCAGTGGACAGGTGAGTGCATTTTACTCCTTCCTTCTCCTGGGTAGTACCATGTACCGGGTCATCAATACAGTTTGTAAGCTCGATATTGGCGACCCCCCTCCCTCAGCCATTTCTAGCCTCTCTTTGTGTATGCTTTCATACCCCCCCCCCTTCCGCCACCGTGTGAGATGGTACAACTTCTAGAATGGTGACTGTCCGGGAAAAGATATTTATGTTTTACTAATAGCTTGAACGGCATTGTGCATAGACCATTGGGCCGCTTTGTGAAAAATATTAATCTATACACGACCTCTATTACAATTGTACAGCTTATTAATTTTCTTTTTAATGAAAATAAAAAAGTAACTTTTGATTAATTACCACAATTAAAAAGCGCACAGAGGCACCTCATCACCTCCCTCATAGCCCCAGGTACTGCCTCCTCCAAGGGGACCTACATTATGGATGTCCCCTAACTAGTATAATGGTAAGCCTGCAAGTTGGAGACTACAGTCGGGCTAAAACGTCATTTATGGATTTATTCAGTTACTTAAATTTGGCCTCGTCCATCCCCGCACGGCTGACAATTATAGTCCTTATAAAGGTGTTCATAAGAAGTTAGAAGAGCTGTCGGTATGGACGCCGTGCAAGGCATGACCTTGTACACCACAGCTTTGTATGCGTCTGTGAAGCAGAGCAATTTGGCCTTGGTTGAGCCCAATACTTGACCGCTGTTAATTCCGGTTTATCCTCACGGCGATTTGGCGTGGGCTATTGGCCGACCTCATGCCGGAACAGACTGAAAATCCCATTTATCACTGGCAAACATCCGTATGGACAACGCGTTAAGTTTGGCTGTACTTAAGAGTAAATGAGCCGTTGGCCATATTAAAGCATGTGAGATTGTCTGTGGTATCGGATGACATTGCTCGGAAGGAAAGGAGTGGGGGAGGGGAGGCTGTAATACTATACCAGATTAATAAATGAGCTTTCAAAGGTAATGAAGAGCTACGTCTGACATGTCCTTGACCTATTCTACTACTTTGGGGATGCAGTCAGAAAACACAGCATCTCATTGTCTGTATCTTTGATTCCATGGCTTCTGAAAAAGAAAATGTCGTGTGTGATGGATTCCATACATATATTTCTGTATTGTCCAGCTGGAGCTGTATAGATTACTTTCATACTAATCTGACCATGAGTCTCACGGTACTGCAGGGTATGTGGTAGTCACCCTAAACTGACCGGGCATGTATTCACTCCAAAAGGATATTATGTCGCTTGTGTGGGAAGTCCACTCTATCCAATATTAGCACAGGGAAATGGTGTTGATCATGCCACTAACGGCTTGTCAAGATCACAACAAGACTTAAATTGCAGGCTGGACCCTGGTCCGGGATAGTTAAGCCGAGTGTTGATTGGTCAGAATTTGGATGGTATCTGCCAGGGATACCCGAATGCCCTGGGGCGTTTTTTTTTCTTCCTCAAAAACGATAACTGTTGTAATTCTTGTCTTGTTATTCGTGTTGCTTTCTGAGCTTTGCAATTTAACCCGCTTTCCTTGTTGGGTACATGCCTGTAGTTTATATTTGTTGTTGTAAAATTAATCAGAAGATAGAGAATATCTGACAGATGTTCCAGACCGGACTAAAGGTGGATCAAGAAAGGAAAATTTCATTTCACCTTTGAAATAAATGCACTTAATGATATATAAAGCAGGAATTATATAAAACTTCATAATACGAGCAGGCATGAAATAAATGTTTCAATGTCAGCACTGGTTATGTGATGTGTATATGAATTTGATCATTATTTCTTTCCATTGTAAGCGTATGTATTTATATTACATGTATTTATGATTGTATATGTAAACCGCCTCACCATAACAAAGGCGATGAGATGGATGTTTTTCTCTTAACTGCACATTTGCCTACTTTTGTACCGCTAATTTGCGCAAAGGGAATTTCCTTCGGACTGTTTCACTGTGATCTGCAAATTACCCTGAAATCAGAATAACTATGCAGTACTCAGTGTTGTATGACAATGTCCTGACTACCTTATTACTGTTCATTTTCAGGTACATGAAATTATGTCTGCTACGCAAGACGGGTGTCGGATCCCTCCTAAGCAAAAAGCTTTTTGCCGCCAGTGTTCTGCTTGCCATCGTGATGAACATCCCTTGCGGCTGGATCTTCGGGCGTGACACCATTTATTTCCACGATTACAATGTCAAAGTGTCCAAATGCTTCATTCACTCAGACAGCAAAGAGACCGTTGTCTTCTTCATCTACGTCGCCGTACTCGCCGTGGTATTTATGACAGTCACCGCGACTCTCATCATCCTCTACTACAGAATCATCCGAACTCTGTTTGACTTGTCCAATAAACACGAGGAGCTGAAGCGAAGACCGTCTTTAGCCACCGGGGCTGAAACATTGAAGAAACAGAAACAGAGTGAAGTCATGAGAAATTCTGCCATAGTGTTCATAGCAGTGACAATCGTATTCTTTGCCAGCTATACGCCTTATTTCATCACGTTGATTTTATCCATGGCTAGCCCCAATATTGAAGGATACATGGGTCCGGGAGTCAAGGCTTTATATGACCTGGCCAAACTTTGCCCACTGGTCAACAACGTGGCCAATCCTTTTATCTACAGCTTTACCTCCGACCACTTTAGACAAGAGGTCAAGAAGATGCTGACCTTCAAGAGCTGTGAGAAAGGCTTCTTCAGACGCCGGGCATTCTCTCTCAGCAGTAAATCACAAGAGCTCTCGCAGTTTTCTGATTCCAGAGAAGACTCTAATGTACCTTAGCGTGAGTGTGTGTCCTTATTCCATGCAGGAAACAAATGCCCCTTTTGGTGGTCAATGATTAACGATACTGTAAATCATCTCACAGAACACTTTAAGAGGGTTGGCACTTGAGGGCTTACGAGTCTCCTCAGTCCACGTTTAGGCAAGAACTTGCTACAGAATCACTGATATATGATTAGTATACTGAGATTCGCCTAGAAATTTACCAGTTATTCTGAATTCAAAAGGAAAACTTGCATCTTGGGCACAAGACTGTCAGTATTCACGAGGTTTCAGATTAAAAATATTAAATTTGTCTGTAACCTCTGCAGTGGTAGACGCGCGTGAGGCACCGCCAAAGTTTGCCATCTTTTATCAATGCATTTTGACATACTGAAACATGGAGTTTTGACATCATGATGTCGCCGCACTTTCTTTGCTGATACCGAACAGCCAGTTGAATTCAGTGGCGTCTCCTAATCTCAGTGGAGAAAAGAGAGAACAAAATCATTCCTCAAATACTGAACCCAAGACAGTCCTGATCAAAATCTTTATATATTTGTTATGGTCGCCGACATACTTTGCTGAGGCTTGCTTTACCTTATCTTACTTTCCTTTTATAAGATGATTTTATATTATTTAATGATATGTCTGTTACATCTGCATGCTCCAGACGCGCACACTTTCTAAAAAAAAAAAAAAAAACAATTTTCTTCTGTGATGCGCCTTAAATTAGAATAGCCATGGGAAAATTAACACCTTACGTGGGTTTAGTTTCGGTTGAAATGGGACGATGTTGAAAGTGTTAAAACAGTCATTGCTGGGTAACGATATGTTATGAGCCCAGACTGGTGTGGTCTTCTCTAGAAATAACTGCAGCGATTTTGTTCCCTACCAACCATTTTTAATCCGTCACGCTGATTCACATGTCAGTTGTTTGATACATATCATCCAATTTCAATTTAAAACATAAACAACAGAACCGCCGGGTATTCCAATGGTGAGAGAATCTAGAGAAATGCGCTTCAGTAGAGGGCAGATTACGCTGTGGGGGGTGGGGCCAGGCATTGGCCACATTGTACTGCTAAGAGGGCCATATGAAAATAAAGCTGACATTAATGTAGACTTGCACACAGAGATAGGTTTGCACTGTGGTCACAGACTGGACTGTCAGATAAAGACACCATCCGTCACTGGTGGGAAATAAAGCTAAAATTGTCCCAGAACAGATAGCATTAAATCTAAATATTCGACATAGCGAGTCGATCGATTCGCATTTCACATATCACGCCCAAATACTAATCAATCAATTATTATGAGTAAACAGTTATATATCGATAACATTGACATTATCATGGTTATAATTTTTTTTTTATTGTTGCTGTGGGCGAGGCCGAGGGGGGTGTGGGTGTCCATTGTTATATTAATAATAACGCACAACATAATCAATTGTAATGTAACTTTTATCAGATTTGATATTGTATGTTTATGTAAGATTATACTGAACATCATACCCAGGGTAGTGTCCACGTCTTCATCACGGCATTCCCGCCAGCACACCCAACGGCTGCAGCAAAATATCATGGCGGTACGCGGAGGAGATTCATGGTCTCAGCACTGTTGTCAGCTTCATCATCATCCGCCGTGCCCTAATAACAGCATTATTATCTACACCGTTATCAACCTCCTTATCAAAACGATATAAATCAAATGTGCTGAATTAAGATTCTCATGCTTCTGTGTGGGTTCTCGTCGTCTCCTGAGACGTTTGAAAGGTCGCAAAGTCCAGCTTGCTCACGAATGGAGATGGAGAAAATCATATCTGATTGGAATTAGAATTCTTGCCCAATGCATTTTCCTTGTACATTTCCTTCATTTCCTCAACAAATGTTTACTCTGTTATTCCTATGATTATTCAGCCACCTTAGGCCAATCGGACAACTGAGGACCGACCTCCAATGTGCTCATAAAGACATAGGAATAACATTATTTCCACGCAGACCCGTCGGTTACGACATCGAGCAGACGTCAATTTGATGAAATCCGCCCTTGCGATAACCCTACCAACCAACCCCAAGGAAATATTGTACAAATCCAGGTCGGGTGGACGTAAGGGTACTGGCTAATATTATGGTTCTTTTACCTCTTCACTGTTATGAATGTTATGAATGGCTTCTGTAAATTAATTGAAACATAATTAATTCATTTATAATGTTAATACTATCGTCATTACTGTCACAACGGAGACCAAAGTTTTGCCTGACAATGTTATCGTACGAAGAAGATTACGGTGATTTTGTTGACTGTTTTTGGTGTAATATTTCATCAATGTATTCATGTTTCCTACCATTAATGTGCTTTTACTGCTCTGTATACCATCACACTCATTATATATTATCTCCAAAACTATTTCAACTTTGAATCTTCCTGGTATTTTTAATTCCCTCTGCTTTTGTAAAAAAATACATTCTTGTCTAAAGTTATACTGTTGGCACAGACATGATGACGTGGTGAAATATCATAAAAACCACAGAAAAACTGTGGGGTCGCAGCAGGGCTATAAGCAAAGTCAAAATTGGGCAAAAAGAAAAAGTTGTATGTAGCAAAGCCCTGCGTGAGAAATAAGACCTAAACGATACAGGTTCATTTCCTGTGGAAATCTTTTATTGTTCGATTTTTTTCCACTTGAAAAAGGCGAAAGCCGGAAATTTTGTGTATTTTCTGACTTCTCTTTAGTCAGAAAGAAGTCAGAAAATACACAAAATTTCCGGCTTTCGCCTTTTTCAAGTGGAAAAAAATCGAACAATAAAAGATTTCCACAGGAAATGAACCTGTTTCGCTTCGTTTCTATACATTTCCAGATCGTACTTCATCTTCATATTGCACTCACGTTTCTCTGACATGTCACATAATTGTACCTACCTGCAATGAATAACGAACAATTCAGTAATTTTGTTGTCAGTATTACGTACATGATAAAGAAAGATAAGAATGAACTTAAACAATCTCCTAGTCTTAACAACGGCAAACGCAAATTTCAGTCAGGGAAAAGTGGCAAGTCTCATATCTACAAATCATTCTGTCTCGGCCAAATAATGTTTTATCTGTTAGTTTGCTTGGTTTCCTAACTTCCCACAATGCTGTAGTACCGGTAATTTACTTTGTGGTAAGTTGAAGGACATTTGCCATAAAGGCCATACAATAAAAAAACAACAACCTGTAATCTTCAGTTCAATGACACAACATAGACTCTCTCGATCGGTCATTCGTTCATTGGTGTTTTATGCCACTGAGCAGAAAGAAGGATTCGGTTACCGTATCCCCCAGCAAGTGACTCGAGCAGTCAGTCTCGATTACAAGATTGGATGGTTTTAGCGTTTTTAGAACCGAATACGAACAAATACATTTACACAGTTGGGAAAACTGGGATATTCAGCTGACCAATAGAACTGCTGATGAATTTACTGTCACACAAATGTAATATTATATGCAATTTCCTATTTATAGTGGAACAACAAGCTAAATCATTTATTGCAGAATGGCTTGCACAAGGCAGATTACAATCAACTAGGTTTGAGAAATCTAAGCACTGCTGGTCTCTGCTATACATTAGCATTTTTTTTCCATTCGATTGCACACAACATTTATGTTATTTCAAATATTTCAGCTTTTTCTTTGCTTGTTGTACCATGCCACAAGGCTGAACGAAAATGATTCAGTTGATTGTTCTAGAATGTAATTCAGTTTATTAATATTCCAATTATTTCCTCTGGACGCTTAAACTAGTCGCTGACTGATGCAGCCCTGAATGAGTTCATGTCACAGTTACCTTCTCTCTCACACTGATATATCCTTGGTTCTGGACCTCACAAACAGGTGGTGATTTATACATACAGACTCTGTAGTAGGGATGACGAACTCACTTGAGCACTGGTTATATATCCCCATATTTGCTGAATCTTACAACGGTAAATATTTATTCTCTCCCACCCTTGATGAAATTGTGCGTCAGCTGATCATTAATTAATAGCACATTTATGTGCAGGTAGTTTTATTATCATTAAAAAAAAAACTCTTATGTAGATCAACTTGTAAAAATGTGATATCTCAGAAGTCTCGACTTGTACAGAAAAACTCAAATGATTTGAATTGGGCACGAGATTTTTAAGTTTTTAGAAAATTATTTACTCCGAGTTGAAATTTGGATACTATGATGCAGTAAATAGAAACTGATAGGAATGTTTTGTTTGTTTCTTTGTTTTCTTTTAGACAATACAGTGAATGATAAAACATGAACAAGGGACTGTCTAGTTTAGTTTGTATGCTTGGTTCTACTGTTATTGAACCTGTTCAGAATGCGATTGAAATAAAGGAGCGTTGGTACATTCTTTTGCTTTTCTTAAAAATTGAATACAGAGTAAGCTTTGGATAAACTTTTTTTCAAAATTCATCTTGGTACTCTTTTGGCTCTGGGAGCTTGGTTCCAAGGGCTGCGTTTTCCTTCATTGAAGATTTCAGCCCACTGTCCTCGAGTTGTCTGAAAAAAAAAGCTTTTGAGCTACTTTATGCCAGGCGCCAATCAATTTTGTCGTAGCCATTTTTGGGCGCATGCCTTTGCATGGGAGTCAAGTCCACTTGTTTTCAATGCTCTGTGAAGTTTCCAAACAGTTTGTATTGTACATTATATTTTTCCATGGAAACATAAATTGTGTTAAGAATGATGGAAGATTCCAAAATAATGTATCCTTCACGAAATGAAACTGTCAAGACAATGAATAAAGGAAAGACCAAATATATTATAAACATTGTTGATACATTTGTGTGTGTGTGTGTGTGAATGATCTCTTGTTTGTCTCTCTGTCTGTTTCTTATGCAACTGTGTGGGCTGTTTCTTGCTATTGCTGTTTTCTTATGACTTTGTCTGTCTGACAGTTGGTAGTAAAAGATATCGATGTCTCTTCTGTGAATGCAGTTGCTCAGAATCTTTGCCAGGTGACATGTGATTGGCATCAATTTTTTTTTTTACTTGACAGGAACTGCCTCTATGTGAGCAGCTGTCTAAAGGATCGGCAATTTTAGTCTTTTCAACGGTTTCTCAAATGTTTAAATTGCACCCACCTGTCGGGTGATGACCTAGAGATATCCAAGCAACTGGATCACTTTGCCACTGTTGTGCTGTTACTAACTCGTCTTCCTTTCACCGTATTCTTTCCCCGCCACTTGCCGCTTTCTTCTCTTTAAACTTACGTTTTATGATCTTGCCCAGCTCACGAGGAGTGTAAGGATGTCACGGACCATAATATCTTCTGTTGATTTCCTGCATCCTGTCAATATTCCAATTTATGCATGTCTTTCTTTTCACACACACACACACACACACACACACACACACATTCACACACACACACACACACACATTCACACACACACACACACACACACACGCACACACACACACACACACACACACACACCACACAGACAGAGAGAGAGAGAGAGAGAGAGAGAGAGAGAGAGAGAGAGAGAGAGATATTTATGTAACTGCTCCGTTCAGTGAACTGGAACATATAAGAGAAACAACGTAAGGCAAAGGAATAATCATCAGTTTCCCATCACATCGATTTTGCAAAATCCTAATCTTTCCGCCCGACCCCCCCCCCCCCCCTTTCCAACTACTCATCGTCCAGTCTTCATAGCTACAACTTTCACGCATTCCTGGATTGATACACACTCCAAATCTAGGTGGAGTTCACACATATTCATTCTCCATAATCCTACACAGATCACACAGACATTTGGTGTGGCAAAAACCACAAAAACTGCTCTGGCAGCGAAACTAAAGGCGCTTCAGAATAAGAGAACCGCCGTCAAACAGTGTTTCAGCCGTAGACGTCCATATCCTCTATGGGGGTCCAGCCGAATCTCTTGGGTCGTCCACACATCATTTTGAGGGAATCTTTGCACACCTCGCTGAGCAAGCACACACGCTTCGTGCGTTCAGTACTGGGATGAGGCAGTTGAAAGGAAGCCGCCCAATTCATAGCTTCCTGGTTGGTCATCACAACTCGAGACCATTATATGGGTGAAGTATGGCTCCTGTTTTTCTCATTTCTTGGAACGTTTAATATGTATCAATTAGACGTGTAGTTTCTTTAAAATTTCCGTTACAGATACACGTATTTTCGTTTGCCTCACTAAAATCTATCTCTGCGTGTGGCATTTAGGAGGTAAGCACTGACATAGACCTCGCCCTCCTCGGCCATCTCCCACGACGTCAGACCAGGGTAAGATAGAGATAGGTGTATGCTTCTAGATTCTTTGAAAACAACAAAAAGATTTTTTAAACTCAGAGTTTGATTTTAAATGATGATAACGCGACCCTAGTTTTTGTTCGTTCTGTCTTTCTTGAAAAAAAAACACACAAAAAAATGGGGATCTCAAAATTAATGCACACTTTCATACTTGTTTAAAATTGTGTTGTGACACTTACCACGCTAATTCACGGTACGGATTTATTCTAATCCTTATCATAATATCAAAGCCGCAAACGTTTCATGTCGATTTTCTCAACTGTCCAAAAACAGGAATCCCCACAAACAAGAACTGAGGTCGCCATATATCCTCCATCACAGAGACTCCGTCACTGCAGTTTTGAAAACAGTACTCGCAGAAAGTGGATTCTCTCCAGTCAGAAAAACCAAAGATACTAGGATTGATAAGATAAGACAGCTAAGTGCTTTTAGCGTGCACAGAGTTTGCACCGCCACCAAGCGGCAAAAGCGCGGAAGTCTTGAAAAGTGCCGTAGTTTACAAAGCCAAATAATATGGAAAATACTGAATTTTGTTCACTGTCCAGCTATCGCTACACGCCTTAATTGACGCCATTGTGGAATTATAATCTCAATAGCTGTGGGGAAACTCTGGAATTCTTTTCTTTTTTTAAATCGCAGTAGCACTGTCACAATTTTGCATAATAAATGTAGCATTATAATCAAGCAGTTTTTTCATACTTTGAGCCATGGGCCCCGCCCCCGATCAGCGCGCAAATTGTGTGCACGTTTTTTTTTTTCAGTGGCGCAAAGAAGACAGTGCCTCATCTTATCGTTTCTAGTATCTTTGGAAGACCTAAGCCAGGAGGGAGCCAAGACACAATGTCTACAGACTGTTTATTATTTTGTGAAGTGAAGAAATTCCAGTCTGTTTGGTCATGAACATCATGTCTAGAGGGGATCTCCATAATATTATGTTTCACCAGAGAACAAATGGACTCTGAATCTTTCCCAGTAAATAGAGAAACAATGTACTTATCGCATTTTCTCATGCATATTTATAACTGAAATCTTTAAGAAAAAATTGAATATTTTGTATTTAACCAAAATAATCATTCAATAAAAGTTTATATTTCATTCTACTACCAGCCAATTTTTTTTTCGTCATGTTTTCTGCTTTAGGGGTGCCAAATATCTGACGCTCTTTTCTACGGTGATATGCAGGTAGTTTCTACCTGTCTAGGCAGCAGGTCATTCTGATTACTTCTGTTGCTTGATGTGTACAGGGACACGCTTGCACACAAGATCTGAGATGTCAAATGAGACCTCGTCCCCTCCCGGCTCCACACGGACGTCAGCACAAGACGAGTTGGAGGACGGCAACAATTGGATGTGGGTCATCACCGTTCTGACCATCCATTCAGTCATCTTGTTTCTGGCCATTTGTGGGAATATCATAGTCCTAGTGGTCAACTACTTACGGTTTCCTCCCAACATTTGCGTCTTCTTTAAACAGGTTTGTAATAGATGTAAAGCTTATTTAAGATGTAGTTTTGGTCATGTCTTTTAGGTAAATTAAAGTTAAAAAAAAACAAAAGAACTTCAAGCAAGGAGAAAATATTTCCGGGAATCAACACTGTGTGACCGATATGTTAAGTATCGCACCTACCTGGCTGTTTCACTACATCATTCTACCTACATGTCCCCAAGTTTCTGGAAACAAATATTAGAAACCCATAGGTGTAGTCATACTGTCATTTTGCAGAACTGTAACATGCATGATCAGACTTAACGATTCCTTAGTTTTCAGTATTTTTTTCCTATTAATGTGTGGCAAATTGTGAGAACTACACCTACGTCATAGACCTCTCTGTAATACGTATGAGGATGTCTGAATGCCCAGTAACTTTGGTACCTCGTCAGTTAATCAGTCAACTAATCAAACAAACTGCTAAATAAATCGTTCACTGAACTAGGCACCTAACTTAGGCCACATTAACAACAACAACCATAAAATAAGTGAAGTATTTTTTAAATGTTTGATCAATATAATCCGACTATTTCTAAGGTTTTAGCAACATTGGACCTGCTGAACTCCAGCCTGGCTCTCCCGACATGTCTTTACATTGTGCTGGTCGGAACCAGGGAGCGGATTGGACCTGCCTGTACCTTTCTGGAGTACATCACCAACACCACCGCTACAGCCTCAAGCATATTGTTCGTCATCATTGCCTATGACAGGTAAAGGTTTGAAGGGACTCCACAGCCAACCCCATGGTAATCGTGCAAACCCCTTCCCAAATCGTGAGTTATGTCGTATCTGTCATTTTTTTTTTCTAAACATAAGATTTCCTGACTGTGAATGGCGTGGGGGACAAAAGAGCCGTTTTCTCCAGGTGATACGCTATAAAACTGCAACCAAAGCTCTACATCGGTTCCACAACCACTGCCGTAAAGCAAACTGACATAATGATGGGTCAAAAGAACATTAGGCACTGCGCGAATGTGTGCCAATTCTTTCACACAGAGTGCTCGCATCAACTTACAACTGTAGGTGCCAGTCTATTATGATTATACAAAAACAAAACCAAAAAAAATGATGCAATCATTCTAAAACGCAAAGGCCGTATTTTATTCAAAGCATCACGGCTAAAAAGCAACAGAGAAAAATGTGCGTTCTATCAACAATTCTAACTTTCCCCCCTTGTAATGCAAAAAGATACAGAAAAAAAAAAAGGGATTTTTAACTAGACCTATGGCCGTTCGTACAGCTGGAATTTGGCCTGAAATGTTACAGGTACCTTCCTTTGATCTGCACATAGTTCTTATAGTAAACTTGTAGGCTTAAAAAAGGTGAGGAAGTATTTGTTGCTGTTTTTTATATTTTGCTTTGTGTTGCTAATCACCCCCTCCCCCTCAAATCCTTTCTTTTGCACGATCATATAAATCCATGCCATGGCGTTATCACTTGCAGCGATGTGGTTACTATTAAACAAGCTGCCCAGTGCGCAGATATTTGCCAGTTCCTGACTTTCTTTGCCTCGAAATGCTGACGGGATGTGTAGGGCATTAAAGTCTTATATGAAACAAACAACAAAACTGAAGGAACTGGCAAAGTGAAGCAGATGCAATCCAATCACCCAGAACTGGCAAAGTGAAGCAGATGCAATCCAATCACCCAGAACTGGCAAAGTGAAGCAGATGCAATCCAATCACCCAGAACTGGCAAAGTGAAGCAGATGCAATCCAATCACCCAGAACTGGCAAAGTGAAGCAGATGCAATCCAATCACCCAGAACTGGCAAAGTGAAGCAGATGCAATCCAATCACCCAGAACTGGCAAAGTGAAGCAGATGCAATCCAATCACCCAGAACTGGCAAAGTGAAGCAGATGCAATCCAATCACCCAGAACTGGCAAAGTGAAGCAGATGCAATCCAATCACCCAGAACTGGCAAAGTGAAGCAGATGCAATCCAATCACCCAGAACTGGCAAAGTGAAGCAGATGCAATCCAATCACCCAGAACTGGCAAAGTGAAGCAGATGCAATCCAATCACCCAGAACTGGCAAAGTGAAGCAGATGCAATCCAATCACCCAGAACTGGCAAAGTGAAGCAGATGCAATCCAATCACCCAGAACTGGCAAAGTGAAGCAGATGCAATCCAATCACCCAGAACTGGCAAAGTGAAGCAGATGCAATCCAATCACCCAGAACTGGCAAAGTGAAGCAGATGCAATCCAATCACCCAGAACTGGCAAAGTGAAGCAGATGCAATCCAATCACCCAGAACTGGCAAAGTGAAGCAGATGCAATCCAATCACCCAGAACTGGCAAAGTGAAGCAGATGCAATCCAATCACCCAGAACTGGCAAAGTGAAGCAGATGCAATCCAATCACCCAGAACTGGCAAAGTGAAGCAGATGCAATCCAATCACCCAGAACTGGCAAAGTGAAGCAGATGCAATCCAATCACCCAGAACTGGCAAAGTGAAGCAGATGCAATCCAATCACCCAGAACTGGCAAAGTGAAGCAGATGCAATCCAATCACCCAGAACTGGCAAAGTGAAGCAGATGCAATCCAATCACCCAGAACTGGCAAAGTGAAGCAGATGCAATCCAATCACCCAGAACTGGCAAAGTGAAGCAGATGCAATCCAATCACCCAGAACTGGCAAAGTGAAGCAGATGCAATCCAATCACCCAGAACTGGCAAAGTGAAGCAGATGCAATCCAATCACCCAGAACTGGCAAAGTGAAGCAGATGCAATCCAATCACCCAGAACTGGCAAAGTGAAGCAGATGCAATCCAATCACCCAGAACTGGCAAAGTGAAGCAGATGCAATCCAATCACCCAGAACTGGCAAAGTGAAGCAGATGCAATCCAATCACCCAGAACTGGCAAAGTGAAGCAGATGCAATCCAATCACCCAGAACTGGCAAAGTGAAGCAGATGCAATCCAATCACCCAGAACTGGCAAAGTGAAGCAGATGCAATCCAATCACCCAGAACTGGCAAAGTGAAGCAGATGCAATCCAATCACCCAGAACTGGCAAAGTGAAGCAGATGCAATCCAATCACCCAGAACTGGCAAAGTGAAGCAGATGCAATCCAATCACCCAGAACTGGCAAAGTGAAGCAGATGCAATCCAATCACCCAGAACTGGCAAAGTGAAGCAGATGCAATCCAATCACCCAGAACTGGCAAAGTGAAGCAGATGCAATCCAATCACCCAGAACTGGCAAAGTGAAGCAGATGCAATCCAATCACCCAGAACTGGCAAAGTGAAGCAGATGCAATCCAATCACCCAGAACTGGCAAAGTGAAGCAGATGCAATCCAATCACCCAGAACTGGCAAAGTGAAGCAGATGCAATCCAATCACCCAGAACTGGCAAAGTGAAGCAGATGCAATCCAATCACCCAGAACTGGCAAAGTGAAGCAGATGCAATCCAATCACCCAGAACTGGCAAAGTGAAGCAGATGCAATCCAATCACCCAGAACTGGCAAAGTGAAGCAGATGCAATCCAATCACCCAGAACTGGCAAAGTGAAGCAGATGCAATCCAATCACCCAGAACTGGCAAAGTGAAGCAGATGCAATCCAATCACCCAGAACTGGCAAAGTGAAGCAGATGCAATCCAATCACCCAGAACTGGCAAAGTGAAGCAGATGCAATCCAATCACCCAGAACTGGCAAAGTGAAGCAGATGCAATCCAATCACCCAGAACTGGCAAAGTGAAGCAGATGCAATCCAATCACCCAGAACTGGCAAAGTGAAGCAGATGCAATCCAATCACCCAGAACTGGCAAAGTGAAGCAGATGCAATCCAATCACCCAGAACTGGCAAAGTGAAGCAGATGCAATCCAATCACCCAGAACTGGCAAAGTGAAGCAGATGCAATCCAATCACCCAGAACTGGCAAAGTGAAGCAGATGCAATCCAATCACCCAGAACTGGCAAAGTGAAGCAGATGCAATCCAATCACCCAGAACTGGCAAAGTGAAGCAGATGCAATCCAATCACCCAGAACTGGCAAAGTGAAGCAGATGCAATCCAATCACCCAGAACTGGCAAAGTGAAGCAGATGCAATCCAATCACCCAGAACTGGCAAAGTGAAGCAGATGCAATCCAATCACCCAGAACTGGCAAAGTGAAGCAGATGCAATCCAATCACCCAGAACTGGCAAAGTGAAGCAGATGCAATCCAATCACCCAGAACTGGCAAAGTGAAGCAGATGCAATCCAATCACCCAGAACTGGCAAAGTGAAGCAGATGCAATCCAATCACCCAGAACTGGCAAAGTGAAGCAGATGCAATCCAATCACCCAGAACTGGCAAAGTGAAGCAGATGCAATCCAATCACCCAGAACTGGCAAAGTGAAGCAGATGCAATCCAATCACCCAGAACTGGCAAAGTGAAGCAGATGCAATCCAATCACCCAGAACTGGCAAAGTGAAGCAGATGCAATCCAATCACCCAGAACTGGCAAAGTGAAGCAGATGCAATCCAATCACCCAGAACTGGCAAAGTGAAGCAGATGCAATCCAATCACCCAGAACTGGCAAAGTGAAGCAGATGCAATCCAATCACCCAGAACTGGCAAAGTGAAGCAGA
The DNA here is from genome assembly GCA_963931925.1 of Onchidella celtica. Lineage (NCBI taxonomy): Eukaryota > Metazoa > Mollusca > Gastropoda > Systellommatophora > Onchidiidae > Onchidella > Onchidella celtica. The sequence continues at coordinate 4,200,996 of OZ007574.1, read as the reverse complement.
TGCAATCCAATCACCCAGAACTGGCAAAGTGAAGCAGATGCAATCCAATCACCCAGAACTGGCAAAGTGAAGCAGATGCAATCCAATCACCCAGAACTGGCAAAGTGAAGCAGATGCAATCCAATCACCCAGAACTGGCAAAGTGAAGCAGATGCAATCCAATCACCCAGAACTGGCAAAGTGAAGCAGATGCAATCCAATCACCCAGAACTGGCAAAGTGAAGCAGATGCAATCCAATCACCCAGAACTGGCAAAGTGAAGCAGATGCAATCCAATCACCCAGAACTGGCAAAGTGAAGCAGATGCAATCCAATCACCCAGAACTGGCAAAGTGAAGCAGATGCAATCCAATCACCCAGAACTGGCAAAGTGAAGCAGATGCAATCCAATCACCCAGAACTGGCAAAGTGAAGCAGATGCAATCCAATCACCCAGAACTGGCAAAGTGAAGCAGATGCAATCCAATCACCCAGAACTGGCAAAGTGAAGCAGATGCAATCCAATCACCCAGAACTGGCAAAGTGAAGCAGATGCAATCCAATCACCCAGAACTGGCAAAGTGAAGCAGATGCAATCCAATCACCCAGAACTGGCAAAGTGAAGCAGATGCAATCCAATCACCCAGAACTGGCAAAGTGAAGCAGATGCAATCCAATCACCCAGAACTGGCAAAGTGAAGCAGATGCAATCCAATCACCCAGAACTGGCAAAGTGAAGCAGATGCAATCCAATCACCCAGAACTGGCAAAGTGAAGCAGATGCAATCCAATCACCCAGAACTGGCAAAGTGAAGCAGATGCAATCCAATCACCCAGAACTGGCAAAGTGAAGCAGATGCAATCCAATCACCCAGAACTGGCAAAGTGAAGCAGATGCAATCCAATCACCCAGAACTGGCAAAGTGAAGCAGATGCAATCCAATCACCCAGAACTGGCAAAGTGAAGCAGATGCAATCCAATCACCCAGAACTGGCAAAGTGAAGCAGATGCAATCCAATCACCCAGAACTGGCAAAGTGAAGCAGATGCAATCCAATCACCCAGAACTGGCAAAGTGAAGCAGATGCAATCCAATCACCCAGAACTGGCAAAGTGAAGCAGATGCAATCCAATCACCCAGAACTGGCAAAGTGAAGCAGATGCAATCCAATCACCCAGAACTGGCAAAGTGAAGCAGATGCAATCCAATCACCCAGAACTGGCAAAGTGAAGCAGATGCAATCCAATCACCCAGAACTGGCAAAGTGAAGCAGATGCAATCCAATCACCCAGAACTGGCAAAGTGAAGCAGATGCAATCCAATCACCCAGAACTGGCAAAGTGAAGCAGATGCAATCCAATCACCCAGAACTGGCAAAGTGAAGCAGATGCAATCCAATCACCCAGAACTGGCAAAGTGAAGCAGATGCAATCCAATCACCCAGAACTGGCAAAGTGAAGCAGATGCAATCCAATCACCCAGAACTGGCAAAGTGAAGCAGATGCAATCCAATCACCCAGAACTGGCAAAGTGAAGCAGATGCAATCCAATCACCCAGAACTGGCAAAGTGAAGCAGATGCAATCCAATCACCCAGAACTGGCAAAGTGAAGCAGATGCAATCCAATCACCCAGAACTGGCAAAGTGAAGCAGATGCAATCCAATCACCCAGAACTGGCAAAGTGAAGCAGATGCAATCCAATCACCCAGAACTGGCAAAGTGAAGCAGATGCAATCCAATCACCCAGAACTGGCAAAGTGAAGCAGATGCAATCCAATCACCCAGAACTGGCAAAGTGAAGCAGATGCAATCCAATCACCCAGAACTGGCAAAGTGAAGCAGATGCAATCCAATCACCCAGAACTGGCAAAGTGAAGCAGATGCAATCCAATCACCCAGAACTGGCAAAGTGAAGCAGATGCAATCCAATCACCCAGAACTGGCAAAGTGAAGCAGATGCAATCCAATCACCCAGAACTGGCAAAGTGAAGCAGATGCAATCCAATCACCCAGAACTGGCAAAGTGAAGCAGATGCAATCCAATCACCCAGAACTGGCAAAGTGAAGCAGATGCAATCCAATCACCCAGAACTGGCAAAGTGAAGCAGATGCAATCCAATCACCCAGAACTGGCAAAGTGAAGCAGATGCAATCCAATCACCCAGAACTGGCAAAGTGAAGCAGATGCAATCCAATCACCCAGAACTGGCAAAGTGAAGCAGATGCAATCCAATCACCCAGAACTGGCAAAGTGAAGCAGATGCAATCCAATCACCCAGAACTGGCAAAGTGAAGCAGATGCAATCCAATCACCCAGAACTGGCAAAGTGAAGCAGATGCAATCCAATCACCCAGAACTGGCAAAGTGAAGCAGATGCAATCCAATCACCCAGAACTGGCAAAGTGAAGCAGATGCAATCCAATCACCCAGAACTGGCAAAGTGAAGCAGATGCAATCCAATCACCCAGAACTGGCAAAGTGAAGCAGATGCAATCCAATCACCCAGAACTGGCAAAGTGAAGCAGATGCAATCCAATCACCCAGAACTGGCAAAGTGAAGCAGATGCAATCCAATCACCCAGAACTGGCAAAGTGAAGCAGATGCAATCCAATCACCCAGAACTGGCAAAGTGAAGCAGATGCAATCCAATCACCCAGAACTGGCAAAGTGAAGCAGATGCAATCCAATCACCCAGAACTGGCAAAGTGAAGCAGATGCAATCCAATCACCCAGAACTGGCAAAGTGAAGCAGATGCAATCCAATCACCCAGAACTGGCAAAGTGAAGCAGATGCAATCCAATCACCCAGAACTGGCAAAGTGAAGCAGATGCAATCCAATCACCCAGAACTGGCAAAGTGAAGCAGATGCAATCCAATCACCCAGAACTGGCAAAGTGAAGCAGATGCAATCCAATCACCCAGAACTGGCAAAGTGAAGCAGATGCAATCCAATCACCCAGAACTGGCAAAGTGAAGCAGATGCAATCCAATCACCCAGAACTGGCAAAGTGAAGCAGATGCAATCCAATCACCCAGAACTGGCAAAGTGAAGCAGATGCAATCCAATCACCCAGAACTGGCAAAGTGAAGCAGATGCAATCCAATCACCCAGAACTGGCAAAGTGAAGCAGATGCAATCCAATCACCCAGAACTGGCAAAGTGAAGCAGATGCAATCCAATCACCCAGAACTGGCAAAGTGAAGCAGATGCAATCCAATCACCCAGAACTGGCAAAGTGAAGCAGATGCAATCCAATCACCCAGAACTGGCAAAGTGAAGCAGATGCAATCCAATCACCCAGAACTGGCAAAGTGAAGCAGATGCAATCCAATCACCCAGAACTGGCAAAGTGAAGCAGATGCAATCCAATCACCCAGAACTGGCAAAGTGAAGCAGATGCAATCCAATCACCCAGAACTGGCAAAGTGAAGCAGATGCAATCCAATCACCCAGAACTGGCAAAGTGAAGCAGATGCAATCCAATCACCCAGAACTGGCAAAGTGAAGCAGATGCAATCCAATCACCCAGAACTGAAGAAACAGATTTAGGCAATGTCGGGTACCTCACCTAATGCAGACAGAACAAATTCAGGGTAACTCATTTACACATTTCACATTTTGAGGAACCTCTCACAAGTTTATCACAATGGATATCTCAGACGTGGAAAAACAGATGGGAAAGTAGAGACCCGAGTAACCATTTAGTTCAGGCCTGGCTAGGAAGGGAAAAAAACTACAGTAATTAGGTACATTTCCATGAGGGGCTGACATCCCCGACATGGCGGGTCCCATGGGTTGTGGATGGGGGAAGGGCCTGTAGATACACAGGTTAGCTGCGAATTGAATAAGCAGTCCTGAACATAACTGTCAACCATGGGTAGATGGAGCTCATACGCCCTGTAAGGCAGTTCATCTAGGAGAGAAAACTCCGAAAAGAAATCATTCGCGAAAGTCAGACTTGCTTGACCATTGGTGCAAAACAAAGCAAGATGCACATCACTATTTTAAGATAATTACACCAGATCCAAAGTTTGTATTAAGTAAATTTAACCAAAATTATTCAATCTCCTTAGTTTTAGGCACTTAAAAAAATTCTAAATTCAGGATGCACTCCAGTTAACTTTCACTCGCTCTTATTAAGTCTCACGGCGACAGGTAAGTGGTAACGGTGGCAGGTGTAGGATAGCATTGGAAGCCATTAGTCACAAACTTGCACGTGTAGCGGTCAGGGATTTTGGTCGCTCTTACATTGACCCAGGACAGCAATGTAGCTCGGCAGCACCTCTGGCGACTAAGCAGCCTTTTAAGGATAGCACTGCTTACCACCATCAGTGGAGAGGCCTAGAAAAGGTGGCCCAAACAAATGCCTGTCCTATACTATCCTGCCAGTTAACCGCGATTGGCTGGATATCCACTTATGCGGTCGAAATCATAAAGAAAGAAATGAAAAATCTCAACGGATAAAGACCAGGAATCCTCAGAAAAGTACACCTGAACCAGAATTGACTCAACACTCCAAACTATTAAAAATCGCACAATGGAATGCTAAAGGATTGACCCGAAAAAAGCAAGATCTGGAAAAGAGGTTACGAGAGGAGGAAATTGATGTTATATGTATTCAAGAAACACACTTCCCATTTCCAGAATACAGATTCTCCATCAGAGGCTATCAATCATTCCGCCACCAACGAACAGGACAGAAGGGTGGAGGAGTACTCACACTAGTCCGAAACGACATCCAGGCAGAAGACACTGTAATAGAAACTGACAATGAAGCAGAAATTCTTCAGGTAGACCTTTATTTGAACGCTGGTACTTATACTATAGTGAATTTATACTGCTCAGACAAGAGGATGCTTTCTCTGGACAAGATACAAGTCAAGTATGAAAAATGGATAATATTGGGAGACTTCAACAGCCACTCACCAAGTTGGGGATACAACGAGCTTGACAAAAGAGGAGAAGAAGTTGAAAACTGGCAAGATGAAAATAGATTAATACTAGTACATGACTTGGAGTATACAGACACTTTCCTCAGCCAGATATGGCATACAACCAGCAACCCGGATTTGGCCTTTGTATCAGAAGACATGGACAAGTGTATAGATAGAATAGTTGGGAAACAGTTGGGAACCTCTGACCACAGACCTGTGTACTTCAATGTAAATGTTGACATAGAGAGAAACAGTGAAAACAGACTACCGAGATGGAATTACAGGAAAGCAAATTGGACACTATTTGAGGTTTTAACCAATAAATACACTAATGAAATGGAAAAAAGCAAAAATGTTGAAAGAGCAGCAAAAAACTTTAATAAGGCTCAAAGCAGCAACAGAAAGTATTCCTAGAGGAGCAATCCAAAATTATAAGCCATATTGGACAGAGAAACTTGAGGAATTGGAGGGAAAGATAGAGGAAGCAAGGAGGATCGCAGAGGAAGACAAGACAGCGGAGAGCCATATCTACTGGAAGAAAACAGCAGCTGAATACAACTTGTACAAAAATACTGAAATCAAGAAAAGTTGGGCAGAAAAGGCTAGAGATATAGATATGGACAAAAGAATGTGGCAAATTATGGAAGTTAATGAAACAACTAAACGACGAAAGGAGAACAACACCTCCAATTGTTATAGAAAGAGAAACTGGAAAGAAGGCAGCAAACTTGCTCATGAAACAATTTCAACAAAGTGGAGACATTAATGTTAATAAAGAAGAACATGAGGAAGCAAAGGAAATTTTAAACACAAGATTGAAGGAGACTTGTAATAACCCAAACATGACTAAAAAATTCAGCAGGAACGAACTTGAAAAGGCACTAAAAGCATTGAAACTCAAAAATCTCCTGGACCTGATGATATTACCAATGAAATGCTTAAAAATGTGGGTGAAACAGCCAAAACAAAACTGCTTAAAATTTACAACTCAAGCTGGAGACAAGGTAAAGTCCCGAAAAAATGGAAGCTAGCAAATATATGCCCAATACACAAAGCAGGAAAACCACAGCAAGAAGCCAAGAGTTACCGACCAATCAGCTTGCTAAGTTGTGTAGGAAAACTCATGGAAAGAATCATAAACACAAGATTAATGTGGCACTTGGAATCCAACAAACTGCTAATTGATGAACAGGCTGGCTTTAGAAAATACAGATCTACAGAGGACCAAATATTATACCTTTCCCAAGAAATTGAAGATACTTTCCAGAAGAACCACAGCATGGTAACAACATGGATCGACCTACAAACTGCATTTGACAGGGTCTGGAAGGAACGCCTTCTTATTAAGCTGGCGGACAAAGAAGTGAAGGGAACCATGCTTGCCTGGATCAAAAACTGGATTTTGGACAGGGAAGCAAAAGTACAAATCAATGGGATTAAAAGCAAGAAACACAAGCTGAAAAATGGAGTACCACAGGGAGGAATACTTTCTCCAATCCTGTTCTTGGTATACATTGATGACCTCATCAAAACTCTGCCCAGGAAAGTCAAAGGAGCTCTCTACGCAGATGACTTGGCCATATGGAGTGCAGAAGAATACATAGGAACTGCCCAGATCAGAATGCAAGATGCTCTAAACAACTTGCACGGGTGGACAACTGAGAACAAACTAGTCATTAATAAAGGAAAAACTACCTTCACTGTGTTTACACTGAAAAGAAAATTCAAGACTGTCAAATTATCGCTGGCAGGCCAACCCCTCAGAGAAACTGAAACAGCAACCTACCTGGGTGTTCAGCTTGACAAAAGGCTAACATGGAATCCACATATTACTAATGCCACAAATAAAGCACAAAGGCGCCTCTCGATTATAAAAAAATTGGCAGGAACTAAATGGGGATCGAACAACACTACATTAAGAAGAGCCTACTGTGGTACTGTAAGCCCCTCCTTGGAATATGGTATGTCAGCTGCAACAAACTCAGCCGCCAAAACAAACCTGGATAAGCTGGAAAAGACACAAAATCAAGCAATGAGAATTATGACCGGAGCAATGAAAACAACACCAATCCAGAGCCTCCTCAACACAAATAAAATCCAAACTCTAGAAGAAAGAAGACACATAAGTTCAACCAAAGCAATGGAAAAAGCAAAAAGGATGACTCATCACCCTCTTCACCCAAGGATTAGTCAACCATGTGAGACCCAACTAAAGAGATCTAGTGCAGTAGCCTTTCATAAAGAAATGTGTCGAAAACATGAAGTTCTCAATACTGAGCCGATACCAATACAGACTTTCAACAGCATTGCTCCTCATGAAAGCCACAGTCATACCAGGAATCCAATGTAAAAATGATACTGCTCCAAATGAACTACAAATTTTGGCTATGTCACATCTGGAAGAAAACTACCCCAACAGCAAATGGATACATGTTTACACAGATGGCTGAAGCACAGAAGGTCAAAACGGAGGTGGAGGAATTTACATAAAGCTACCATCTGGACAAGAAATCTCTCAGGGTACTGCAACAGGAGAAATTTGCTCTAATTACAAAGCAGAAATGGAAGCACTAAAACATGCAGTGAAGATACTAGAGGAAGATGTGAACATAAGCAGAACAAGGGTTGTGTTTTTGACAGACGCATTGTCGGTACTCCAAAGTTTACAATCAAATACGGAAGAGACATATGCCCTGAACGAATCACTAAATAATCTAGGAAAAGAGTGCAAACGGGTATATCTACAATGGATTCCGTCACATGTTGGTATACCAGGAAATGAGAAGGCTGATCAACTGGCAAAGACTGGAAGTACATTATTACAAACTGACACTCCAGCAACATTTAGTGAGATTAAAACACTGTAGCATCTGCGGGCTACCCCTTGCCCTCCCCCGGTTTTGTTGTTGTGCTGGTGGCTGAGCATGTGTCCACTACTTTTTTCATTTTATTGTTGACAACCGCCAGAGTGTACTGTACTCCGTGACCTGACCTTCTTTTCTAGTGAGTAGTCTTTTTTCCTCGCTCGCTTGTTGTCAGGTGTTTTGACTCGTTCAGTAAATATTAGTATGTTCCCGAATATTCGATAACGTTGTGGATACGAATGTTTACGCCAGATTTGGCCTTGAGTGATGTAACCTGATGACGTATTGATGCGTGATTGGTTAGTTTGTGCGAGGGCAAAGGTAACATTTATTTCGGGAACTTTCTGTAGGAATGTTTATATATATATATAGACCTGTGTGAGTGGTTGGTCGGTGAGTAAGTGAGTTTCCTTTTGTGTGGCGTAGATATTTAGTTTCGCTGGTGTCTTCCTATTAATTTATTGTTCACTATACAGTTATTAAACTTTAGTATTATTTAATCTATCGTCGGATCTCGTGTTTATTTATTTTACAGCTGTAATAGTTTCGTTTTCTAAAGGGTTGTAGTTAGATCAACTAACTCCCCCCTACTATAACGTGCTAGAACAACCTCAGCTGTTACAAACACTCATAGACCAGGCTATGAAAACCAAATTTACAACAAACAATGATGCATACCACAAGCTCCAGCGGGAAGACCAGGTGATTATTTTTCGACTTAGAACAGGACATGCAAGATTGAGAAAACATCTGCATAAATTGAGAGTGGTACAATCCCCACTATGTGATTGTGGCCAGGAGGAGACAGTTGCTCATGTTCTTCAGGAGTGTCCAAGGTATGCAGATCTGAGAGACAATTTTTGGCCCAACCCCTCTACCATTGAAGAAAAATTAAATGGTAGTTTTACCGACTTATGTGTAACTGTAAATTTTATTAAACAAACAGGTGTAACAGTGTAATTATTTAGTGTTCGATAGAAGAAGAAGAAAAAGGTACATTTGTCTACTCATGAAGATATGTGCACAGCACGTGCATGGCCCTTGGCATACAAAAGGTAAGGAATGAATGAGCGAAGAAACTCTTATTCTGCCATCTCCATGTTCTGGACATACTAGCCATTCTGTCTCTGGTGATCTCTGTTTTTGGCATGGTTACATATATGATTATGCAATGATTTATAATGTCTCCAGTGTGCTGAATGGTAGTTGTAATTTGACCTTTTCTTACATGTAGTGTTTCCGTTCTGTCCCCAGATACTTGCGCCTTTGTAAAATCCGAACGAAAGGTATCAGTGGACCAGCTGGCCGAAGGTTGCTTCTTGCAGTAATCCTACTTTCCATTCTGGTCAACATGCCTGCAGTCTATCTCTATGGCCTTGAAACCAGACACGTTGTCGGCAGCCATGAGATCTTCCTGCATTCTTGTTCCACTGTGTATGGCAATATGGGGTCCATCGTCTTCACTGTCTATTTCACCTTTCGAGTGATTTTATACCTAACTGTATTTGTAAGTTTGATATTCTTCTATAGAAAAATCGCCATAATGCTAAAGTATGTCACCAGAAGAAAGAGAAGCCTCGTGATGACATCACGATGGAGTCAGACGGAGGAGGAGAAACAAAGCGCGTTACCTTACAACTTCGATGTGGTCTTCACATTAGTCATAGCAGAGTACTTGATCTGCTACGTACCTCACTTGCTCACTTCCCTGATCTACCTGATCCACCCGTCTGTCATGATCAACAATGATACTGGTACAAAAGCACTGGCAGACCTAAACACACTGTCCTTCTTCCTCGCCAACGCTGCCAGCCCGATCATCTACAACTTTATTTCTAGTAAATTTAGACAGGAGATGCGTTTTCTGAGTCCAATATATCTGCATGGCATAATAAGACGCGTATCCAAACTGATTGGTTTAACTACCCAACTTGATCATATAAAATCTAACTATGCAACTGATCAAAGTAGCCAAGTGGCTACGACCCTTGGAAAGAACGATCCGGTCGAGTCTACGCAAAATGCAATCCTCATTCAGAGTGTTTTTGGCGAGTCCACACAAGAAATTGTTGCAAATGACCAGAATTTCCACAGCCCTCACAATTCAACATCTGTCTAACTGGATGTGTTGAGCAGTTTGCGGCAGCATAATCTGAATATTTATAAGTGGCCCCAAAATAGGTACAACAACAACAACTCAGGAAGCAAAAATGAAACAAAAATATTCGACTGGACAGAAATAGTTCGCTCAGGCACACACACCTGGGCATTGGCGGATAATCAAAACGTTAGTCTGCATTTGGAATAAATATTTGGTTTTAGTTCTTTCCTTAAATGACTTGGATAAATACTTGGTACAAACAATGTCTTCACAACGTTAAGAAACTCTGATTTGCTGTAAGATCATTGATGCTGAAAAGTGACCTGGTTAAACCAACGTACAAACTGTACGTTTCCGTCATTAAAAATTGTGGTGTAGGACTGTGGACGTGGGCTGGGCGATGTCAACTTTAATTGTAATCTTTGAAAGACTAGATGAGCCAGCCGGCATAAACCTTCTCTCTCTCTCTCTCTCTCTCTCGCTCGCTCGCTCTCTGTTTCTCTCTCTCTCTGCACAGAGCCAGACGCACACAGTGCAGGGTTTTTTTTTGTTACGTTCAACGGAAATATTCGCGCCCACAGCGTCCATGTTCGAGCAGCCTGGCAGCCTGTACGAATTTTCTTGAGACCCGAGCCACTGAATTTTGTTTTGCTTTTTTTCGAAATTTTGACCACCGAGAGGAGAGCCCAGCAATACAAAGTCTGGACATTTGAGTATTTTAGGTTTAGCTGAATGACCAGCTGTGAATTGGAAGTTCAGTGTACACATAGCTGGTATATCGCTTAGTGAGGATTTATTACTGCACGGCACTCTCGTCATGCCGAGTAGCGAACAGAGACCAGTTATACAGAGTGCATGATGCTGTGTACTTTGAACAAAACAATATTGAGAAAATGGACTTCGGGAAATCATATTTTGCAAAATCCTGTTGCATTAACCAACTGATCAGTAAAACTGAAGGAGAATCAAATTTCTGACATTCTCAAGTTTTTCTGTTGCATTCAAAGCTCAAGGAACGATCTGGAAGATGTTACCCCGGACTAATGTGTCGTGGCTTAGGAAGGGACACTCGGCCGGAGGGGGGGGGGGTAGGTCTTTTCAGTTAGAGTAATTCATTTAAGTAATTTTAAGTTCTATTTATATTAATAGACGATGTATCCGGCATTACCCGGGATAAACCTGTGAACCCATTGTTCCATCTCTCTCTTTCTCTCTGTTTGATCAAGAAAGCTTCCCATAATATTCTACAGTCTTACTACAGATTTCATGCGCACCAGAGCACTACGCACTTATTTCTGGTAGGGAAACTGCACGCATGGAACTGAACTCATATTAATATCGTTTCCCCCAGAGCAGGCTTTCTACAGGGGGCCAAAACAAATGTAATTGTATTTTACATTTTTACAACTTTGTTTTTAAACAAAGTATTACGCTCCTGAAAAAGCTGTTTCCCTCCTGCAACATAACTTGTTATGTTATAAATCATGCGGGTAAAACCATGCTGTGTAAACAAATTATAATAATCCCATAAGTATCAACGGTCACAGATCTGATTTACATCATAATTATTTTTGTTTCCGTTCACGTTACCTTAAGCGTGGGAAAGTTTAACTAAAAAAAAACAACTGTTTTTTTTATTAATTATAAAGAAGATTTCTAACTGAGCCAATACCTGCTTTGGAAAAAGAATATTTCCTTACAGTCCAGTTTCATATAAGATAAAAAGTACATGCCAACTTTCAAAGAAACCCAAAGCTGTTTACGTGAAAATCGCTAAGTTGGCGCATTGCAAAGGTTTTCGTATGAGAGAAAATCCCGTGTTTATATCATACAATTAATATAGTATACTGTCGCAAAAATGAGCTATAATTTTTTCAAGTCAACTGCGATCTTAGGTAAATCTGTGTACCCGTGTACCCGAAATTGGCATAGCCTCCTAAACCAACTTGTTTCAACTAAAAAATATGAATAATGATAATATTAATTCAAAGCGCTTCATCCCGTTAACAAGCAGGCTCTAAGCTTTACAACATTTATATCATATAAATCACACACACACCATACACAGGCATACTCAGGGGGAAACAAAAGCTACATGGACATTCAGAGTCTTCAGCTGATGTTTGAAAGTCACAAAATGTCCAGTCTCTCTCAAAGACAGAGGCAGAGAATTTCAAATCTGAGGCCCTTGAAAAGAAAAAGAGTTTCTACTTAGGGACAAGGTGGTCTAGAGGCAAGGTGCTCGCCTCTCATGCCAAGGGTCCCGGGTTCTAAACCCGGGCAGTGCAGGCATGTTAGAAAGTGGATTTTTCTCACATTTTCAAGTCCCTGGTCCTATTGGGGGGTAGGATCGAGTAGTTCTAGGAAATTGGATTTTTCTCATATTTTCAAGTCCCTGGTGCTATTGGGGGGTAGGATCGAGTACCTAGTCTTCTCGGATAAGGACGAAAAAATTCGGAGGGCCCGTGTGCACGTTGCGCACGTTAAAGATACCTTGGCAGTTGGAAATCGTAAAGAGCAGGCCGAAAGGCCGCTGCCCGGGCAAAATTGAAATTAATAGATTAAAATTTATCCATACCATCTCCCCCCCCCCCCCCCCCCCCCCGCCAGAACAAGAAATAATAAAACAAGTAAAGTGAGGTGTAAATGCCAAGGGCAGCGAACCTCCTAAAATAAAGACCTCAAATCACCCATGATCGCAAAGGACATCTTGGGAATTTTAAACGTTTGAGTGTCTGCAGATGATCTAAGTTGTCCTGAAATTTTCTCATTGAGCTTGCAAGAAAATGAAAGGATAATGCATCATAACTTATATTAACCAAATATTTTTTTTTTTTTAACTGTGGGGGGTTGCAGCAAGGCTTGACTTCATATACTTATATTAAAATCGATAAGAGGTGAGTTGCGTGAAAGCTAGGAGTTTTACCAACGCATGGGACTGGCAGATATGAAGTTTGATTAGAGGATGTAGCCAAATATTAAAGAATACCGAATACGGAAAGCGTGATTGGTGAGAAACTCTGAAATCTCGATGCTAAAAGGTGATTTCTGTTGCACAACCGCTGCCATATATGATGGCAAAATTTACAAATACAAACTCGCAGTTCACAGGTGGACAGAAAGGTGGGAACGAGGCTATTGATCAGCCAATTGAAAGTGGGAAGATCTGTTTATATAATGTAACCACCTTGTACAAAATACACTGTTCACCTCTGCATGCACTTATATATCGATACTGTACGAACAATTCAATATCATTTCTTGAAAGTGTATCATCATCTTATCGGTGACATATTAAACACCAAAGATACTATTTATGTACAATAAGATGAGACACTCACTTCTTCGGGCAATTAAAGAAATCGTGACCCAATTTGCGCGCTGATTGGGGGCGTGGCCCATGGCGTATTGCATGAAAAGAATGTTTGATATAAGGAGAAATTTACGATGCGGATTTTGTTTCAGAACTGCTGGGACTAAACAACAGGCAAAAAATAGCCAGATTTCCTAGAGGCTATTGGAGTTATAATTACAAAGTAAGGGATTTCAATCAATGTCTACAGCAATAGCTAAACAGCAAACAATTATTCAGTATTTTTCTTATATTCGCTTTGTAAAATACGGCACAGTTCATGACTTTCACGAGTCGCCTCTTAGTGGCAGTGAGAAACCCGTGAACGCCAAAAGGGCTAGTTTTCTCATCTTATTGTATCTAGCGTCTTTGGCTTCAGGAAGGCATGAGTATAAGGCTGTTGGCTCTCTGTTCTAGATTTTACTGTTTTCTGTGTAGTTGTCTCATGGCTGTCTGCAATTTCTGTCTGCCAGTGGTAGGCGCGATTTATTCATTGCAGGGGCAGCTACTGGCCCATCCCTTAAAGTCTCGATCCTTTTCATGGGTTTTTTCCCCTTATGTGTCTCATCTCAAAATTAAACAAACAAAAACGTGCCTATCAAAACCACAATGAAATCATTGAAAAGTGTGTTTCAATCAATGGGGAGATTTACTGTTTAATATAAGAAAATTAAACAAATTTATTTACATGACACAAAGTAACTCGGAACATTTTAGAACTATGTTAGTGGTATGAACAGACGACAGGAAAACTCCACGGTTGAGAAGTATCATAATTATCACTTTCCTTCTAACATCATTCTCTGGTGACAGCAATGTTTGAACAATAGTAGAAGTGTCAGTAGTGTTACATTGCAGGCCATTTCTCTTACAGAAATTCTAGATCTGGAATAAATGAATTTAATGGATTTTTTTTTCTTTTAAACTGAAAACCATTTAACCCTCTAGACCCCAAACAAAAATTGCCAATTCCAGAACTTCTGAAATAATAATTATGTTGAACTGGTTTTAAGTAGTCAGATTATTGTAAACATATTAATATATAATTGCAAAAATTATTTGATAATAAAATTGGAAGAGTAAGTGTATCAAAGATTGAGCAATTTGGCTCCAGGTGACCGATTTCAAATATGAAACACTGGGCGCTAGGGGCTTAACAGAGATTGTCTTTCGGGTGATTTTTCAATTCTGGTGTAGGTCTTTGTTCCGTGAGGGCATCGCTTATTGCTGAAACCGTTTTATTATTGATTAAATATATATATGTGTACATAAATTCGCATGCCGACATGCACAACTTGAAAATAATAATGCTCTGCGAAATTTAAATACTGTTGGGTTTTTTGCTTTTTTTTTTTTTTTAGATAAATCGATGGCACCTGTGTAATTATTATCATTTTCTAACCTAACAGTTTAAATTGAGCGGTTTGGGGGATTACCCTGCAAAGTTTGAAGGCGGTCAAAAACAGATCGACGGAAGAGCTTGGATGAAAAATCTGAGGCGTCTAGCTTAAGATATAGTTCATAAGCATGTGTACGATACTGTTGTTCTTGTAGTTGTATAATGTATATTTTAGAAATCCCTTGGTGCAACTGGGACACCTTTGAAGTTAAATTACTGGACGATGGATTGTGGGGAAGGGGAGGGCTTAAAAGAGGATGGCTCCCCTGCAACATTGATGCAGGGAGGTGCACTTATCAAGAATCAACCAATAACTTGAAAAATTAATGCTGAACCGGAAGAGAGATTCTATAAATAACCTCAGTGTTTATCCCTGTTCTCTGTTCCGCTTGCCTTTGATCTCGGGACTTTTGGCGTCACGAATGAGGAGATCTGGCTCAGTTTCCCTGCTGTTTCGTGGCATTGTTGACTTTCCGGCGAGCAATGACTGAATGGCACTTTTCCTCTGTAGTCTGCACTAGCTTGACTTTTCTTTGATTGTTTCCCGCTTTCCATTTTCGTCTGAGCACTTTCATTAGGTCGAGAATTATTCACTGCATCTGTATTTAATCCCAGCTCCATTATCATATATATCTTCCACCCCTTTTTTCTGCGGGATTTGAAAGCTCTTTGTTCGTGCCTTTAAACTGAATATCTCTCCAGCACCAAGCCCTAAACTGCCCTTTTCATGACCAGACAGTCCTTTTCAGGGCTCCATGACGAACAGAACGTTGGGAGGACGGACAAGAACAAGAAGACAGACAGACAGACAGACAGACAGACAGACAGACAGAAAGAACAAAAATTAATATAAACAAAAACTAGAAATATTGTGTAATGGACAAAAGCTTAAGTAGCCACTGGACAGAAAGACTTGTACTAGTTGTACATGTACATATTCTTGTCTTTCGCTCCCTGCGCTCTAGATAAATAGCTTACCTGCGTTTTACCTTGTGTAAATATGTAATGTTCATTACATTAGTTGTTGTACTTGATACTCATTTACTTTTATGATTATGTTGTTCTCTCTCTCTCTCTCTCTCTCTCTCTCTCTCTCTCTCCGTCTCTCTTTCTGTCTCTCTCTCTGTCTCTGTCTCTTTTTCTCTCTGTCTCTCTCTCCCTCTCTCTCTCTCCCTCTGTCTCTCTCTCTCCCTCTCTCTCTCTGTGTCTCTTTCTCTGTCTCTTTCTCTCTCTGTCTCTCTCTCCCTCTCTCTCTCTCTGTCTCTCTCCCTTTGTCTCTCTCTATCTCTCTATCTCTCTCTCTCTCTCGCTCTTCCTCTCTCTCCTTCTGTCTCCATCTCATCATTTTATGGTTGTTGTTTTCTGTGCAGTTTTCACCAGGCAGGTCGCTCGTTCTTTCTATCTTGTGCTGTCGCTGTTGTTATCAATATTCCACAAACCTTTCAAATGATCAGTGGGGCTGTTTTACTCAAGACCTGTGTACAGGAGAGCTATGAAACCATTCATTAGCTTTTGAAGGTCTTGCGGACAGTGATTCACTGAGTTACGACGTTCCGTTAGGTCGTGGATTCTTCAGTTTGCAATTGATGTGTATCCCCTGAGATCACAGACCTTGTGCTCCGACTAAAAAGCCATTTTCTTTATTTAGGAAAACTGTCTTTCATGCAAAGTTCCAAGGCCTTAAAATGTTTCCTTGCCCTAAGAATTTCAGTTCTTCTTTTTGTATCACAACCAATCTTGGCGAGTGCACATGCTCATCCTCGCTGCCGGAAGAAAACCCACGAAAAAATGTTTTGCAAAGTATCAACGCTTAGTCGTAGGGCATGGGGACTTGGGGGTTTGGGGGTATCACAATTTTGAGTGATGTAAGCGAAACAAACAATAATTGTGAAACTTTTAGGACCAACCTCGTGTCGACTTTACCAATCAGATCTCAGATCGAGTTCATCTGTTTATGCATATGTGAAGACTCAGCTTGTTCATTGCCATTAGTGAGCTGAGTCCAGCAAAGGAAACAAGAAAGAAAGACAATATGAGTAAAGCGATCAGCGAGCTCAGGGCAGGAGTTCTGATCATCTGTCGGGAGGAGGTTCGAGAGGCTAATGAGTCGCTGGATCGTGTTCCTGCAAACGGCCGTTTTTCTTCATGTTTGTTCATGCGACCTTGAAGAATTTGTATTTGTTTTAAAGAAAGAACCAGAGATGGTCGATGACTCTCAAGGCCAAGGTTACAGTATGTCGTGGAACTGGAACTGTTAATTGCTACACGACTGTGTACATTATTAAGATGGCAAATAACTTGAGACTGTTTACTTTAAGTTTTTCGAATTTTTACTTTTGTGACATCTGATCACACACTGATCCCAGGCCATTTTGGTTTACAAGAACGATATCTGTAGGTGATCCTACACTGGTCCCCAAGGATACTGATCTCAGGCCACCTTGAATTATATTATATGTAGGTGATCATACAGTGACCCCAAACCATCTTGGTTTACAACAGGGGTCGGTAACCTTTAACAGAAGAGCCATATTTGACATTTTGGATAGAATTCAGCTAAAGAGTGAGCCGCCACACCATGAAAGGTTATATCATATTAAAGACCAGTAGTATTTTTTTTTATCTCGTTTAAAGTTTTTGTTGTCTCTTTTTTTTTAACCAGCAATTAAGAAAAGAGAAGAGCCGCAGATGAAAGACAACTAAAGAGGCTGCATGCGGCCTCTCGAGCCCTATGTTGCTGACCACTCGTTTACAACAACGATATATGGACAAATCATGCTTCAGATCTGACACAGGAGAGGGCAGCCCTAACCACATCAGCAGATACAGAACACATCAACAAAAACATTATTATTAGATTCATTTCATCATTCATTTACTCCTGCATCCATTCATGATTTCATTTGTCAGTCTGTTCGTCTACAAGCTAGCCGCTTTCTTTCCCTTTCTATATGTGCCTCAGCTTACAAAAAAGTTCCACAGATCAGTTTGCATCCTTTGTCTGTCATTGCCTTCATATAAGCATTGATCTGTGTTTTCGTACACATCATCCAAGTATTACCGTATGCAATAAGAAGAGATCACTGAACACAGTGATAATTATGTTCTGTCTGTTGTTTTTCCTTCCATTCCCGATTCTTTGGGAATTTATTGTACAATTTTGATGGTTGTTCTTTTATTATTTGTGTGTACGCGGCTCTTTGCCACATACAAGTTTTTTTTCTTTTTTTCCCAACATTTTAACTTTTTTTATAGAGCCAGATAGATATTGTAACATAAGCCGAAATGATTATATCTTTATTACAGTTATGAATTATCATAGATATCATACGATTCGTTTTCTTCATTCTTTTCTTTCTCGTTATCTTTATCATTCGTGTCACCTCACGTGGTTTGTCCGGCTACAACAACTATGAAAAAGTCTCATCGCCATTTTCTGTTTGAAATTGTCTAGTTAAAGATGTAAGAATATTTGACTGGAATTTACAATTTTGTCAACTCTTTCGCTGAATAGTTTGAGCAAGAGCAAAACTATGCAACTCCTGTACTAATAAATTATACACAACTTTTTGTTGTTGTAGTCATTGTTGTTGTTGTTGTTGTTGTTGTTGTTGTTGTTGTTTTCTGTCATTTTCTTCCCTTTTTTTTGTATTTTTAACCTAT
This sequence comes from Onchidella celtica, assembly GCA_963931925.1. Classification (NCBI taxonomy): domain Eukaryota; kingdom Metazoa; phylum Mollusca; class Gastropoda; order Systellommatophora; family Onchidiidae; genus Onchidella; species Onchidella celtica. The sequence goes on along the minus strand of OZ007574.1, from coordinate 4,182,698 downwards.
TCAAATCAAATTCTGCTTCATTTATCTTTGTTCAATTTCATTTTCCATGCTCTCGTGATACTTTTGGTTCATTTCTTTTTAATTATTATTTCTGTGCATCTTGCAAGTTTGAAGTCTATTAGCGACACATTGACACATTAGTAATAGTCACATTCCTAAACTTTGCCTCTCCAAAGACTTCAACGACGTTATATCATAACAACAGTAGTGTGCCATCTTATGAAATATTTCATTTTGACATGAAGTTGTCAGTGTAACTTGATACATCTGACGTTTTAACTGCCGTTGCTCCCAGGCATGGCCATTACTGTAATTACGCTACTTTTGCCCCACCCCCCCCCCCCTATGCTTTTACATCACGCACCTCGTTGGCAAAAATAGCTAGGGCATGTAGTTCGTGTGTTCATGTGGCTGTTTATTCAGTATTCTTTTGAGGCATTTCAGGGTGAGCATTTTCCCTCGATCTCCAATAAAAAAGTTAATGCGTCCAGGACAGAAACCACTGGCGATCTTTGGTCCTGTTCGTTTCAACTCCACTTTGTGCACAGCTGAGCAATTCGCAACCTTAAACGTTTCGGTCTTCACAGTTTCAGAAAAATGGAGATACAACACACAAGAGCTAAGGTCGCGAATGGTTTGTAGAGTTGCTTTTGATATCTCTTCTCATCTGTAACGTCCACTTTATTTATAACCTATAAGAAAGGGAGCTCTAGCGGTGGAAAGGCAGGCACCTCCCAAATCTCAGGCAAGATTTCCCCTTCAAACTTCAGAGTTGTGTGAGCGCTAGCGGTGGTACGTTTTGTTATAAATCGGGTACCGTTTTTATATTATACTAGCCGACCCGCGCAAGATATATCTTGCAAATTTTCCATGTACTAAGCGCAACTGTATATCTAGATCTAGGCCACATTAAAATGGCATTTGAGTTCCATGCTATGACTAATAGAACTTACTATTATCAGAGAGTATAGATATATAGAGAGGGTTCACTATTGGTCGATTTGCACTGCGAGACACGGGAGGCCCTGCGAAACCACTGTTAGCATGGAGCGAAAAGTAGGACGCTGCGGTAAACAATATTCGTTTGTGCATTTCCACGGGGCGTAGGAGCTTACAAACAGTTTTAAATAGTTTCAATCAGCCGAAAACTATGAACAAACCACAGTAAACAGATATGCACGCTATCTTTGGTGAAGAATGTCTCTTTCAATTCTTCAATTTCTTGTTTACCGCAGCGACCTAGTTTCGCGATTTGGCGGAAGTGAACCCTCTCTATACATCTATACTCTCTGCTATTATACCACAATTTCACACAGAATTATTTTATTTAATTACCTGTTCTACAAACGGTCGGGTTTCTTGGTGCGAAACCAAACTTCCGCGTTCAGTTGGCGCGTCAAGATGGTATCATTCTTCCAGTTCACTCAAAATGGTGAATTAAAATAGAATAACTGAAAAAAATTTGATAAATTCGGGGACAGGAGTTTTTGTATGTTTTATGTCACGAAAACCTGGGTGCGTAGATAATGTGGACGTCTGTAAAATCTGAAGCGTGTGCGCAAAGTATTAACGGAGGAGTAGGCTAACATAGCCTCCAAAGTTCACTTTTATAATAATAGATACATGATACAGTAACTGATAGATAAGTAGCTGATGACAGAAATGACCGGTTAAAAAAACTTCACTGTGCAACTGCAGCTTCGTCTGAACATGGACGGTGTTGGAAATCCAATGTTTCAGACAATAATGTAAATTTGTGTTTTCAGCAAACGAAGATTTGGCCACTGATGAGTTGTTACCGATTTTGTGCTGGAGGTTTGAGAGTTTCCGCGTCTGTGATTGTTTCTCTGTTTGGTTAAATTGTTTGAGCTGTTTAAAGATGAGTACTCTGGACTGTTTTTTTTTTTGAGCACTTGAGAGTGACTAGGACGTGGAAATGATGGTGAGTGAGGGGTGGGAGAAAGAGGCAGGGGGGGGAGGGTTACATTGGATTGACATGTTTGCTTTTCGAGGAAACACTAGATTATCATGCGTCCTTGTGATGTTCAAAGGAGCCGATCATTATTTTGTCTAGTTTCTTTACTTAATTTCGATCAAGAGGATGAATTTTCCTATGGGAATGGCAAAAGATCTTAAATTGGAGGGCGAGCCCCGACTAATTGCATGGTGACGTCACGGCAATGAGTTTCAATGAAATCTCGCGTACCAGCTAAGGAGTTGGACCGCCGCCTCTAAACTCAATCGACTCAACAAATTTTCTCAATTATTGTATCTCGCCTTTTGTCATAATTATTGCCTTGCTTTTTTAACTTCATCTGTTCATTCAGCTTGAGGCTAGTGATGTCTGTCCGTTCGTATCTGTTTTTGCTCGTTTTACCTCTCTTTACTAGTGACAACAATCATGCTTGTTCTCATTCAAAACAAATGAGGTCACATATTAGTTTTATTATTCTATTTGAAATGTGAATTCTGTATTTCTTTTTCTCGCTCGTTCACCATCGCTATAATTTTATTGATTCTGGATTTCCTCGCCTCCGGCTATCAGGCAAAACGTCGTATGTCAAAATCACAACTATTTAGGAGAAGGAAAAAATTGTTTCATTCCTGTTGTGTGTGTCGTGCAGAAGAACTAGCTATTACAGGCTGATTCCTGAAAATGTGAAACAGCCACGGTCTTGTAAACCCGGATTGTTAGATCAGGAAGGTCAAAACGTGTAATATGCTACAGTCTTGTTAGATTTTCAATTTTCCTGGACGATTTCTGATCATTTATGTGTACTTGAGTTTCGCCAACGTGCACTTTTAACTGCCATACACTGGCAGGAAATCCCGTTCAAGTGCACCTGATGCCATCAAACTCCTGGCTGTTGTCTTGTTTTGTTTTTTCTAATCGGATTACCGTCGGGCACACATCGATAACAAAGTCAGCAGAAACTACAAAAACTGTGCAGCGGCAGAAGAAACAGTGTAATCAAAATGTAATTTATTTACTGACGATGAAAAACGAAAAGTAGGTCCATTCAACCGTTCGCAATCGTTAAAAACCTTACAGTGCATGATTGTCCGTGGCCTCAAATAGCCTACTAACATTTAGGCTACCCAGCTTTTCAATTCCAATTACTCAAGACTGAATGCGTGAAAATAAGTTCAGCTGGAGCCCAGCTTTTTTTTGTGTGTATTCTGAGATCACTGTAATTATTTTGCTTGTTTGCCAAACCTGCATGTTTTAATTATGAATTTTTGAATGGTGCGGGAAGTTGGGGGGGGGGGGGGGAGGGGGGGGGGGTTGTCATTCAAATCTTCATTTTTCTGTTTACATGTGTCAAGAGCTTAAGCGAGGGCATTTAAATTGGAAAGGTTTGAAGTGACTGTTCTTGATTTCACCAGTTTTTGACATGTTGATGAGCCTGTAAATCTGATGGAAAGTTGTTGCAAATAATCCACACGAGTGTCCTCAGAGTTTGATGCTAAAAAGTGAGTTTTTACATGAACCATCAAAATTACATGAACGCCATGGAAAAACGAATGTATATCATTAGCTCATTGCACAGACTAATATACTAACCAGACTGGAAACACGAGTTGCGGGCTGTGTCGTTTTTTACGGAATTTCCCGAGCTGTGGCCGTATAACCAACATGGCCGCCGCTCGAAAAATTCCGATTCTAGTTCTATCTGCAGTAGAAATTTCTTTTTAATTGTCAAGATTGGTGGTACATGTATTAATACTGCATTAACTTGCCTATCCTTTCATGTTATTGTCTACATCTGCCTTTTTTTGTATTGTTATAAATGATGACCGCATGGACTTTTAGCGACCGCTGCATTGTAACTGTGCTGAAGCGTCGGTTGCAAGTGTAAACCTAAAATGGCGGGCCTTTCGCTGTTTTGTGACGTTACACAATGGGGTCATCCAGTCTGGGCAATTTATTAGTCTGTGGCTCATTGTTACTTTCCTGACCTGTGCTGGGGATTTGGTGCAGATAATACCAAAAAAGGGTCAGCCCGTGCGCACACCAACCGATTTTGATCGGCCGACTAGATGGATAGTGACGTCACGGTATGCAGTTTCAATGAGATCAAGCCCACCACCCAACTGGTTGAAACTCACAGTCGTGACGACAGATCAAAATCGGTTGGCGTTCGCCTAGGCAGGAACTAGATAGCTAGTGTATCGCCTCACGTTTCCAACCCTCAATTCATTTTCACTCTGCCTCAGGCGTGTATAATATTTACGGCTTGACTTTGTTTTCTGTGCTGTCCCCTATAATTATTGTTCAAATTACCCTTTCCCTCATCCCTATAATGATGTCATCTCAAGTAAAATCGCTATATTTCTTCAACGTGTTTCTGAAACAAGACAATTATTCTTGAAATTCAAAATAACCCTCCCAGCGTCAAAATTACTTTCAGATTTAGCGGTTCCTGCTACATTGCACCCTTGATGATGTAGCACCCCCCCCCCCTCTCATTACCTCGAGTTTCTTACTTGGGAGTCTTTGATTCTATAAACACAGGCTCTGATCACCTGTCTTCAACTCTGTCGTGGAGGCGAATTACCGCTCATGTTTGATGAATGGTGCACCTTCCAGGAAATAGGGACCTTGTCTTCGGCGTGCGCTTATACATTTTACTTATATCCGATCTATAAATGTACGCATGAATGTCGGCGCGATCCTAAAAGTAGTGTATCCCTGCACTGCAGCTGAGCCTTCTAGATTGGGACGCGAGTAAACCAAACAATCAGAACTGACACAGGGGGTTCACTTCAATCCATGTCCCTGTACCATTGCTCAATGTTTTAATTGACTTGAATTTTAAACCATTCTTCTTATTAGTAGGGGTTAAATGGTTTATTTAAAGAAATTACTGCGCTTATCCTTTGTAATCATAATCATAATAATAAATAGTATACATTATTGTAGTTTTTAACTGTCAGCCGGTGTGCACCAAAGAGGGGCTAGCCGGAAAGCCTGAAACAAAACATGAGTACTGGTATGGTTATTACTGGTGCTTACTGTCACAAATCCCAGACTGGGAGATGTAATAAGTTATGACAGGACAACAATCACGAACAAACAAGTTTAACACTTAACAGAACAACCCATCAGACTCACACATTTATTAAACATAATTATACAGATAATAGCGCAATTACATACATTATATTATTGAAATTAACTGCCGTACAACGGCCTTATTCTCACATGCACTCTTCCTCGGATCCACAACCCGGTAGTTACTTCCTAAAGGCACTTCGGCCTCAGCCTCTCCCCTCAGGGTCTTAATAGCACATTAATAATTCACCGGCACCGCAGTCTCTCAACATCACCTTCCTATTGTCATACACCTTAGCATTCCACTGGCACCTCCGCAGGGCAATAACACATTATCATTTCACTAGCCCATCAACATGGCAATAGTACATTATCAGTTCACTAGCCCATCAACATGGCAATAGTACATTATCACATTCACGCTCATATCTACGTCCCTGTCCGTGGCCTGACTGCCACGACTTTATGTGCCTCTACTGTCCTGCACCGACAGCCTCACTTCTGGCCTATGTGTGGCCTCCGGCCCTATGCTGGCCTATCCCCCGTGCTCATCGAGGTGGCTCTTCGGCCCGTCCCCGACACCAGTCATCACTGGAAAAACACTCTCATCCGTCTTCTGACTGCTCCCCTTATGTTCGCCAACTGGGCTTTCTCTTTCGTCCGTTCAGTAGGGCCTTCTAACTTGCAGTGATAGTAATACAGCGCTTTCGCCTCATTCAGACCCCCCCACAACTCACAACATGCACGCTTAACTTACTTGTCTACGTGCGTTAATTTTACTCTCCTCCTTTCCCCCCGTAATTATTAACTATCGCTCACTCCACTCGTGACACTTACCTTACCACTTCCTGTGCTCTGTACATTTCCATTTCTGTTGTACCTGGGGTGATGGGAGAGGGGACGGCCGGGAGGGGGTGATGGTACAGAGGGGAGGTGGGGTGGGGTGGGAAATGAGCTTAACAGAAAGAGAACAGCCGAAACAAAACGGACAATTTCCCGATGAGCGAATGTATGTCCTGTACCTGTGCAATGGAGGACCACACGCCCACAGACAGGCACATGAAGGCAGTAATCAAATTTGTGGGTTTTATAATTCTATTTTTATGGGAACAATCGTTAAAAAAATGATACAAGCACGAAAATTGGCGCACATGTTCTCCCTAGGTGGTATTTTAAGATTACAGATGGCTCTACTTTTGTTGTTGTTGATGTTGTTGACTTTATATACTATCCAATAGAAATCAGCTTCTAGAGTATTCAGATGTACGTTTTGCAGAATAAAATTGACTTCTCAGTGTCCCGCTTTCTGCTGGTTGGTCATTTAGTTCATCGCCTGCATATCAGCTAGAGTTGTACACCACTCAGTCTCTTCCCAAGCTGGAAAAGTATCGGGCGGTCATGTCCTCAGGATCATCGATATAGAGTATCGATATAATGTGACGTCATGAAGTGGAACGTAAAAGGATCGCTGGCGAGACTCAGTATCGAGAAAGCCAGTATTGGTGCCGCCTAAGGAATTGCTCGACTCTTAATAGCAAAACCTTTCCGCTTCTCATTGAAACCGCTCAAATGAGAGCGGGAAACCGCTCAAATGAGAGCGGTTGGCATCAAACGGAAGTAAAGTCATTGACGATATTATGTCTATCCAAGCCAGCCAGAAAAGTGTCTATGTATACAAATCCTGAAACAAAGTTCGGATACTCTTAGGTAGAAGTCACGCTTGGACTGGTTATAAAGTTATTAATTTGTTAAATTATTATGTTGATGATGAATGAAACATACCATGGCAAGAGTCATTTGTAACATTAAATTTGTGACCCTCAACTCGATGTCTTTGCTGACAAGAAAGAGAAATTACGGATTTTAATATTGTTAGCGGCCATCTTGGATTTTGCCGCCATGTTAGATTTTGTTTTTGTTTTTGTTTTTTTCGTGGCCAACAAATTATTCCTAAACACTACCATGGGAAGACTGTTTGTGGCAAAGTTCACGTTTCTATTATTTTTACAGTGACTATTCCTATTATCAACCTTACTGTAACAAAACAATAGCTAAAGGGTATGGAGTGAAGTTAGAGGGGTGGAGGGTAGGTTTGATAGCTCCCAGACGCAAACATCACTCGGTCACTGCCCTTTAACTGTGTCCAGACACCAAGCCCTCCAGCACTCTGATCAGGACAATGGATATCGTAAACCAAATTAGCTCCAAGATCTTGATTTAAAAACCATCATGTCCTGGAGAGATCTAAATTTAGACATATGGTTTCTATATATGTGCACAAACAAAGGACCGGACTATCACAGCAAGAGGGAAATAGCCAAGTTATGCTTACCCGTTGTTGTTACTAATACTCTTAGTGCATTTACACCATTGTCAGTCACGTTTCTGGACAGATAGTTTCCTAGTTTGATTAGCCATTGTACACCCAGACTTTCTGATGTTGCCTCTTAATATGTTCCCCTCCTTTCATTCCATTATTTATTCTGGGGTGAGCTCTTTGTTTTTCGGGGGTATCAGCTGAAGACTATCGACTTCCTGTTCTTGACTTTAGTGTTCTTTTCCCGAAGGGATTCTTCATTTATCTGCCTGTTTGTTTTTTTTTCTCTGGCAGATGTTTTTGATTAGACTACAGTCATTTCCAAGGTTTTTCTTCTTTCGTGTTGTTCCTTGGGTTTCTCGGTAGGCGCCGGAAAATAGACAAGAGGACAACCAGAGAGAAGCACAAGGGAAAGACGAAGTAAGAAAGAGAGGGGGGGGGGGAGTATGACGCTAGACCATAGCAGAGGCGAAGGTGATATGTGGGCCGCCAAGGACGACAACTGATTCCATCTTGTGCCGGCCCTTTTTATTCTCTTCTTTGTCCTCCAGTGTCAAAGAAAATGAATTCGTCCAGAGGTCCGTACCACCAACCCACTCTCCTGCCATCAACGTCCCGAGTTCTTCCTATTTTGTCCAGCGTTTTGTCCTTCAGGTCTGGCGTCAACCTCACCACGACATCTTTGATTCCCTCTCCCTTTGTCCACATCTGTTCAATCACCCTCAATGTTTTCTACATACAACTCTTTTTATATTTTCCCCTATCTCAGTGTCTGTCCTGACTTCTCACCTCTTTTCCAATCACAAACGCATATGAAACTCCTGTGCAAGCTGGGTAATCGGCTACTTTCCAGCCAATAAGCGATCTTAGCTCTTGTTCTATTAAAATTTTCTGAAAACTTTGAGATCTTTTTGTATGTAGAAGAGCTGTAACAGACGCACACTCTGACACGTGTATGTAAACTCGTGGCGGCACTTGTCAAGCTGTTTCACATTTCCGATTTATTCCAGCTCTTGATTATAATACAAATGCCGCAAACGTTTAATATCGAATTTCTCAGTTATGCAAAAAAGAGGAGTTGGACCAAACAAGGACTGAGGTCTCGAAAAATCAAAGCAGATGTTTAAATCTGGACACAGCTCAGTAACACTAACAGGTCTTCTTCTTTTCTTTCCTCTGTTTCGCTACATGAATCATGACGATTACAAAACTCATCTCTCACCCTTCGGGTCGAAAAAAAACATAATAATTTGTTGTTTTGTTTTTAAACATCAACGCATTCTTTTAGCTAAATTTTGAAGAGGTCAAGACGAAATTCAAGAACTTAAAACGTTCATGTCAAATTTGGCAGTCGTAAGATCTGCAGTACGAAGAAGACGTGTTAATTTTGTTCAGGATCTTCCAATCTAGAGATTGCTTTCACTGGAACCTGCTGCAACAGATTGTGTAACGTTTCCAGTTGGTGTGCGTTCTTTGAATCCATTTATGACTGGCAAGTTTAGTTAGTGAACGCTGACCTTCACGGTGATCTACACCTGCCGTGTTGTGGACAAACGTTGTCTACGCTGAAGACAGTTTTAGTCATTGAAAAAAAAAAAAAAAACATGTCGGACTCGAGCCTGTTTTATTTTGTGCCCAATGTCCATTTTGTTAGGATGACAAGGATGTCTAAGTCGTTTAGCCTACAATTGAAAACTAGACAGACTGATGAAGCACACAGAAATCCGCAAAAATGACATTAAAAAGGTGAATTTGGCGTAGATTGGATCTACATGGACTTTTGTCCGAAAGACAGCAGATTTCTGATGTCCTTCTTTCTCAAATGTCTGCAGTATTTATCATCGGATTCGCACTGGTACCGGTACAGTTTCGACACCTACCAAATAACGACAACTTACAGTACTGACACCTTTCATGATAGGACGAACCTTTACGAGGATCCCTCAAACTCCAGGTCATGCGATGTTGACCTCAGCGTTCCTAGGTCAAGTCAGATATCAAATGTGTCATCCGTTCGATGGAAACGAGTTCACCGTGTTATTTGCTGGGTTTTTTTTTTTTTGCAAAGCCGGGGGGGGGGGGGGTGTTCATTGATGAAAGTGAATACTTGCAGAAAATGTCATTGAGTGTAAATACAGGTTGTGATGCTGAATCTATGAAATGCTTGCTGATCACGACTAGAGTGCCAGCGCACGTGAGCTTTCCTACAGAAACGCCAATACGCTCCTACATAATACATTAGATCAGTTCTTCTCGAGAGCAGTTCACTTATGAATTACTTTTAGAAAGCTTTACGAATGCAGTAAGAGCTCGTTCTTTTACATCGGTCTATGATGCATGTTATCAATTGCAGTTTGCTATTTTCAATTTCTTGTCATCAAATTTGAGAAAGAACCGGTGTGTTTTTAGGTGTTTCAGTTTTTAGAATTATTTCCTTCCTTGAATTACATTTTTAAAAAAAAGAAAGAATTAAGACCGCGAGAAAAGAAACACGCTGACCATGTACCATGAGATCTCTTGAGAGTTTTATTTTTGCTAAAACCTGCTTTATTGTACAGAGCAATTGCACTGCTTACCAATTTTAAGACCGTCTAATGACAGTTAATTCTGGAGGTGTGTGTGTGTGTGTGTGTGTGTGTGTGTGTGTTTTCTTAACTCTTCCATGAGCTAAAACTTCGAAGTCAGTTCCATGATGTTTTTAATGTGATGTCTTTGTGAGAAGATGAGTATTTATACTTTAGTAAAAAAGCTGATGAAAGAATAAACTATTCATTTTTCTGTAAGAGAATTCATCTCATGTCGCATAAGAGATTGCATAACAACGAATCTGCAAAATGTCCCATTATTTGTGAGATTTTACAGTAGTGTAATGACTTAATGGTTTCAGGAAGTACTGTTCGTCTGGGACTGTAGAATGTATATTAATTCTATTTGAGGCCGATTCCCTGCATTCCTTCTGCAATTCCTTGCCGGACGACGAACTGCCGAATGAATAATTATAAATCTGTCACTGGTAGATTTGTACGACAAGACTTAGTACGCCAATAAATTTGTAAATTGAGTTGCCAGTCTTGTGATATTTGAGTATCTGTGTATAGAAAGTGTAGTACTTGTCCAGTTTTCATTGTGCCATACAAAAATATACCTTTAGATGCACAAACTTCTTAGAAAGTTTATATTTCAAAGTATTATATTATTTGGTCAAAGCATATCAACAGAGGTTTGGACATATTATAAGAAAACAAAGACTTGTTTTGGACAGAAATGCCCAGAGAGTCGGCAGCTCAAGACGGAATTAACGCCAAAACTAATCAAAAATAATATGCGCTGAACTGTCATGATTTCAGGAAAACACGGAGAACAAGAGAAATGTGCACTTTTTAGACTGTTACCTGGGGCAAGTAATGAATCTCCACATATCAATTTAAAGTTAGTAAAAAAGAAAACTGTTTAAATTAAATGTGTCCTTTTTCTTTTAATCTGGATTGCTGGATGGGCTGTCTTTGTCACACCCGTATCGGTAGACATACGCAATTTGATCTGGAATGCACAGGCAATATATGAAATGACATCTAGTTATCTTGTTATCGACTTAGCCACTGAAATAATTTGGCACAATTCATGAGATGCTCATGTTGGCCAGAAACGTATTATCAAAAGATGCACGATGCATTAACTCAAATACTTTTGTTTTTAATTTTGCATCTTCACCGCCAATGCTTTTTGTGGTGGTTTATTTCTGTTGTGTCAAGCTTGATACAGTGGATAAAATCAGCGCAGGCTTAAAAATGTATATGGATTATATTTGCGATGAAAATGTCAAACTATAAACCGTGGAAATGGATCACAGGTTTGTAAGAACTTGAAACCCATGGTTGAGTCATGTGACCCAAATCGTGGCTTAACCAAAGTTATGACGTCAGCTGTGCTTGAATTGTTTGTGAAAAAGTTGGATGTGTCAAGGGAGAATTGAATACAACAACTGTCAATCGTTTCTTCCCTGGTTGTGGGTGAGAAAGATCTCCCTTGAGTCCAGTTATAGGGGCTGTCAACACTCGTCATTTTTCCTCCTGTCAAGCTCTGGCCAATGACGTTGCTGATATTTATAATAAGGCTGATCACACAAAGAGCGGGAAAGTCTTTGATGAGTAATCCGCGTCCTTAGTGCCAACGTTGTGAGATGTGGTCTTTGACTTTCTTTCATGTCAGTCGTTTGTGTTGGCTGACGATAAGGGAAATCTCTGGAGAGGAAGATTGTAAGGCGTCGGCGTGCGTGTTTGTCCCCTGCCAGGGGATCTTATTGATGCATTGATCAGACAGAGTGGGTTTGGGGGGGGGGGGAGGGGGGAGGGGGGGGGGGAAGAAAGCGATTACTAATAGGAATTTCACATGCTCTGAATAGCTTTCTTTCTGTTTGTCTGTATGCCCTTTTTTCTTTATTTCTTTTAAATTTATAGTTTTATGGATACTGATATTATATGGGAGAAGGTTGCTTTCTTTTGCAGATATTACACACATTCATCTTTACAAGTTTAGCAGTCATGACTTAATTATATTTAAATTGATCACCATCACGATAGCAATAAAACTGACTAACAAAAAACCCAGCTTTTTATGTATGTGAGATACAGAACCTACAAGATAAACAATATAAACGCAAATTTTATTATAGTTTTCATCTCTTTCAGCGATCCACAGATAATCAATCTGCAATGACAGATTTATCACAGGGAGTCTATTCATTTTGAAAGCTATTGAAATGCACAACACTATCGTATGTTGAGCTGACATCGAGGCGTAAGTGACAAATGATCGGAGCTAGGTCGTATTTATAATGTTGCAAGCCGAATAGGCCAACTACGCCTGGGTCCGGAGAGACATGCTTATTTCGGCATCTCGACTTTATACCTTGCGATCATTTAATGAATTTAGGTGATAACCGCACGTATCTGGGTTTTGTCTTGGAGTTCTCGGTCAGTTTTACAACTAGCTCTTGTTTATCTGATTAAAGGTGATAATATATTACTTTTTTTTAGGCATCTGTGAACCAACATAATGGTGGAACATCTTGAACAATCTTGTCTGTGTAATATCCCGAAGCTAACCCTATGCCTTAACCACATATTTTACACCGCCTACAGAGAACTACCAGGTCGTTATTGACCATCTTGCATGAAGTTAAAAGAGTGAACCGTGTTAAAACATTGACTCCAGACTGTCCAAACAAGATTTTAAACAAACAACCAATACAAGGGTGTATGAAACTGCTTTTGGCCCCCACAGTTCCTCAATAAAATAAACCGTGAGATGTTCAGAGAAAGGCGGGGGGGGGGGGGGAGCACAAGGAAAATAATTATGTCACATACAGCAATGAGATTCTGATCACGCCAGGATGGGAATGGTCTACTATGGAAGGGATGACCTTGAGCAGGAGAATATCATTGTCTTTGCTTCTTCCAGCACTCGTAATTTACGTCATTCCTAATATATTCGCAGCCACACCCATTTCCAATCCTAATGGGGATTATTTTCATCCCTGCGTCTCCCACTGGAGGTGAATGACAATCTGACCACTGGTCATTGATAATCACAACTAGTTTACAACAAATTCCTGGATGTTGCCCTTTCAGACCAAGTTTCCACAAAAAGGTTTGTTTGACGCCAGATTTAGGATACCAGGAGCGTAAAGGTCAAAGCCAGTGTATATTTCTGTGGTTTGGTCTTAAAGCGTGCCATTTCCTGATCATACTCGGAAGTTCACGAAAAAACTATTATTTTCAGGAATGATGCACTGAGGAAACAATATTATACACGATGTGCGTAATTTAGAGATTTATATGTTGTGCACACTATAAACAGAATGTTATGATAAATACTCTAGTCCGGCAAGTTTAACAGTGCCCTTAATTATGCAGGCATAGAGGTTTTGCAAGTTGGTTGTTTGATTTGGAAGTAACAACTAATTGGAATATAGTTACTTTATTAATGGCACATATACAAGTGGACATCATCCCTTGCCACTGAAGGACATAATCCTAGCATGAGGAATGTTATACACAGTTGACTTTCTTGTTATAATGATAGGTTCATGGGAAGGTGTGATTATTGTTTTCGATAAATTAAAAACTTCAAAGACAAGGCCCTCTAAGAAATGATGTAAAAATTGATACAGTAATACACTCAAGAATTTCCTTCATGTCGTGTTCCAATGCCGAACTATTCTGGACCAGAAAGAAATCAATAATGTTTGACCCCAAGAACTCCCACGCCTCATTCCGCTGATGTTTCGAGAGTTCTGCCCCCCGGGCCCCAGGCTCCTAAATAGCACATTAACAAATTAAGACTTGCTGCTAATTGCTTGCCACAGAGTAGGTCAGCTCTACATCTCTCTGGCCACATCTCTACTCTGTAGAGTACAATCTTTTTTCTTTCCATATTTTTTTTAATTCTCTGCCTGGAATTGTCCTGTAGATCACGAGTTCAAGCTTACTTTATTGTAGGCCTGACAGCCAATTCAAAATACACAGAAGAATCATGCAAACAATCATTGAAAACACTAAAAACAAACAAACAAACAAACAGACAAAACGCACGGCCATTCACTCTCTCCGCTTCCTGCTGCCTGCTACAGTTTACACACTTACTTACTCTACTATACAATAAACTACAACTTGTAATTGCCAGCAATAGTCATCATTTTTCAAATACCATGACTGATATTTCCAGAAAATTCTATATATCTCCAGAGCTGATGATATGAGTGGTACAGAATTGGGGTTGTCAGTTGGTGTATTTTGCGCTCACGTACCTTCGTTGCTCTATTTTTGCCTCTGTTATTTTGATAGGAGTGGTGGAAAATGTAGAGACAGGTCTTTGAACCCGTAGTTCTGGCAGCTGCTGTTTTTGTCATGGGCGTGTCTTCTCTTGTTTGTAACTATGACCGATTTCACAAAGTACTCTTGGAATGGTTGTTGTTGTTGTTGCTGTTGTTTACTAGTGTGTCCACACCATAACTTGGTCAGGCCTGCTTTGTTGTCATGGTCTGTGTATGTCACCAAGGGCGGTTAGTCTTTTCTGCAACCTTTTTTCTCTGGGAATATTGTTTATAACGTAGGTAAATACTTCTTTCTTAATAATAATATGTAATAATATGTAATGAGATACAACACTTCTTCTTCTGTTTTTGTTTTTTTTGTGTTTTCTGCCTTTGCAAGGTGTCTTCGTTTACTACTATTTTGGTTGCAATTGTACATTACTATTTTAATGCTTCTTCTTTCTTGTATGTAAGATCTTTCTAAAGGCAGGTTCAAACCCACACCCACGCCTTTGTTGGCCACTTTGCACCAGTTTGATCCAGCTGTCCTGGGAAACATAAAGCCCCATGTCCTATCTGTCCTGTCTGTCGTCTGTTTGTCTGTCTGTCTGTCTGTCTGTCTATCTCACGGTCAGCCTGCCTGCCTGCCTGTCTGTCTGTATGTCTGTCTGTCTGTCTGCCTGCCTGTCTTCTGTCTGTCTGATTGTCTTATATGTCTATCTATACACAAGCAACACATGAAAATGGCTTATAGTTGAACGAGAGAAAGTTGCAACAATACCAACAACTAGTAAACACATGTAAATGAAAAACAGGAATTTTCAAAAGACTGTACTGTATGAAAATGGACACAACCCCTGTTTCTTTGCTTGTGAATGCGGCATGGCACAAATGGTTGGCTGCATTTGAACACAGGAACCCGGAGTAGCCAACTTGGACATGAATAGAATTTTGGTAGTTATTTCTTTTGTTAATTGTGTACAGGGATCGAAGAGAAGAGCTGCGTTATATTCTTGATAAATAAATAAAAAACACAAAACAATATTGGCCATAGTATCGATCAATGCTGGATACCAACATGGAAAATCATATCAATAGAGGAATCTCATCGACCCTTAATTAAAATACCACCTCCTTTACTTTTCTTTCTCTCTCTGTACTCCTCCATTCAACAACCATCATGCTTGATTTAATACACACGCCGGCCCTGTGCTCACTGCCTCTCTCCTACATGGAACCTGGGAGGGAAAGCCGAACTGCCTTTAATACGTGCATTCAGGTGGTGGTGAGAGAACGTCAATCAAAGCTGGCTACAGGTCAGTTCATCCACACTGCCGACCAGCTTGGTCCTGGATTTGGAGGAAGGAGAGGAAAAGAGAGAAATAAAGCGAAGAACTGACATGTGGGGGGTAAAGGTGATAGAAAGATGGAGAGAAATCAAAATAATAATATTTGAGTTTGAGTCTAGGTTTTACGGCGTCTCGGCAGGATAATGGCCACTTTGCATCCTCCATCGTCTTGTTGGGTAGGTTATTTATTTGCATTTGTATTTGTATTTGTATTTGTATTTGCATTTGTATTTGCATTTGTATTTGTATTTGTATTTGTATTTGTATTTGTATTTGCATTTGTATTTGTATTTGTATTTGTATTTGTATTTGCATTTGTATTTGCATTTGCATTTGTATTTGTATTTGTATTTGTATTTGTATTTGTATTTGCATTTGTATTTGCATTTGTATTTGCATTTGTATTTGCATTTGCATTTGCATTTGTATTTGCATTTGTATTTGTATTTGTATACTACTTTAATCCCATTTGGGAAATTTGCCTTTGTGTCATTGCACCCAGTTACAACTGGAGCAGACACGTCGTCGCCACAGTGTGGCGCCGGTCGGTAGTTGGTGTTGTCGTTTTTTTTTTGGGGGGGGGCGAGTAGGGAGAGGGAGGGGTGGTAGAGATGAATTTTTATTTAATTTTGCCCGGGCAGTGGCCTGTTCGGCCTTCTCTTTTCGATTTCCAACTGCCAAGGTATCTTTAATGTGCGCAAAGTGCACACAGGCCCTCCGAACAATTTGGTCCTTATCCGAGAAGACTAGGTATTCGATCCTCCCCCCCCCCCTCCCCCCCCCCCCCACAATAGGATGAGGGACACGAAAATATGAGAAAAATCCCAAACTTCCAACATGCCTGCATCGGCCAGTTTTGAACCCGGAACGCTTGGCATGAGAGACGAGCACCTCGCTTCTGGACCACCTTGTCTGGTATTCAGAACTTGATCAGTTGAAAATTTCACTAACAGGATTAAATTGTTCCGCATAAACTTTATTAAATTGGCAAAATTCTCAAAAATTTGTTTTGTATAGATCTGAAAAGAATTGTGTAAATGTGTATTAAGTTTTTTTTAAATAAAATTGTAGATCTTAGCCTCTTTCACAAAAGACAAGGTGTGCTGTGAGCCCACGTCAGAAAATGAAGGAATATTGGAAGATCAGCCTAAAGAATGGTGCAAGGCAAGGGAATACAGTTGATTGAGAAAAGCCGATGGATTAAAAAGAGATCAAGTCACAGTTACAAGTGCTAAACCCAAAAAGCGGAAAGGGAAAAGATCGACTGACTTTTTAAGCTCTCGGGAGCTGCCATTCCTTCAAAGTCAAAATTCTATATCTTCATAGGAAGGGAAGAAACAAAAAATCATGGGCAAGACGTGCGAACTCACAGGAAAGTGGGTGTTAGTTGCCCTGTTGTGTTTGAGATGAAAGTGAGCCGTAGCGTCCAGCCACAGAATACATCACAGTCACCTGGTAAAGTCGGGCAAGAGATCTCAAAGACTTCTGGGTGAGTGTCTGAATTGTACATCACAAAACTTGATAGCGTTGAAACGATCGCAGCGTTTTTGTTTCTCCGTAGAATAACCGAGCCCTTCATTTGCATTTTTTAGCACTTGGCTCGGGCGACTGAATATTTGTAGTTTTGCTGGCGCAGATGAAATATTACAATAATAATAATAATAATAATAATAATAATAATGGATGGCATTTATATAGCGCATATTCATTGCCATTAGAAATGCTCTATGCGCTTTATAGAAGCTCTCTCACTCGCTCTTTCTTTCTCTCACCCTCTCTCTCTCTGCCTCTGTATCTCTCTCTCTATCTCAGTGAGCTCAGAGCAAATTGTAACCAATTACAATATGCTCATATCCGAAATATCCTTTACAATGAGGATGAAGCGTTTAGCCCAGACCCGCACGAGCTGTTTTGATCGGAGGTGACGTCACGTCATTGACTTTCAGTGAGGTCCATCGAGTTGGCTGGCGAGCGAGGTCTCACTCAAAATCAATATCGTGGCGTCACTACCCAACTAGTCGGGCAGATCAGAGTCGGCTAGTACGCGGCTAGGTTCAATGTTCATGCTGCTCAGCTTCAGTGATGATTTGCTTGTTCATTCATCAGCACTACAAGACATGGTCAATCATCACCAGTACTATACACAATTCAGGACTTGCCGATGTTTGTCACCAATGACTGAAGATACCCCAAACGAAAAAAAATAAGCTTCCAACAGCCTTAAACGGATGACACTTATTGATACTCAGATCGTAATGCGACCATTGATAATTACTGTCACTAAGGCGTGTGTGCTGTTCAACATGACTATATTTTTTTCGATTTATTTCGATCTCGCTTGGTGCCCTTTCCGTTTGTTATCTGACTGCCTTCAAGACCATTCAGTTCAGTGGCCTTTTCCCTGATAGGGCTGTGGTTCACCATCAAAAGGTAGCGTGTACACAACAGACTCTAGAAGGGTGTGGTCTCACTGCAAAAGCAGTAAAAAAAAAAAAAAAAACTTTTTTTCTGATATTCATAGGTGATTCAAATTCTTATTTTTTTTATAGGTGGAAGAGATGGGGGGGGGGGGGAATCATTGTGCTGTGCCACGTTTCTCCTAATATATTATTTTCTATACCAGATGTTACAGACACATGCGTGTTCGTCTTGGCAGGCGGGCGACATGCCTAATAAAACAGGTTACGTAACATTTTAATTTAATCCATTAGTTAAACGTTATATGAACATGTGCATCCCCTGTAATTTCAGACAACAGCTGTTCTTAATATGGTTCTCTTGAGACAGCATTTTTTAAATATACATACATTTCACATTTCTAACTCATGCGGTCGCTGGTCAAAATTAATATAGTAATACTTTTTCATCGTGTGTCAGTTACAAAGTATTTCAAACACCAGCTTTTGGGAACCACATCTCGGGCAACGGCTTCGACAGACTGGTTAAACTAGATAGGGGTAGTCCACGTGTCTTGCACTTCCTGCTTCTCGCTTGGATAGGACATGCCTGTCCTAGCTTGTGAATTATAAAGACAGCCTCGACAGACTGGACGGACGAGATCGGTGTAGGATCCAAGGACATCACAGGCGAGTCTACATTGCTTCGTGGAAAAGCACCATAGAAGACATGATCATCCACTGCACCAAAGAGGTCTCCAGTTCAATAGTTCTGCCGCTTTAAACTCTTTCCCTCACAGGTTTCTGTGCGGCCTATCTCCCTCACTTTTTTTCGTTTTCTACAGCAATGGAGGAGTGGCGAAGACCCACGTGAAGCTTATCGCGGTTAGCGAATCATCCCCAAGCGGTTGACACACAAGAAAATCAGCACAGAGAAAAATAAAAAGAAAGCTCAGACTTATCGTGGGAGCCTGGAATATCCGCACCTTGTTGGACAGAGACAACGCCACCAAACCACAGAGAAGAACGGCCCTCATCATCAAAGAACAGGTTCAGTATCGGATGTAGTTGCCCTGAGGATACAAGACTTACTGACGAAGGGATGCTGAAGGAGGCTGCAAGCAACTACACTTTCTCAAAAGCACTTTTGCAGATAACTCTTCACGGATGACCCACAAGCATGGCGATTTACAGGTCATGCTCCTCAAGTTCGCGGAGGCCTCGGAGCAGATCGGTCTATTACCAGTATTGAAAAAAACAAAAAAACCTGTTTCAGACCATAATCATCGTCTCTCCCAGCATTTTTTTTTTTTCAAATCCATCCTTGGAGAATACGTTGCCAGGATAAAGTTACTAATGGGAAAGTACTCGGTATCGCGCAGTCAGGCTCCATCGAGGCGATTCCTGAGCGCCCAGCTTATTTGGACAGAATATTTGAAGCAGCGCAACACCACACAATCCAAACTGTAGAAACAGCCCAAAATAGATAGCAATGGGATGCTCTCATAAGGAAAACAGCATCATCTCTGGAATTGGCTCGCCACAGCCAGGAACAGGCCAGGAGAGTACGGAGCCCATCCCTGCAACATAAACTGATGTTTGGTCTGCTCGTGACTGCAAGTCCAGGTTGGGACTCTGGAGCCATTACCGCACCCACAGATAGCTGCACAGACGCGTCCATGCCCTTCTCGAAGACCACACTCATTAGACAACAGCTGGTTTTAATGTGTGTCTCTTGAAACATTATTTTCTATACTTTTGCATTAATTTTTGTCTCAACATGCATGCGCTACACATGACAAAATAATGAAAATAAATACTATTCTAATTTAATAACATTAGTAATATTTTTGAAAGGTCGGTGACACATCATGTGGGAAACATGTGTCACAGGTTTCACAGTTGTTTAGTTTTTCTAACCCGTTTTTTTTTTAAACCAAAAATGTACTGTTAATAATCTAAGCTGCAGTTTGTCGTGCAGAAGCAAATTTGTTCACTGGCGGCAGCGTATCGCATAGTGATACTTCCAAACTTAGGTCTTATTTGTTAGCATTTTCCCCATCTACAAGTTACAGGTTTTGGAATCTCCATTATCTGTAAAGGAGTCTAGTTTTTGCAGCGTCCAGGGGCGATACGCCAAACACACTGTGCAATACTGGGACAGTCCATAAGATACGTACCCTGGGAGGGGGGTGGGGGGGGGGGGGGAGGAGCTGGGGTTTGCTCTCCAGCTACTCTAGAGAGACGAGGTTTCTCTTTTCAGAGGTGGTAATGATTTAAAAACCTCGCTTTCGTTTGTTTTCTTTTTCCGGGAATTAAGCTGTTGGGTTAGCAGATGATGTCTCTCATGGAACAATCAAAATAATCCAAGCACAAAATGGTACCTGAAGTTTTTCCAATTTGCCTAGGACATTCATCATTCCAATGGTCGTCCACGTGTCAGAGGAGAAGGCAGGGAGGCCAAGCTTATGGAGAAATAATGTACATGGGGGAAAGGGGGATGTGCCAAAAGTCGCTAAAATGGAGTTTATTTATACTTTATGGCTGACTGTCCGAGTCAGGCGTGGAGAGGTGGAGTTTGAGTTGCGGTTTGAGTTTCACGGCGCGTCGGCAGGATAGCGGCCATTTTGCGCCTTTCACCGTCTATTATTTGGGTACTTTATATATATTTCCTCCTCAGAGTTTCTAAACTTCACAAACAGAATTGTTTAGTTCCGTGGCGAAGGGAATGACGTAAATGTCCAATTTTGGAATCTGTTTGAACACGAAGCTTTGATATCCAGATGATTTTCTAGAAGATTCCTATTGGCACCCAGAAGAAGACCTTCCGGTCTGGGGTTTGGTCTGAAAACAGATTTTGACTTGTTAAGAAACTTGAGCAGCTTCAAGGAGATCAGATAGAAGGAAATAATGACGAAGTCTGGAAAATGTTTGTGTCAACAAACCGTAGTCTGTACGACGAACAGGCTCATCGCTATAATTGGCATTTTCTTCTTCTATATATATATCTACGGCTAAGATCTTCTGGCTATTAATGTATTGACCTGAAAAGGGTTCAGCAAAAACCCCAAAGATCTTTTTCTTTTACTGCATGTTGGGGTGCTGGACAAAACTGCATCAATATTTTACTGTCAAAGTCTTACTCATATGTGGGCTGTGACAATGTCAATGGCTCCACAGCCGTACACCAAACACATTCGGGGACCAGACAAACTGTCAGACACCTGGACTTTCAGGTGGAAAACGTCAGCATTGGTGTTTCTACATCAGACGTTTCCCGGTGTTGGTCGTCCCGTTTGCCCCAGGCAGCCTTTCCAAAGTAAGGTTAGATCTACCTCCAACTTGTTCAGTTCCGTAAATCTGAGTTGACACATCTGCCATGATAAAGAAACCAAAAGGGGAAATAGAAAAATACTGTTTTGTAAGTTTATCATTATAAGTTCAACAACAAGAACAATTATTACAGCAGAAGGCAATGTTATTCAGAACTAAAATGTACAAACCCAGAATCAACAGAAATGTACAAACCAAGAATCAGTAATCCCCCTGAGTAGGCCAACTTTAGCCCCTGTCAATAAATGTACTCCAGACAGGGAACCTGTGTTCCACGTCATCGAGTCTGACACATCTCGCCATCAGAAAGAAAAGTACACGTCTATCAAAATGAAATCCCATTTCATTCTCAAGCAGACTTGAAATAGCAGTAAACTCATTCAGGCATTACTGTCAGTCATTATAAAATTTTAAAAACTTCAGTGGTTTAAAAGGTTAACTTGAACGACGTCGTGTCAGCAAATACAGGTACACACTAGGTCGATGATTCACAGGTCAGTGTCATGGTTTTGTCTTCAAGATTTTGTTTTTATCAGCCCCCCCCCCCCCCAATATTTTCCTATCCACTTTTCTTTCTTCGTAATTTACTAGTAGAAATCTGACTAGATCAGCTTGTCAGTTAACTAGTAGCTTGTCTCTCATTCCTCTTACCTTTCGGTCTGAGTTTTTAATCCCCCCCCCCACCCCCTGCCTACCCATCCCCCAGCCCATGTCTCTCGTTTTTTCTGGTTTATCTTCGATATTCTCTTAGACTTTAATGCACACCTTCACGTCATGCAGACTTCAGTCTCTTTCTCTCTCTTTCCCTGGTGTAATCTCAACAGAAAAGTAAGGATTCCGAAGTTTCAGACAGTATTTTCTCAAGACTTAATTTGGAGAAAAGATTGTGCTGTCTGGTGAGTGGTAGCTCTGGCTATGGGGAATATGCACAGGCCAGTTCCATTTCAACCTGAGGTAGCAACTGCCGGGGAAGATGTCCTTGAATTCAAAGAGTGAAGTCAGTCTAAATACCATTTGTTTGATTGGTCAGCTTCTCCTAAATGTCGAATAGAGGCGATGTTCACAAACATTGGCTCTGGATCTTTTGTTTACATTTTATTTTGACATTTCTGTTTGAAACTGCAGTCGCTGAGTCCATTATCCTTGGAAAAAAAAAAGAATCTACAAACATTGGAAGAAACTGTGACTTTATTACAAGACAATATTGTCCAGTTTGAATTTGACTTTTAAAACAGTTGGTAGATCAGATGAATCCACAGAGATGAAGCCTGACAGTTGGTAGATCAGATGAATCCACAGAGATGAAGCCTGACAGTTGGTAGATCAGATGAATCCACAGAGATGAAGCCTGACAGTTGGTAGATCAGATGAATCCACAGAGATGAAGCCTGACAGTTGGTAGATCAGATGAATCCACAGAGATGAAGCCTGACAGTTGGTAGATCAGATGAATCCACAGAGATGAAGCCTGACAGTTGGTAGATCAGATGAATCCACAGAGATGAAGCCTGACAGTTGGTAGATCAGATGAATCCACAGAGATGAAGCCTGACAGTTGGTAGATCAGATGAATCCACAGAGATGAAGCCTGACAGTTGGTAGATCAGATGAATCCACAGAGATGAAGCCTGACAGTTGGTAGATCAGATGAATCCACAGAGATGAAGCCTGACAGAATAATGAGGGGAAGGAAGAGACGTCAAACGAAGAGGAGAGGAAAGCATCAACGGATAGAAATAAAAACATGGGCCGGGGAGAGGCAAGGAGATAGACAGGGGAAAGAGAGTGAAAAAGGAGAGAGAGAGAGAGAGAGAGAGAGATGAGAAAGAGGCAAATGAGAGAGAGATGAGAGAAGGAGAGAAATGAGAGAGACTTGACAGAAGGAGAGAAATGAAAGAGAGACAAACGAGAGAAATGAGATATATAGAGAGAGAAACGAGAGAAAGAGAGAAAGAGAAATGACAGATGACCGAGAGAGTGAGAGAGAGAAAGAAACGACACAGAGAAAGAGAGACAGAGAGAGAATAAAAAGACAGCATCAGACTGCAGCTGCAAACAATGGACGCAATGATGCATATTTTCTGCAACCAGCCATACTTTAATTGTCTTCCGTTCTAGCTGGAGTGACCTGGATTTTCTCCGTGATTGTGGTTTATAAATCACATGATTTCTCATTTATCCATGCCACAGAAAGCATTTCAACATTCTCCTACAAATCAGTTTTTGGTGCAATTATACTTATAAATATTGACTACTGTAAAAGAAATTCCATTATCTCTTTCAAGAAAACTGATGAGAACAATGCTCCAGGATTTCATGATGGTACATGTAAATGTTTACATTTTGTTATTGAAGATCTTGCATGATATTAGGTTCGTTTTGTTGTTGTTGTTGTTGTTTCAAACAGCTGGTCTTAGATCTACGAGCTCACCAGCTCTGTCCATTTTTTTTAGTAACATCGCAAAAAAAAAAGGTAAAAAAAAAAAAAGATTTCCTCCGCTTGGCGTTGCCTGTGGATTTACCAATCTGAAAATCTTAAGAACAAGGAAAATCTAAAATTACTCCAGTATCACAGTCAGTTTTCGAGAACATTCCACGAGTTTCTTTAGAAATGACAAAACGTGGATAGAACGACACAAAAATTCATATCACAAAAATGACTAGACACGGCGACGAAATCAAATGAAAAGTGGGAACATTTCTATGATGTGGGCAAATCTTTTGTGGCTTCATGACGCCTGAAGTCAATGGTGGCCAGGAGATGAGGTCACCAGGAATTGTTGCCGCCCAGACTTACGACTGGGATAAGGTTGATGATGGTGTTGGTGATTGTGGGAGCTATGACTGTGGTAATCTGTTGGTGTGGCGGGGAGGGAGGGTGATGAAGCAAAGGAGGAAGGGAAGATGATGACAGCGAATGATTATAAATCTTGACTTGCGTGTGGACGATAATCGGCTTAACCAGCTCGGAAATGGTTTGACGAAATGTTTGTTTGCTGGTGATTCCCCCACTCCCAACCTCATTTTTCCTAAAAGGGAGGGAGAAAAGTAAGAGTTTTTTTTGTTTGTTTTTTTTACTTGAATTTTTGACATCCTCCATGTGAAATAAGACAAGAGGAAAATCATGCTGTACTTGTCATTTATTATAGAAGGCATCTGGTTTGGTTCAGTATTGGAAATCAATAACATAGATTAGATTGTCTTTAATTATAGTTTGCGAAATCATTAATAATAGTATGCTGGTAGTAATTTTGATTCTTGTGGTTATTTTCTGCTGGGAACACGTAATACAAGTTAACTATATTTATCCCGGTCAGTCTAAGCCAGGAACTGTATTGAACACACGAACTAAAATTGTCACGTCACGTCACCAGCACTGACTCGGCAGGCATTTTTAGACTCAAGTTTAAAGAAGTTACTAACTTTAAATATCTTCATTCGTAGTCTGCATGATTTTGATCTGAGGAGTGAGTTGAATCTGAGAGAATATAAATTATAAAGGTACACAAAATAAATTTCTGCATCGCTCAAACGGTCTGTATCCCATATGGATACAGTTAGATTTGGAACTTCATTAAAACAAACAAAAAACAAAAAAAACAAAGACTTTCAGATGATTTTAGAGAAGATTTGTCAGTTTTGGATCCAGAATTCTTTTTGATTTGTTTACAGTTCTAAAAGTGGTTATCGTCTATGCACAAAGTAATAAACACTGGCCAAAATTAGAGCGCCCCCACCCCCCCCCCCTAACCCCAATTGTTCCAATTTTGAGCTAGTAGGCAAAGCCTGGTGTGATAGCATTCCAATCTGTTGATAATTCCCCCCCCCCCGCACCCCCCCCCCCCCTTCACCCCATGTTTCGGTCAACATGCGTGAATTCTACGCCGCGTAAAGCCTGCGTGCTTATTTCATGTGCTTGAGTTTACGCCAAGATTTACCGTAATTCATACAGAGTATCAGTTCCTTTCAAAATATTTCATATCATAGCGATGTCCTGGATTTTACTGCACGAAATCATAACTTACATCTCTCTCTCTCTCTCTCTCTCTCTCTCTTTATCTCTCTCTCTCTATCTCTATCTCTCTCTCTCCCTCTCTCTATCTCTATCTCTCTCTCTCTCTCTCTCTATCTCTCTATCTCTATCTCTATCTCTCTATCTCCCTCTCTCTCTCTCTCTCTCTCTCTCTCTATCTATCTATCTATCTATCTCTCTCTCTCTGTCTCTCTCTCTATCTATCTTTCTCTATATCTATTTCTATCTCTCTCTCTGTCTCTATCTATCTCTATCTACATATCTCTCTCTATCTCTCTCTCTCTTTGTCTCTCTCTCTCTGTCTCTCTCTATCTCTATCTCTCTATCTATCTCTCTCTCCCTCTCTCTGTCTCTATCTCTCTCTCTCTGTCTCTATCTCTCTCTATCTCTCTATCTCTATCTCTCTCTATCTCTATCTCTCTCTCCCCCCATCCCTTTCTCTCTCATGAACATGTACACACATGCACACAAACACACACACACAAACAGACCCATACACCCTGCACCATTATGCCCCCATCTGTCACCACATTCCCCACTGAGTTTGCATATCAAGACACAAAAACAGAAATTGTGCTTAGTTAAGCTGCAGAACACTGAATTCCTTCACAACTTCGATCGACTAAAGAATTAAATTGAAACTTTGGCTGCAGAAATTAAAACCACGAAGACAAGCGCTCTCTTTGTTTTTGTTTCGTGCAATTAACTCTTGTGTGTGGGAAACACAGATGGATATCTGTGGGTTTGATCAAAATGTTGCATCGTTCAGCCTCTTTTAACATGCGCGTCTTCTGTCTGTGCGGTCGGGTCGAAAGGTGAGTAGAGAGACACAGACAAAATAATAGACAGAAAAGCAGAGCAAGGAGAGAGAGAGAGAGGGGGGGGGGGGAAGAAGAAAAGCGAGAATCTGCTCAAACATGTAGGCCTATAAACAAACAAACTGACATGTGAATGAATGGCTGAGGTCTGTGCTAATCAGACATAAGACGATAATGGAGATGAAGAAACACAGTCAACATTCGTACAAATACCTCCTTGATTCCCCTTTAATGTTCCCACGGGATAAATTCTTCATCCCTCACCCGGAATTTGTTCACCCCGCCGTATTACACACGACCTCCTGTCGTCTTCCCTTGTAATGTGTTGTCAAGACAACGTGGTGTGTGTATGTATACAGAGACCCGGCAGCCGTTCAGTCTTTATCTCCGCGCAAAACAACTAGTCCGCTTTGTCTAGTGCTATGTAAGAAGTGAGACATGAAATAATTATTATGCTGGACATCAAATCTGACTAATTTAATATTTAAAGCGGTATACAGAAAAAGAGCCAATATTCTTTACTGCGCATGCATGTGTTTGTAAACTCTTAGTGCGTTCTTGTGTATGTGAGAAAGAATTGGAGAGACACAGAGGCAGTCAGACAGACAGACAGACAGACAGACAGGGAGACAGACTGACAGACAGACAGACAAGGCAGACAGATTGGCCGACAGACAGACAGACAGACAAGGCAGACAGACAGGGAGACCAGGCAGAGACAGATTGGCAGACAGACAGACAGACAAGGCAGACAGATAGACAGACAGACAGTGAGACAGACAATGCAGACAGTCAGGCAGACAGACAGACAGACTGACAGACAAAGCAGACAGACAGACAGACAGACAGACAGGGAGACAGACAGACAAGGCAGACAGACAGACAGACATGGCAGACAGACAGACAGACAGACAGACAGACAAGGCAGACAGACAGGCAGACAGACAGACTGACAGACCAGGCAGACAGACAGACAGACAGACAAGGCAGACAGACATTCAGACTGACAGGGAGACAGACAGGCAGACAGGGAGACAGACTGACAGACAGACAGGCAAGGCAGACAGAGAGACAAGGCAGACAGACAGACAGGACAGACAGACAGACAAGGCCGACAGACAGACAAGACAGACAGACAGACAGACAGACAGAGCAGACAGACAGGCAGACAGACAGGCAGACAGACAAGGCAGACAGAAAGACAGACAGACAGGGCAGACAGACAGACAGACAGGCAGACAGACAGACAGGGCAGATAGACAGACAAGGCAGACAGACAGGGCAGACAGACAGACAGGCAGACAGACAGGCAGACAGACAGACAGGGCAGACAGACAGGGCAGACAGTAGGGGGATGGGGGAGGACATGCATAATATACAAAGCATATTAATACAATAATACATGTGTTTTGTTTAAGATATATTTTATTGAAATCTGCATTCAATGATCAATACAGGAAATCCGGGTTGCAAAACCTTATGTGCTGAATGACATATTTCATTATCATTTTTCTCTGATCTTCTCGAGGACATCAAGCGTGCGAAATAGAAAGTTTTAATTGACAGCTGAAACAGAATCAATGCTGTCAACACAAGCACTGTTCGGCAGCCGCATTGTGGTGTCTATTTGTTTATAATGGAAATCTAATCTGTGGAACTGCCGCGCTTTTGATCTTCCATACTCTTTTTATTTTTTTTACCATAAATGAATCAATATAATGCATTTTGCAGTGACTTAACATTGACGACGTTTCTGAATAAATGATGGCAAAATGAACTAATCTCTGGTAATCTGTAGTAAAAAAAAAAAAGCAAAGTATTGTTTATTACGATTGTCACTGTCTGCAAATGTGTAACTCTTGGAAGATCATGGCTGGTATTCTTGTGGTTTCATCCATATCCCAGGGGAAATAAAAAATTAAGCTTTTAATCAGCGATTTCTGGGTCAGCCAGATAATTTATGAGAAGCATTTTACTTTGAAGCCTTCAGGAAGATAGGCTGTGTGACCAAAGCAAAAGGAAGAAGGAAGTCATTGAGATGTCTACAATAATCCTTTATTTCAATGAATGACGCCAGTAAAATTATCACACAGAGGAAAAAGTTGTCCATTGTGCCTACATATTGCTGGAGTAAATAAAATGTTCTTTAAAAATATGAATATTCCTAAAATTAAAAACAAAATGTTATCAAATTTGTCACGCATTTAGTAATGAACATAATGCGCAACATGGGCGGGTTGTCAGTCAAGTCCGCTTTACCTCTGTTCTGATTCAGTGTGTGAGGTTTCTGTTTCCCCCAGCCGACTAAGGACACTTTAGAGGTACTAAACTTGTGAGACAGATTTTTTAGCCTCCAGCTGACTAAGGATAATTTTGACGTACTTAACTTGTGAGACAAATTTGTTTCCTCCAGCTGACTAAGGACAGTTTTTGGAGCGACGCACTTGCGAGACAGACTTGTTTCGACCAAGCCAGTAGGCGAGGTCCCTTTTAACCACTTGAAAAAAAACAGACTTGACTCTGTGCTCCAGCAGTTTTCGCGTTAACAGTGAGAGTTGAAGTAGTAGAGCTATGCTGAGAGTTGAAGCAGTAGAGCTATGCTGAGAGTTGAAGTAGTAGAGCTATGCTGAGAGTTGAAGTAGTAGAGCTATGCTGAGAGTTGAAGTAGTAGAGCTATGCTGAGGGCTGAAGTAGTAGAGCTATGCTGAGGGCTGAAGTAGTAGAGCTATGCTGAGAGTTGAAGTAGTAGAGCTATGCTGAGGGCTGAAATAGTAGAGCTATGCGTCATGGTGATGACATGCTGGTACGTCACAATGACGTGGCGGGATAGACAGAGAGCTGTGAGGGCATTGACTGGGCAGTGTTGCTGGAAGATGACACGTTGTTAAACGACAGGTCAATAAAACTAATCAAACGGGAAGGCAGATTTGGCGGGAAACAGCGAGTGCATGGAGACGAAACAAAAAATGAAAAGAAGCAGATTGAATGGCTGACAGGAAAAGAAAAAAAGTCCAAAAAGAAACATGGACAGAGACGTGGAAACGTATAGTGTGACCTTAATTTATGTTTTTGAAATGTTTGGGACAATGTATCTATCTATCTATCTATCTATCTATCTATCTATCTATCTATCTATCTATCTATCTATCTATCTATCTATCTATCTATCTATCTATCTATCTATCTATCTATCTTTCTATCTTTCTATCTATCTATCTATCTATCTATCTATCTATCTATCTATCTATCTATCTATCTATCTATCTATCTATCTTTCTATGTATCTATCTATCTATCCATCTATCTATCTATCTACCAATTCAACACTGATAACAAAATGATTGATTTCCATAGTGGCTCTGTGTGAATGAAAAGTGATACCTTTTCTTTTCTATTTTGTAAATTTCTGAAAGAAAAATTACTTTGCTTGAAACATGGGCAAAATGGAGATTCCCCGTGTTTCCCTTGTGCATTCACAACACTGACCTGCCTCTGCTGGGAACGAATTACTTCAAAACATCTGAATCTTTTGCAACTGCAAGTCTCAATCATCTTGTGGCTTGAATGTCTTATTTTCTTTTCATGGTCTCTCCCTCGCTAGCATTAAATTTTGGCTTTCTGGGGGCATCAGTCACACAAGGACAGTCAGAGTCAGCCATTTTGTTGTGAAGATAAACAAAAGTCATGTGACCTCAAACACAAAATCTGATTGGTCACAAGGGAGATTACTACGGCGAAAGATTGGAAATTGGCATTTTTTACTTGACTTGGAGATCTTGGACTATCCCCGTTCTTCACTGGGGTGTGGAATTTTGTACTGCTGATAAATTGGATACCCTCCCTGTTTTTCCTTGCATCTTCTGGTACATCAAACTTGATGATTTGTCCTATCAGGCAGGGCTGGTAACTAAACATTCTCAAAAATGGACATTCCCTGTTTTTCCATTGGGGGCTTCATCTACATCCTGATTAATTTCGAAACGTAAAAATATGAATTTAAAGCCTAGACGATTCTCACGGGTATTAACAGACAGAGAAAGTGTTTGTTTTTGTGTTTGCGAGTGCGTATTTTGGTGGGGGGGAGGGGGGGGGGATAAATATTGTACGTTTTTCTTGCACTTCAAAAATTCAGCCGTTGCTTCTTTTCCTCTTCTCTCTCTTTTTCTTCTTCATGATATATCCAGTCATAAAATCGATTTTTTTTTTTTTTTGCCTCGCTCATTACCTGCAGCCCTTTCTCCCGTTCTTCCTCCCGGGGATCACTGTCGGGTTTTCCTCAAGGAGCAGGATGTCCTCCCTTCAAGAAAGATGTCAAATCAAAGCTCCAGATTTCAGAAAAAACAACATGTTTTCAAAGCTAATCTAAGTATTACGCCGGCATGAATGGGCACGAATTCTTGAAATCTATTCTGACAGTTTGAAATGTGTAGGCGGATTCATAGACAACAGCATGGATGCCTCTTTGACATTCCTTATTCAAGTTTTTAACTATTAATAGCTGGAGATCTATCCGATATTCCATGTTAAAACGGCACAAAAATGTATCGAAGTATTTAACTGACTTTTTGACTCCATAACGTACCTTTACGACATCTTACATCATCTGCAGACACTAAAAAGTTTAAAATTCCAAACATTTCCTTGAAGACCAAGGCTGAAAAATGTTTGGTTTTTTTTTATTGTTTGTTTTTTTCACTGTCCTATAAAATTTGAATTCTCTGCCTATGTTTTTTGAGAGAGATTGAAAATGTTATGACTTTTAAACATTAGTACCCGGCCGGTGCAGGCATGTTGGAAGTTTGGGCTTTTTCTCATATTTTCGTATCCCTGATCCTATTGGGGGCTAGGATCGAGTACCTAGTCTTCTCGGATAAGGATGAAAAAAATTCGGAGGGCCCGTGTGCATGTTGCGCACGTTAAAGATACCTTGGCAGTTGGAAATCGCAAAGAGCAGGCCGCCCAGGCCGCTGCCTGGGCAAAATTAAATAAAAATTCATCCCCACCACCAAAAAAAAAAAAAGAAAAACGCCGACCGGCGCTGCACTGTGGCGACGATGTGCCTGCTCCAGTTGTAACTGGGCTGCAATGGCACAAAAGCAAATTTCCCAACTGGGACTAAAGAGTTATACAAAATACAAATTTATACTTTTACGCTCTGAATGTCCATGAAGTTTTGTTGTTTTTTTTATCTTATGTGTGTGTGTTTTATGTATGTGATTTAGGTAAGACATGACATCCGTTAAGCGATTAGAGCCTGGTTGTTAAAGGAATCATGGTGCGCTAGATAAATGCTATGTGTTCTTATTCTTATCGTTAATTATATCATTGTATTCAGAGGACAAGTACTTCAAATAATTTTCGTAGGAACTTTATGGATTCTGTAACTTTCTTCAAGGCCTTAACTTTCCAGCTCGTATTCCTACATCAATCTGACGTACATTTCTATAGAATTTCTGTAGGAATGGTAGAATTACCGTAGGGTTGATGACCTACATCAGACCCGGGCTATAATTCCTGAAAAGGATTTCCCCAGGGTTGAAGGATTACCATAAAAGCGGATTGCCTACATCAAACTGATGGCGTCGCGACGTCGTAACCAGCGGATCCACAGAGAAATATGGTCATTCCTGTGACTTAACCTGAAGTCAAACCCACGGGTGAGCCTGACGTAGCCTTCCAGTCTGGGCTTGGTGAAATCTCTTGTCTGTGCTGCCCTTTGGTTTCCCCTTACTGACATTGCACGCTTTGTTGTCACTTTGCTTTGTTTACTGAGGTGGCTCGAAACACGTTCAGCTGGGACGTTGATTACATAAAACTGCTGCTGAACTGATTCCATTGGGGAATCTGGAGAAAATTGAATACAAGACAAAAGATGGAACTAGCGCTGCCAGTGGGAAATGCCCGGTTACGTCATGAATGAAATGTCCCCGGAGGGATCTATTGAACCCTCAACGTAATCAAATTGATTTTGTTTTTTCATTTGACTTCACAGAACTTCTGTTTCTACGAAATTTTGAATTATATTATTTTAGTCTTTCGTCGGGAGTTCCAAGGCTGTATGTTGCGTTCTCCCACGAGTTTCACTTTTTGTTGGTGAAGCCAATCTCGGAGAGTGTACATGCTTAGCCCTCTTGCCAAAGAAAAAACATCTTTTCCATCGCTCTTGCTTAGCCCCAGTGTATTGGGAGCATCAGAGTTTTTGGATGACATGAAAGAAACAATTAAGTCAGTAATTTGTCTATGTCTGGAAGATCAAATGGAACATGCAGTACGTTAAAGTACTAAAAACTATTACGTACGGACTTTGTCACTCATTGGCCGTACAGCAAGTGATAAGAAGATTTTGAGGCATGCAAAATATAACTGATCCTCAAACATTCTAATTGTCAATTTCTTTTTCACAAAATCAAAATCTATTGACTTGTTTCGTCACCCAAAATTAGTGTGATGGTGACTGCGCTGCACCCACCCCCCCCCCCCCCCCAAGCCACCCAAACCCCAAAACCAATGCACGGCCACTAAGCATGCGCGCTAGTAGAAATTTGTTCAGAGGCACGGCGGCGGAGCATGCCCACTCGTAATGGTTTGTTCAGAAAGAAAAAATTGACACTCCTTTGAGAACGAAACATTTCGTCTCGAAACTTCCAACCAAAGACGAAATAATACCCCAAATTTGGTAGGAGCCCAGGGTCTGTGACGTCAGGTGAAACACACGAGCACACTCGCTCTGTCAATGAAAAGAAACAAATTAAATAAGGAAATAGATCAAGCAAGTATAAAATAATCTACTGAAAGGATAATTTTCTCCGCTCCCCTGCCTGTCTCCTGTCATTTTGTTCAGTTTTCAGATTCATCAACATTATTTGAACAAAGACGTAAGTGCCAAACGCATTCGTAACTGTTATTAATATTTATTACTTATCTTTTTTATGAGCGGCTAGGGTGGTTCAGTGCAGTCGACACGTTACTACAAGTACTCTGGCACCCATCCCGTGAGGTATGAAGTCAGTACTCAGTGCCCATTCATGTCCCGGGCCATGACTAAGTTTGACTCATCCCATCTCCAAACATCCCACATCCCCGATCTGTGTGCTACCATTGACCAGTCCTCCCATTCTCGACCTCACTGAACTCTGTGTCCCGAAAAGAGCCTGGAAAAGTGTTAATTAATGTGAGCAGAGGGAAGAAGGGAGAGAAGGGATGGCGAACTCAGATAATCTATTCATTATTGTAGTTCGGTCTATCTCTTGCTATCCACGTGAAGAACTGGGTGTGTGGACATCTATGAAACGGGTGCAGGGTGAAGAAATGATCTCTTCCCTCCCCCGCTCCCCAGTTTTTCCCCCTTGATTACACTGATATCGTTTCTGTAACTTATTTAAACAAGGGTCCATTCGTGCAGGCAGCGATCTGGAGACGTCGAGGTGTATTGTTTTCACAAAATAGCAGCGGGAAGGACAGGAGCGTGACCTAGATGAGTGGTAACAAATCTGCTTAGATATCTATTCCAACTTCCCCTCCCCCTCCCCGCGCGAGCTTCAGAATATTTCTCTGTCTTCTTCCATGCTTGCTTAGATCTATCTGAGGCAATCAGTTTCCATCTATTCAGGACTTTTGTCATTAGAGAAAACATCCGATTAACTTCACATCTCCCTTCCATTGATGTCCATCCCGTGTCTTGTTTCAAAGAGATAACTACAAATTGCCGGCCTGGAACCGTTCCTATCAATAGATCGTTCATAAGCACTTGTCTGTTAGCGACGTCAATGTATGGGTAAAGACATCACAAGACACCACAACGAAACTTGAGGACAAATACGCAAAAGCCAAGTCTCATTACTGAACATTACGGCGAATTGTCCATCATCATCTGACGCATTTGTCCATGCCAGACATAGTGACGTTAAAAGCAAATTGTGTTATAGTGCAGCCAGTGCAACATGTCCACTTTTATCAAATTCTGACATTTTAATGTCTGCCAAGACAAAGAACAGAGACATTTCCACCTCCACTTTCCCCATACACTAGGCTCTCCAATAAATGTTTTTACTCTTATTTCACAGTCATAACTGTCCTCTCGGACACATTTTTCTTTCTATCTGAACCGATCTGGTTCTGTAGAGATGAGACGACAAGATTTCTCCTTCCTTCTGAACCGGTAACGGCTAGACTAGGTCTTGTGGACATAATTATCGCTCCACTACAGCACATCTGGGATATGTTTTAACTCGTGATCAAGTGCGGTATTTTGTAATGTTGATAATGATGATAGAAAGACTATTTTATTTTGAGAAAGTAGTGGACGTATCGATACTGAAATCGCTGCAGTACGCCTGAAGATTCCTATTCCTTCAGTTATTTCCAATCTTCTTGCGCCATACTAAATTCTGTCCCCATGTTGTTAGCTGTCACATACAGGCACGATAAAAACATCAATTAAGTAAATGTGGTGAACGTCTTCAATCATCTCTTCCTTCAACACAAATAGTTTGAGGATTGTTCTACTCAGATGGGATTTTGGCAGGTCAAACTTCGAAGACATGATGGTCAGTTTTCGGGCACACAAAGGTAAACATGAAACGGCAGATCAAATCTGCATCAAAAGCCAAAACACTTACAGGAAAAAACATGCAGTGAGGAATGCGAATCTTTTGTCTTGCCTCCTCCTCAACATATTCATGAGCGATGCCGTAAAGGTCACACGTCCACTCAGGGTCATCTCGCGAGCTGCACAATCAAAACACATCAAATTTGGATATCAAAGATCTAATTATCTTTCTACATTAACTTGATCTTATAACATTCGGTTTTTCTCTTCAGTTGTGAGAACTACATTCTCGTAATTCGGTGTCAAGTTGACAGATAGCAAAATTGTTGAACTTCACAATTTTATAATTGTTACAGTTGCACATAGAGCACTCGGGAAAAGACAGAGAAATGGAATCGCCCACTCTTAACGGGTGCCGTGAATAGTGGTAATAAATTGCTGCCCAGCCAGAGCTTTGGGACCGATACCGTCAGACTCAGCTTGCCATGAAAAGCGGTTTTGGCCTGCAGGGAAAGATGATGAGTAGTTGTGGAACCCGTACAAACAGACCAAAATGTATTCACTGTTGAATGGGCTCTGACATCAGTATGTGCCAAGCCTTGACCTGGCTTTGATGTACACCATAAAGTTGTATTACCACAAGGACAAACAACTGACGTCATTAGCTGAATTAGTGAGAATTCGCTGTAGTTAGAGAGGGGGGGGGGGATTTTACGTTCAAAGCTACAAATGAGCAGTGAACACGTCAGTCCTTTCTCTTCTTGGCCTTGTAGATCTAATTAGACTAAGCACAGTCTCCTCACAACAGCGTCAGAGTTCAGCCACAAACCTTCCCATGTGGGCTCTTTCAGTGTCGGCCCATCGGCCTAGTTCAGTCCTGCACCATGATAAAGTGGATCTCTGAATCACATAAACAAACCATCTACAACAGAGGGTTCCAACCTGAGCTTTCACCTGCCCACGTGATTAAAAACAGTATTTTTAAAATTTCACCCTTGTCTCTCCTGTTTTGCAATAGTAAAAGTGCTGACTCATACCATTGAACAGAACAAGATGGGGGGTAAATTTACTTTCGAAAAGTCGCTGGGGTAAACGGGAAGAAAGAGGTTGGGCAGTGATGACCTACAGTAACAAGTATTGAGATCTATGATTCTAAACCATTTATCAGTTTGTTTGTACACATTGTGTGCCTGACTGAGACAAGAGTTAAACTGGTGGTCCAGACAAACAAAACAACAACGAAACGGAGATAGAGCAATAGAAATGG
Source organism: Onchidella celtica (assembly GCA_963931925.1). Lineage (NCBI taxonomy): Eukaryota > Metazoa > Mollusca > Gastropoda > Systellommatophora > Onchidiidae > Onchidella > Onchidella celtica. The sequence goes on along the minus strand of OZ007574.1, from coordinate 4,146,767 downwards.
TGTAAAACAGATGATTCCCAAAAACGCAATCCGGCTCGTAGTGTTGTGTCGTGCAAGGCTGGAGTTCCCTTTAATAGATTTCTCCTTTTGAGAAAATCTTCATCTTATGGCGAATCAGTCACATTCCCAGGGGTTAGGGAAGAGTAGGGCGGGTGAGTGGGGTACCTGGGCCAGCGATTACACCCATCCATTCCCCATGTCTCTGTTCTTCCCTTTAGAATGGGACTGGGGGAGGGTGGGGCGGGGATAGAGAATTTAGAAAAACCTACCTCTTGGGCTCGCTATTGATACAATACTGAAGGCATTTCCATAGGATTAAAATCTGTTCCCTCATTCTTCTTAACCCGTTTCAGTCCAACGAAAGACAATTCTCAAAAACTGGACGGAATATCAGCTCGTGTTTATGAAATCTTTACGAGCAGTAGTGCTATTTAATGAATTTTTTATTAATTTTTTTTTTCAACTCTTTCAGACCAACCAATTTCAATACTGTAAGCGCATTAATAGTATATAAAAAAAAAAAAAAACATGCCTGAAGTCTTTTCCCGTTTCTCATTGCTTCAGAGTGCGATTTTCGTGAGATCAGTTAATAATATAATATTATTTGAAAGAAATCTTAAATGGCGGTCACCATCCACTGTTTCATCAAATTTCTTGATCATCCAGGAGCAACAGATATAATATACATCAAAGTAAACAGAGAAAGATACGGGAGATCGTCTTAGCTCTCTGCAAGTTACCTCAACAAGATATTATCATTTGATGTGTGCCAAATTTTAGTGAAGGTTCCATTTTCTTTGTCTTGTTATTTTATGTAATAAGCCTGTTTATGAGTTATGATGTATTTATGTAACGGTACGTAAGATGTGTGTACTATGTAATGTGCACTTAATCTTTCTGGGAAAATGAATTTCTCTCAAGGGAAAGCAAGTGATTCTATCTTATCTAAATGTATGTGAACTTGTCCTGGAAACCTGGCTCTCCCACAGGAATCATGGAGAAATAGCAGTCAAATGTCACCAACTTAGAGCTGGCTCTCCCACAGGAATCATGGAGAAATAGCAGTCAACTGTCACCAACGTAGAGCTGGCTCTCCCACAGGAATCATGGAGAAATAGCAGTCAATTGTCACCAACTTAGAGCTGGCTCTCCCACAGGAATCGTGGAGAAATAGCAGTCAACTGTCACCAACTTAGAGCTGGCTCTCCCACAAGAATCATGGAGAAATAGCAGTCAACTGTCACCAACTTAGAGCTGGCTCTCCCACAGGAATCATGGAGAAATAGCAGTCAAATGTCACCAACTTAGAGCTGGCTCTCCCACAGGAATCATGGAGAAATAGCAGTCAAATGTCACCAACTTAGAGCTGGCTCTCCCACAAGAATCATGGAGAAATAGCAGTAAACTGTCACCAACTTAGAGCTGGCTCTCCCACAGGAATCATGGAGAAATAGCAGTCAACTGTCACCAACTTAGAGCTGGCTCTCCCACAGGAATCATGGAGAAATAGCAGTCAACTGTCACCAACTTAGAGCTGGCTCTCCCACAGGAAGCATGGAGAAATAGCAGTAAACTGTCTTCAACTTAAAGAAAGCAGAATCTGTGTTGACACGCGACCCTTTCAAAGAAACACACTCTGCGGTCCTTGATTTTGTAATTAGCTCGGATTAGTGGGTTGTCGCCACCAGAGTCCTGCCGTGTCCTAGCCCATGTCCTCCCCTGCTCTCCCCGTATCTCCTGCCCTTCCTAGCCAGGACCTTTCGGTGTTTAACTACTACCTTAAATTACATGTTTTCCTGACTGAGGTTTGGCAGGGCTTAGGAACTTGAAATCCTCATCTGTTACTCGTGGGTGAAAAACGTTTTCTCCAGTAGAATAGTGATAACAATAATTAGCTTGTATAGAGTTCAAATACAACCCGCCCCCCCCCCTCACAAAATACGTTCTGAGGAGCTGAACTAAAATTTGAAACAGGATTGACATGGGATCAGTTTATCTTGCTCATTCCACTCCTCGCACACATTAGCAAAATGTGATCTATTCACATCCTCAAACCTGTGAGATCTAAAAGGACATCATTCAGTTTCAAAGAAAATAGCCCTAAACAAATCAGTTTTGAGTATATTTTTAATTGTGATGATGTTCTCACTTTTCCTGATGCCAGAATGAAGAATTGTAAACTCTTTGACATGGTGGTATAAAAGCCAGGGAGAACTTGTTATGCTCGTGGAACGAGAAAGAGAGAGAGTGAGGAAATTCCGATGAATCTGACAAACAAACGAATAAGAAGTCTAAAATGGAATGTGGACCATGGAGTGATCGCGCAATGAAATAAAAAGGGGGAGATGGGAGAAGGGCGGAGGTATGAAAGAGAAAAAAAGGTTTCGGGAATCAAATGACAAACACAATAAATCAAGTCAAAGGCCCTGGTGCCAGCTCCGGCAACAAGAAACCAGTCAGTAGGCAAAGTGTCCATGGAGATGCTGAGGGCTCAGTAAGTAACATTTGGTGTACGGAGGCAGAGATTTAATGGCAAATCCAACTGTATACTTAAAATATGAAAACATTATAACTAGCTAGAACTAGATAGATCAATAACAAACAGACAGGCTGACGGACATTCAGACAAACAGGGGGACAGACAGACCTGGGAGACAGACAAGGGTTGGCAGGCAAGCAGGCAGTCAAGCGAGCAGGCAGGGAGACAGACAGACAGGCAGGCAAGTAGGCAGGCAGGCAGACAAGCATGCAGGCAGGGAGACAGACGGACAGACAGGCAAGCAGACAGAGAGACAGACAGACAGGCAAATCGGCACACGGGCAGTCAGATAGGCAGACACAGGCTACAACATGTAAAATAAGTCAGAAATAAAAGGTAAAGGACCCATAAGCTGCTGGGTACACCTATACTATCAGATCGCGAAAGGACACACCCAGATTAATGATCATCAGAACCAGGCAAGAGAGCTAACGCCACCGAAATCCTTTTCCACATTCAGCGAAAATCTATACATGTTTATGCTGATTCACCTCCCCGTCCGTGCGCAATAAAACAAGAGATAGCATTGTATGAAATGTTGTCTCTGAGACAATAAGAAATGACGTTGCATCAAAATAAGGGCAGGAACTTGTCTCTCCCAGGAGCAGATAACTCGGCGCCCACATTCCCTGTCAGGTCAGATAGGTTACTGTCCGTGGACGTGTTGGTCAGTTTTGTCCGAGTGGTATGAGCACAAATGGAATCAGATGGACAATAGAGTGCAAAAATTGTAGAGAAGAATGGATGTTAAGTACTCAAACAGTGGCCGACACAGCTCAATGTGCCTAGAGTTCGCTTTCATGAGACTAAAGCGGTGCCAATGTACCACATTATTCTCAACTTGCATTGTGCAATGTGGTCTTGAAGCAATTTGTCATAGTTACAATGTTTTTTCCAGTGTCATCCGTAGTTTGAGCGTTTTATTTGTTTTTTCTTTGTCCTACTGTACACTAGGTTTTTCTTTGAAATGTTCACAGAAAGCCATTTCTAGCCTCAGACCTGCGAGTTACTAAAATAATTATGCATTCACCTTAAACGGGAAAACGATGGTATAGAAATTATATACATACTCATGACACAATACTCCACGCACTAAAGTTCGCGCTCTTGGACACATTTTAATGTTTGGCACAGAGCTATAGAAATGGGCTTTCAAGAACTACGCCTACTTATAAATGATTTTACAAAATGCAAAGAAGCAAATTCAAAATGTGGCCTACAATCTAACAAATCCAACAAATAAAACATCACTCCATCCCGTTTAGTGTGAAATGTCAGCCAATGCAAAATTTCAAATAAATCGAACGTGCAGTTTTCGAGCAAATCGATATTAATCCCGCTCATTCTAAAAAACAACGCATGTGTTTATTCCCCAAATTAGCAGAAGTTTTAAATGGAAAGTCCCCTCAATCCAAATACTGGGTGCACTGATCTGCACTTAAAACACACACGAACAGTTATGCTGTACGTTGTCCACACTTGCATATAATCAGAAACACGAGATGTGACTTGCTAGCCAATCTGTAGCCAGTCAAGGCCTTACTAAGATCTGCCGGAAAAATACTTAACTTCAGCTTCTATGTGGACAATTTAGCGTTATGTCACATGCCATGTGGACTCAATGTTGGGGCGCCGTCTTGACCCCGCCTCCTGCTTCTGCACCTCAGAGCTGACTCAGGACACGAATTATCTCCGTCCAGCTAGTTTGCATAACACACTACAAATCTATATCTTTTTATTTTTTTATTTTTTTTTGGGGGGGGGGGCATCTTTTGGGCTAAAAACCAATTTAATGTGTGACCACATCAGAACTGGGTTAAACCAAAAACTTATTTCCACCATGGCAACCTCCGGTTTGATTGTGTGCAGACTCGATCGGCTTGGAGAAAGACATCTTTGTTTTATTTCATGACACGTTTAACCAAATTCTGAAATGGCAGTCCTGGGCTTTGCAGTACTGATGATGATGAACAGCTGCCCATGCTGAGGTCGCTGCAAATATTTTACAGCACATTCCGCAAAATTATAGGAAGTATCGGAATAAAATGTTCTGTTACACGGATGCTGATGAGTTTTATCCCTTACAAGGAAGTATCTGCCATGGGAAGAAATATTAATCGCTTACCACTATCCTGTTTGCTCTGTTCTTCAATAGTGGATGAATCATGACATATGACATATGACATATGACATATGACATATGACATTCTTCTTTCACAGGTATGGAAAGGATGGTGATAAATAACAATGCTCTACAGAATCTGCGGTCCTGTGAGACCCCACAATATACCTGTAAGAAGCGATCATAACATGCTCTACAGAATCTGCGGTCCTGTGAGACCCCACAATATACCTGTAAGAAGCGATCATAACATGCTCTACAGAATCTGCGGTCCTGTGAGACCCCACAATATACCTGTAAGAAGCGATCATAACATGCTCTACAGAATCTGCGGTCCTGTGAGACCCCACAATATACCTGTAAGAAGCGATCATAACATGCTCTACAGAATCTGCGGTCCTGTGAGACCCCACAATATACCTGTAAGAAGCGATCATAACATGCTCTACAGAATCTGCGGTCCTGTGAGACCCCACAATATACCTGTAAGAAGCGATCATAACATGCTCTACAGAATCTGCGGTCCTGTGAGACCCCACAATATACCTGTAAGAAGCGATCATAACATGCTCTACAGAATCTGCGGTCCTGTGAGACCCCACAATATACCTGTAAGAAGCGATCATAACATGCTCTACAGAATCTGCGGTCCTGTGAGACCCCACAATATACCTGTAAGAAGCGATCATAACATGCTCTACAGAATCTGCGGTCCTGTGAGACCCCACAATATACCTGTAAGAAGCGATCATAACATGCTCTACAGAATCTGCGGTCCTGTGAGACCCCACAATATACCTGTAAGAAGCGATCATAACATGCTCTACAGAATCTGCGGTCCTGTGAGACCCCACAATATACCTGTAAGAAGCGATCATAACATGCTCTACAGAATCTGCGGTCCTGTGAGACCCCACAATATACCTGTAAGAAGCGATCATAACATGCTCTACAGAATCTGCGGTCCTGTGAGACCCCACAATATACCTGTAAGAAGCGATCATAACATGCTCTACAGAATCTGCGGTCCTGTGAGACCCCACAATATACCTGTAAGAAGCGATCATAACATGCTCTACAGAATCTGCGGTCCTGTGAGACCCCACAATATACCTGTAAGAAGCGATCATAACATGCTCTACAGAATCTGCGGTCCTGTGAGACCCCACAATATACCTGTAAGAAGCGATCATAACATGCTCTACAGAATCTGCGGTCCTGTGAGACCCCACAATATACCTGTAAGAAGCGATCATAACATGCTCTACAGAATCTGCGGTCCTGTGAGACCCCACAATATACCTGTAAGAAGCGATCATAACATGCTCTACAGAATCTGCGGTCCTGTGAGACCCCACAATATACCTGTAAGAAGCGATCATAACATGCTCTACAGAATCTGCGGTCCTGTGAGACCCCACAATATACCTGTAAGAAGCGATCATAACATGCTCTACAGAATCTGCGGTCCTGTGAGACCCCACAATATACCTGTAAGAAGCGATCATAACATGCTCTACAGAATCTGCGGTCCTGTGAGACCCCACAATATACCTGTAAGAAGCGATCATAACATGCTCTACAGAATCTGCGGTCCTGTGAGACCCCACAATATACCTGTAAGAAGCGATCATAACATGCTCTACAGAATCTGCGGTCCTGTGAGACCCCACAATATACCTGTAAGAAGCGATCATAACATGCTCTACAGAATCTGCGGTCCTGTGAGACCCCACAATATACCTGTAAGAAGCGATCATAACATGCTCTACAGAATCTGCGGTCCTGTGAGACCCCACAATATACCTGTAAGAAGCGATCATAACATGCTCTACAGAATCTGCGGTCCTGTGAGACCCCACAATATACCTGTAAGAAGCGATCATAACATGCTCTACAGAATCTGCGGTCCTGTGAGACCCCACAATATACCTGTAAGAAGCGATCATAACATGCTCTACAGAGTCTGCGGTCCTGTGAGACCCCACAATATACCTGTAAGAAGCGATCATAACATGCTCTACAGAGTCTGCGGTCCTGTGAGACCCCACACTATACCTGTAAGAAGCGATCATAACATGCTCTACAGAATCTGCGGTCCTGTGAGACCCCACAATATACCTGTAAGAAGCGATCGTAACATGCTCTACAGAATCTGCGGTCCTGTGAGACCCCACAATATACCTGTAAGAAGCGATCATAACATGCTCTACAGAATCTGCGGTCCTGTGAGACCCCACAATATACCTGTAAGAAGCGATCATAACATGCTCTACAGAATCTGCGGTCCTGTGAGACCCCACAATATACCTGTAAGAAGCGATCATAACATGCTTTACGGAATGTGGGGTGTAGTAAGACCCACGGCGTGTGTGAATGGATGGCCAATGGCGAAGCACGGCGAAGGTTAATGACGTTTTTACGTTTTGAATGAAGGTAAGTGGAACAGATATCGGCAGAGAGGGGGGGGGTGGCTGGAAGCGGTACATTCTTAACCTAATCCATTCTTCACCAACTTCTTTCTTGTGTATCATTGAAAATACATGTGTTTTACAATTCAGGTGATTAAGCCTGAAATAATCTAGTGCGCTTTCAAATACCGGACAGTTTAACCACATCAAACCAAGATAATGTTGATGATATAAATAATCTCTATTATGAAAACGGTTGTTATAATCGTGTGAGTGTGCATCCTTGCATGCTCTTGTGTATGTATGTGTGTATGTGTGTGTGTGTGAGAGAGAGAGAGAGAGAGAGAGAGAGAGAGAGAGAGAGAGAGAGAGAGAGAAAGACAGAGAGAAAGATAGAGAAAGAATAGTGTTTAAACTAGATGGGCAGGAAGTTGAAGGAGTATGACCAGAGCTGAAATAACCAGACCTATCTCTAGCCTCTTCTCCTCTCTGGTGTACGTCAATAATCAGTTCAAAAGACGGCCCAAGGACCATCACTCCCAGTTTAAAACTTAATTAGTCCACCGGCTTGTAGCGGTGACTGACCAAGTGTGTGTGTGTTGGACGGGGGTGGGGGGGGGGGGTTGGAGGGGGTAGACTGATGACTCCCCAGGCTGTTCTGAATAAACCACAGGAATTTGCAGAAAACCGACGAGCACAAACGACGTCAAAAGTACTCCCAATCCACGCTTGGGACTGGGTGTTTACGGGGAAATCCTGTTACCCGTTGAATGACCTGTAGGTCATTGCTATTGGCCAGATATCTCAACTGTTTGTTCTGGTCTGTGTTTCTGTAATCTGTCCTGAGAAGGGAGGATGTGACTGAGCATCAGTGAAAAACAGAAGCCGTGACTACAAGATCTGCAAATTAACGCGTGGGTGGTATCGAAAGTTCTAAAGCTGGGAGAGAATACAGACATGGAGTTGAGAGAATAAGACTCATTTCCTTAAATGTTGAATATGCACTATGTGAAAAAAAAAATTGAAGGTGGCTGAGCTGGAGCGACACACTAGACTATGGACATCATGAAGCTTTTCCACAAAACCAATATTAGGGAGTGATGGCAGGACGGCCAGTGTTAGACCTTGACCTTTTCTACTACAATAATTACTGTTATTATAACAAACAGACTGCTTTTCGTCATGGTGCTAACCTTTTTTGGCCTAAGTCAGACTTACGCCAAAACAGAATGTACCTGTTACGTCATTGCCCTATCCATGGTGCATCTAGTCATGTAAAAATCATTCAAAAGTGCCAAGCCATTATCCTGGAAATAAAACTTTTTGCAATGGCCTCTCATTCATAGACGTAGGCCATTTTGGTTCTGGGGTTGTTTCAGCCAACGTGGATGATGGCCACTTTTACCTAGAGTCATTTTGGCCTAAGACTGACTGCCTCGCAAAAGAATAAATGAGGGTTTTGTGTTTTTTTTTCGCGATTTTCTCAGAAGTGCACAAAATGACTTAGGCTAAAATGTCAGCACCATGACGTTTATCAAATTCAGTACAATGTATTCACAAACTGGCTCCATCAAAACCTAGCTTATTCCATTATTTTTTATGTCCGAAAGTTTCAAGACAATACCTCCAGCCAATTTTTTCAAAACATGAGAACATTGCCTCCAAGTTACCTAATGTTGTCAGAAGAGAAGCATTTTGTTCCCACCTAAGCAGTTCCATTATTGGAAATACGCATTCTCTCACACCAACTCGGATTCGTTATTTTTCGCACTATGTGCGGGACTTACATTGAACAATAGCACAGTCTTACGGCATGGCAGCTTAACAACAATCATTATGCCCGCCGGGATATTGTAAAAAGTATTCCTGTTATTCAGTTGATTGAGGTATGATATAATTATGTTTATGTATTGGTGAGTAAGATGTGTATACCATGTAGTCGCTCTTTAATGCTCTCTGAGAGAGAATATCCCTCTTGGGATAGTAGAGAGATTCGTATCTTTTTCTGTCTTATCTTTTAACAAATCCAATGGGCAGGTACGCTAAACATTGTCTAGTATGTCTGTGAATTCTTTATTGTCAGCAAATACATGTAGTAAATAATTGTTAACCAGATTTCTCCAGAACATAGCAGTCTCAGGCAGTTTAGATCATTCACAGTTGTGCTCTTGGGGGGGAGGGGGGGGGTGTTGACCTCCGTTAAAGTTGAAATGTGTCCCCGCGCACCAGAAACTACATGACGTAGAAAACTTGATTGCAAAGCCTTGTGTTAAGAACGAACAGTGGAAAAACTATGTTTGACAAGAAAACTTCTGAATGCAGATGGTAAGAAATGATGCAGGGTTCTGCAGTTGTGGATCTTCCTCGCACTTAAAAAGATTTAAAAGAGAAAAAAACTAATAAAAACTCCAACAGAAAGTGTAGCATCTGCAAGCTATCCCTTGCCCTCCCCCGTTTTCTTCGTACACTGGTGAGCATGTGTTCATTTCTTCTTTCATTTTATTGTTGATGACCGCCAGAGTGTACTGTACTCCGTGACCTGACCTTCTTTTCTAGTGAGTAGTTTTTTTCCTCGCTCGCTTGTTGTCAGTGTTTTGACTCGTTCAGTAAATATTAGTATGTTCCCGAACATTCGATAACATTGTGGAGACGGATGTTTACGCCAGATTTGGCCTTGGGTGATGTAACCTGATGACGTATTGATGCGTGATTGGTTAGTTTGTGCGAGGGCAAAGGTAACGTTTATTTCGGGAACTTTCTGTAGGAATGTTTATATATATAGACCTGTGTGAGTGGTTGGTGGGGTGAGTAAGTGAGTTTCCTTTTGTGTGGCGTAGATATTTAGTTTCGCTGGTGTCTTCCTAGTAATTTATTGTTCACTATACATTTATTAAACTTTAGTATTATTTAATCTATCGTCGGATCTCGTGTTTATTTATTTTACAGCTGTAATAGTTTCGTTTTCTACAGGGTTGTAGTTAGATCAACTAACTCCCCCCTACTATAACGTGCTAGAACAACCTCAGCTGATACATATTGGGGGCTCGTCCGGGATCCGACCATATTCGAGCGGACCAGATCAAAATTACTAGATTTATTTACATAGTTTATTGTAGAATATCATCGACAAGCTATCTACCACATGTCGGAGGTTATTGGAAGGCTTAGCCAGGAAGCGGACGCTATGGAGCTCACTGGGCAGGAGAGACGGGACTACCTCCGTGAAGGCCTGGAAAGAGAAAGACAGCTGGAGGCTCAACGACAGGAGAAGGAGGCTGAACGACAGGCTCGGGAGAAGGAGGCTGAACGACAGGCTCGGGAGAAGGAGATGAACCACGAGTTGGAGATGGAGAAGATCCGCCAGCAACGTGGAGGCAACGACTCAGCGCAGAAGACCGACGACCACGCCAGTTCTAAGAGACCCAAGTTACCTGCATTTCAGGACAAGAAGGACGATCTGGATAGCTGGTTGCTGCGGTTTGAGAGGTTTGCTGAGACAGCTGAATGGCCCAGATCCACCTGGACGACATCACTGTCTGCCCTGCTGACCGGGAGAGCTTTGGAGTGCTTCTGCAGACAACCGATCGACGAAGCCAAGGACTACGACAAGGTCAAGGAAGCGTTGCAGAAGAGGTACAACCTGTCAGAGGACGGATACAGACTCATGTTCAGGCAAGGTAAGCCTGAAGATGGAGAAGATGTTGGAATGTTTTTGACCAGGATCAAGACCTATCTAGAGAGGTGGATAAAGCTATCGAAGACGGAGAAGACCTACGAAGGAGTGAGAGATCTGTTCGTCAGAGAGCAATTCATGGATGCCTGCCCACCAGACCTTGCAACCCATGTGAGGGAGAGGAAACCAAAGACGCTACAGGACATCGCAGATTCAGCGGAGGCGTACCTGGTAGCGAGGAACCGGACGCTCAGCGGGAGCGCCAGACTGCAGAGCCGGCCAGTGCGACAGAGGCCCAACGGAGACAGAAGCCCACAGGTCTGCCATAGGTGCCAGAGGCCGGGACACAAGGCGACGGAGTGTCGTGCAAAGTTAAACGACAAAGGTGAGTTGAAATGTTACCTTTGTGGAAAGCCAGGCCACGTTCGGAGGATGTGTCCAGCCCAGAAGGATATGGGACGAGGCAAGCCGAACAAGGCGGCGGCGGCCGTAGTGATAGCGGCGGACGAGTCGTCAAGACAAGATGTGACGACGGCTGACACCAGCATCAACGTTCAAGCGGTAATGAAGGACGGGAAGCTACAGTTAGCGGTGCCTGTTACGTGCGGAGGATGCAGTGACGGAAGGACCGTGGAGAAACTGAAGTTACCAGTGATGAAGGGCTTGATTGGAAATCGAGCGGTAGATGTCCTAAGAGATACCGGCTGTGAAGGTGTAGTGGTGCGGCGAGCACTGGTGGACGACGGACAGCTCACCGGTGGGAAGAAACTTATCGCGAGGATCGATAACTCCTTGCTAGCGGCGGAGGAAGCCGTTATCGACGTGAAGACGCCTTACCTGACGGGCAAAGTGACGGCGCTGTGTCTCCCGGAGACCATCTGCGACCTAGTAGTCGGGAACGTGGACGGAGCGAAGGATCCGTACGACCCTGATACTGAGGTGATGGTAGGAGCGGTGACCACGAGGGCCCAGGAGAAGAGGAAGGACCGGTCTACGTCGCTGAAGGTGCCGAGGGCAGAACGGCACGCGGGAGTGGATAGAGAGGAACTTATCCGACTCCAAGAAGAAGACAAAGTCATTAGGAAGTTAGAGCAGAAGAAGATCCTAACTAATAGAGGCAATAAATCTGTTCATTTTGAGAAACATGGAGGAGTACTGTACCGGATCTACAAGGACCTGAGACAGGCGACGGTTATAAGGCAAGTGGTACTACCCGAGAAACTGAGAGAGTATGTACTGAGTGTAGCCCACGACTCGATCGTCGGAGGACACCTCGGCGTGAAGAAAACCAAAGACAGAGTTATGAGCAATTTTTATTGGCCTGGAATTGAAGGTGACGTCGCGAGATACTGCCGCTCATGCGACATATGCCAGAGGACGGTGAACAAAGGAGCGACCCCAAAGGTGCACCTGCAGAGTATGCCAGTAGTGGACGTACCATTTAGGCGAGTGGCCGTGGACTTAGTAGGACCTATCGACCCCCCAAGTGAAGGTGGACATCGGTATATCCTGGTGTACATAGACTACGCTACTCGTTACCCCGAAGCCACACCCTTGAAGAAGATCGACGCAGAAACGGTAGCAGAAGCCTTAGTGAACATCTACAGCCGTTTGGGTGTGCCCGAAGAGATCTTGTCCGACCAAGGGACCCAGTTTATGTCAGATGTCATGAAGGAAACGAATAGACTACTGGGAATTCGACAGTCGACCACTACTGTCTGTCACGAGTGGAGTGAGCGATAGTTAATAATTACGGGGGGAGAGGAGAGTAAAATTAACGCACGGAGACAAGTGAGAAAGTCGTGCATGTCATGAGTGGGGGGTCTGAAGGAGGCGAAAGCGCTGTATAACTATCACTGCAAGTTAGAAGGTCCTAGGGATCGGACCTGTGAATAAAAGCCCATCGGGCGGACATAAAGGGGAAGCAGTCGAGACGACTAGTGAGAGTCTTTCCAGTTATGACTGGTATGTAGAACGTTGATTGATTATTATGATTGATGTATTATATTATATTCGTCTATTACCATGATGTGAATAAGTATATGTGAGGAATGTGGAAGTCCGTGATATTGGATATAGCAATGTGCGCCATGAGCGATAGATGAAAGTGAGTTCATGGATTTGTAGCGCGAGTGAGTAGTGTGTACTCCGATGGAGGTGTGTTACCGTAAGATGTGTGGTGAGTGAAAGGTGAACTAGTGTGTGTACGCTTCATGGATTGTAAGGAGAGGTGGAGTGAATAGAAATGGTAGGGTATTATACCAATGTAATGTTATTCTTGTAGGTGTCGGGGACGGGCCGCAGAGCCACCTCGATGAGCACAGGGGATAGGCCAGCATAGGGCCGGAGGCCACACATAGGCCAGAAGTGAGGCTGTCAGTGCAGGACAGTAGAGGCACATAAAGTCGTGGCAGTCAGGCCACGGACAGGGACGTAGATATGAGAGTGAATGAGATACTATATTGTGCCCTGTTGATAGGCTCGTGAACTGATATTATGTTGTTGCCATGTTGATGGCTATGGAAATACTAATGTGTTATTGCCCTGCGGAGGTGCTAGGGGAGTGCTAAGGTGTATGACAATAGGAAGGTGATATTGAGAGACTGCGGTGCCAGTGAATCATTAATGTACTATTAAGACCCTGAGGGGAGAGGCTGAGGCCGAAGTGCCTTTAGGAGTAACTACCGGATTGTGGATCCGAGGGAGCGTGTGTGTGAGAATAAGGCCGTTGTACGGCAGTCATTTCAATAATATAATATATGTAATTGCGCTATTATATGTATAATTATGTTTAATAAATGTGTGAGTCTGATGGATTGTTTTGTTAAGTGTTAAACTTGTTTGTTCGTGATTGTCGTCCTGTCATAAACTATTACATCTCCCAGTCTGGGATTTGTGACATTGGGGGCTCGTCCATTGTGACTCGTCCATTTTCGTAATATTTAGTTGTAGTTAGTTAGTAGGTAATTGTGCTGTCTTGTTCGTTGGATGAATGGACATTTCATGATATGATTTATGTATAATAATGAATGTATATTGATGCATGTATTGCTATGAATAGGTATTAATTTGTATTTAAACTTTCCAGAGTGTGTGCGTGCAGCCTGAGGAGACGAGCAGCCAGAGCTCCGAGGAAAGGGAGAAATTGAAATCTAGGGTGAAAGTTAAGTGAAAATTTTGTGCCCTGGATTGAGGGCTGTCTTTTCTTCTGTCTTTTCCTGCTGTTTTTCTGTTTTCGTTGTAATTGATTATACGGGCGGTGGCGCGGGTTTGCTGTGGTGAGCGTAGTTTGTCCTCTTCGGGAGGTGGGCTAATCTAGGAACTTCGTTCATCACAGTGAACAGTTCTGTAGGGACCTGTATTTTTGTTTAGTTGTAGCGTTCTATCTTCCTCGTTGTTTTAGGAAGACGTTTCTCTTGTCCCTCTCTTCCCTATCTATAGATACGTTCTTTTTTTTCAGACTCTGTTCTTGTTCGTACCTTGTAGTGTAATCGGCGTAGTTAGGTTGCAGTTTTTTCCATTATATTCTCTTTTTTAGGTCTTTGTCCTAGTCTGGTTCGTTGTCCTTGACGTACTTGTGGTCCTTCTATTGAATTTCCTTATTCTTGTCTTTTCTACTCTTTTTTATTATTAATAGTGCAGTACATTTTATGAATATAGAATTAGTTGTGCTGTAAAGGTAAATTTCTGAATTGTATTGGATACAAGTAGGTGTGGTTGTATCTGGTGTGATCTCAGGTCTCTGGTCGTGTTGTTAGTGATCATACCGACAGGTTAGCCGTTTTGGTAATACATACCATAACCATAAATCTGTGAAATGGCGGAACTCCAACAATTAATGAAGTTGGGTAAGGAACTTGGCCTTGAGGGAGAGGAGCTACGCGGCTGGATCAAAGAACAGCAGGCGGATTTGCGCGATGAGCGTGCTAAGGATAGAGAGCGAGAAAAAGAGGCTAAGGCTCAGGAGCAGGAGAGAGAGGCTAAGGATAAGCAAGAGGAAAGAGAGGCTAAGGCTCAGCAACAAGAAAGAGAGGCTAAGGATAAGGAAGAGGAAAGGGAGTTTAAGTTAAAGGAGTTGCATCAGCAACAGGAGAAACAGGCTCAGGAGAGGGAGTTAAAGTTAAAGGAGATAGAAGCTCAAGAGCGGGAGACAGACGCGCGAGTAAGAATCGCGGAATTAGAACTCAAAAAGAATGCGCCAACAGAAACAGTTGAGCGGCAGGTACACAATAAAGGTGGCGTTAGGATTAAGCTCCCTACGTTCGACGACCGGAAGGACGACATAGACGCCTTCCTTTACAGGTTCGAACTGAACGCACAATTGCAATGGGGGGAAAATAAGGAATTATGGGCCACGTACCTGGCGTCTCTATTGCAGGGGCGAGCGTTAACCTACTTTAAAGAGCTACAGCGCGAAGACGTGCAAGATTACGATAAGCTGAAGGCTTTGCTGCTTCGCCGATTTGCGCGTACCGAGGAATATTTCCGGGAGCAGTTTAGGCGAGCACGTGCAGATACCAGGGAGGACTTTGCTGCCTTCGTCGCGAGACTAACTGAGTATTTCGCGAACTGGGTAGACTTGGCGCATGTGGGCACGGATTTCGCTAAACTGAAAGACCTAATGATCCGTGACCAGCTGTACGCGTCGTGCCACAAAGATCTGGTGGCTTTCCTGAAAGAGAACGAACCCGCGACGGTGCAGGAGGCGTCTAAGTTGGCGGAGGCATACCGTACGGCGCATCCGTCCAAACCAGTCGCCAGGGCGTACGTCCAAGATGCTGGGTACGTCGCCGTTGTCGAGGGGTCGCCGGCAGGACTCAGGGACAGGTCGCGTCAGCGTGGTGCCTATAGTGGGCAAGCCCAGGGGCAGCATAGGGGCTATCGCCAATCACCGGCATATGGATCCGGTAAGTTTGACCGAGCAGGAGGGCTAGGTCGCGGTAATGGCCGGGGGCGAGTTGTGACCTTTGCCGATGACCGACGGCATAGGGACTCTAGTTCCGGTCGCGAGGGGTCACGGGGACCCAGGCCTAGAGCAGCACAGGGAGCGGAGTGTTGGACTTGCGGACGCGTGGGTCACTTTTCGCGCGAGTGTAGGGCCGCGAAGTGTTGGAACTGCGGAAGAGCAGATCACATCAGCGTGAACTGCCCGGCAGGTAGGATAGCGGCGAACGTGGACAGTAGCTCCAGTCCATGTTCCCCAAATAAATTTCATCATGCGGCTGCGTGTGTTACATCGGACAACGGAGGCGGACAGTATTCTAAGTGTCCCAGTTGTGAGAAGTTATTATCTTCCGGTGTTTTACCTTGTGGGAGAAAGATCCCCGTCATAAATTCATGTCATACAGGAGGTGGTCTTAGGGTTTATCCGGGGTTTGTTGGGGACGAACCGGTCTCGGTTTTACGAGATACAGGATCTACCGTTGTGGGAGTGCATAGGGACTGCATTCGGGATTCACAGCTTACAGGTGAGACTGTCCCGTGCATCCAATTTTCGGGGGCCATTGAGAAATTACCCATGGCAAGAATAATGATAGATACACCTTTCCTTAGCGGGGAAGTCGAAGCAGTCGTTGGTTGTTTTCCAGGCGCCCAGCTCATCATTGGGAATGTATCACGGGTAGTTTCCCCTTCCGATGAGAACGTGCAAGCATGGTCGCAATCAAAAGGTATTGACTTTTGCGCCGCGGTCGAAACACGCCGACGGGTAGCCGATAAAGACAAGATTAGACCTTTGGCTACGCCAGCGGTCAACCTAGATATCACGCCAGAGCGCTTGGCGAAATTACAAAGGGAGGACCCATCATTAAACCCATGTTTTGGGGAAGCGCGAACCGAGAAAACGAGGAAATATAAAAACGGGTCGTCGTCTTCCTTTTTTGTCCAGGGGGGCATTCTGTTCCGTATGTACGTCACAGTGGCTTCCGCTCAAAAGCAGGTCGTCGTGCCACGGTCGTTAATTGCTACAGTATTGCGTCTGGCCCATGATGTTCCATTAGCGGATCATGTGGGAAGTGCGGGAACCAAGCAAAGGGTTCTGAAAGATTTTTATTGGCCGTCAGTATACAGAGATGTGCGGGTATATTGTAAGACGTGCAGTGCGTGCCAAAAGACGACGCATAAGGGTCGTACACCCCAGGCTCCTCGTCAAAAGATCCCCACGGTTTCGGAACCGTTTAAGAAGGTTTCAGTACCTTGTTGATTTAAGAGAAAGACTATCTTCGGCGCGCACTATAGCAGAAGAAGCGTCTGGTATCGCTTCGAAAAGAGCAAAAGACTATAAAGATAGAGGGTCCAAACTGAGAATTTTTAAGCCAGGAGACAAGGTTCTGTTGTTGTTACCTACGGACCATAATAAGTTATTGATGACATGGAAAGGCCCTTATGTTATTGAGCGAGTTGTTTCAAAGGTAGATTACGCTATCCACATTGATGGAGCGAGTAAGGTTTTCCATGTTAATATGCTACAGAGATTTTATGAGAGACCACAGTATCTGTGTGCACAGACAAGACCAGAGGAGACTGTCTTCTCTACTGCTTGTACGGGGGTCGTAGACCAGTTGGACTGTGACGTAAGCGACACCGAGGCGCAGGAGGAGTTACAAATTCAATTGCCGGAGTTAACTCCGACACAAGGTTACAGGGACGTAAAAATTAACCCTGACCTTACCAGTTCAAGGAGTAGGGAACTTGAGACCCTGTTAGCGTCATTTCCGGATGTTGTTACGGATTTGCCGGGTCGCACTACGGTGATCCAGCACCAAATAAAGTTGACTTCGGATAAGCCAGTATTTCTTAGACCGTATCCGTTGCCTTTTTCTTCGAGAGATAGAGTCATAAAGGAAGTTGAGTCAATGTTGAAGTTAGATGTGATAGAACCATCAACATCGCCGTATTCATCACCCATCGTCCTCGTGAAAAAACTTGATGGATCGGTGCGGTTCTGTATTGATTTTCGAAGATTGAACACTATTACGGTAGGCGATAGGGAGCCTATTCCGTTCCAGGAGGAATTAATAGCTTCATTAGCCGGGTCCACGTGGTTTTCCAAGATTGATTTAACGAAAGGTTATTGGGAAATCCCGCTTACTGAGGAGTCTAAACAATACACGGCGTTCCAGACGCCCATTGGATTATTCCAATTTAAGGTCATGCCATTTGGGTTGGTAAACGCGCCAGCGACGTTTGCACGATTAATGAGATTGGTGTTGAAGGACATACCTAATGTCGTGTCATTCTTTGACGATATAGCATGCCATACGTCGACATGGTCTGATCATATTCAGACACTAACAGTAATTTTTAAACGATTACGTCATTTTGGGTTAACTGCTAAACCCGCAAAGATGGATTTGGCATGTCCAGAGATAGTATTCTTAGGACATATTGTGGGTAGAGGTGTTCAGAGACCTGAAGAAACAAAAATTGACAAGTTAGTAGGGTTGCAAATCCCTAAAACAAAGAAACAAGTCAGAAGCTTAGTGGGAATTTTAAATTATTACAGAAAGTTCATTCCAAATTTTTCCTCCTTGTCATCTTCTCTTACTGACCTTACTAAGAAGGGACAACCCGATAAGGTCCAGTGGACGTCTGAATGTCAGACAGCATTTGATAATTTGGTGACAGCGTTATCATCGTCACCCATTCTGATATTACCCGATTTTCGATCTAATTTTATCCTCAGAACGGATGCGTCGGACTCTGGTGTCGGCGCTTGTCTTCTACAGGAGAAGAACGAATGTCTCCATCCTGTATGTTATGTCAGTAGGAAGTTATTGCAGAGAGAAAGAAAGTATTCTGTGATAGAGCGTGAGTGTCTTGCCATTGTCTGGTCCGTCCAGAAACTAGGACGTTATCTCATGGGACGAGAATTTTGTATCCAGACAGACCACAAGCCACTGACATTTTTGTCGAAGAATCGTTCGTCCAGCCCACGCTTGTCTAGATGGGCATTGGCTTTACAGCCGTACACCTTCGTTATTCAACCAATTCCAGGAACCAGCAATCATATCGCCGACTACCTTAGTCGAGCCTAGGGCAAGATTTCGGGAGCTTATACATCGGAGGACAGGAACATTGACAGGATCTGTGTGAATGAGTCGACTTTAAAATATTGACATTATAAATATGATATTAAGAATGGTTGATAGGTTGAGTGGTTTTTGATTCTGTATTAAGTATTGTGATTAGTTAACTATTCATGATGTGACACATATATGCATATTGCAGGCCATACGGATCCCCATATTTTTCCCTGATTTCGGTATTTTATATACTAGGGGAGCTGCTAGGTCATTTTTTTTTAATGTAGGTATTGCTCAGGCTCACTCGTTGACAGTCATCTTGATGCGATTTGAAATTAATTGCATTAATTTTTTTGGGGTGGGGGATGATGTCACGAGTGGAGTGAGCGATAGTTAATAATTACGGGGGGAGAGGAGAGTAAAATTAACGCACGGAGACAAGTGAGAAAGTCGTGCATGTCATGAGTGGGGGGTCTGAAGGAGGCGAAAGCGCTGTATAACTATCACTGCAAGTTAGAAGGTCCTAGGGATCGGACCTGTGAATAAAAGCCCATCGGGCGGACATAAAGGGGAAGCAGTCGAGACGACTAGTGAGAGTCTTTCCAGTTATGACTGGTATGTAGAACGTTGATTGATTATTATGATTGATGTATTATATTATATTCGTCTATTACCATGATGTGAATAAGTATATGTGAGGAATGTGGAAGTCCGTGATATTGGATATAGCAATGTGCGCCATGAGCGATAGATGAAAGTGAGTTCATGGATTTGTAGCGCGAGTGAGTAGTGTGTACTCCGATGGAGGTGTGTTACCGTAAGATGTGTGGTGAGTGAAAGGTGAACTAGTGTGTGTACGCTTCATGGATTGTAAGGAGAGGTGGAGTGAATAGAAATGGTAGGGTATTATACCAATGTAATGTTATTCTTGTAGGTGTCGGGGACGGGCCGCAGAGCCACCTCGATGAGCACAGGGGATAGGCCAGCATAGGGCCGGAGGCCACACATAGGCCAGAAGTGAGGCTGTCAGTGCAGGACAGTAGAGGCACATAAAGTCGTGGCAGTCAGGCCACGGACAGGGACGTAGATATGAGAGTGAATGAGATACTATATTGTGCCCTGTTGATAGGCTCGTGAACTGATATTATGTTGTTGCCATGTTGATGGCTATGGAAATACTAATGTGTTATTGCCCTGCGGAGGTGCTAGGGGAGTGCTAAGGTGTATGACAATAGGAAGGTGATATTGAGAGACTGCGGTGCCAGTGAATCATTAATGTACTATTAAGACCCTGAGGGGAGAGGCTGAGGCCGAAGTGCCTTTAGGAGTAACTACCGGATTGTGGATCCGAGGGAGCGTGTGTGTGAGAATAAGGCCGTTGTACGGCAGTCATTTCAATAATATAATATATGTAATTGCGCTATTATATGTATAATTATGTTTAATAAATGTGTGAGTCTGATGGATTGTTTTGTTAAGTGTTAAACTTGTTTGTTCGTGATTGTCGTCCTGTCATAAACTATTACATCTCCCAGTCTGGGATTTGTGACACTGTCTACCACCCTATGTGCAACGGGTTGGTGGAGCGATTCAACGGCACACTGAAGAAAACATTGAGACGACTGTGCGCAGAGCAACCCAAGCAGTGGCACAGATACATCAACCCGCTGCTCTTCGCATATCGTGAAGTTCCTCAAGAGTCGACCAAGTTTGCCCCATTCGAGTTGCTGTATGGGAGAACTGTGAGAGGACCGATGCACATCTTACGTCAACTATGGACCAAGGACGTAGAGGAGCCGGAAACGAAGACCAGTTACCAGTACGTCATGGAACTACGTGGGAGGCTGGAGGACACATGGAAGTTAGCGACGGAAGAACTCTCCAAGGCTCAAGGTAGACAGAAGACCTACTACGACCGGAAAGCGCGAGAGAGGAAGTTCCGCCCCGGAGATGAAGTGTTGGTGCTACTGCCGACGAACACTAACAAGCTCCTAGTCCAGTGGAAGGGACCATATAAGGTAGTCTCAGTTGTCGGTGTTAACGATTATAGAATCAAGATGGGTGCAAAAGAAAAGACCTTGCACGCCAACCTCCTCAAGAGATACATTCCAAGGACGTCAAAAGCAGCAGCAGTGGCAATGGAACCGAGACCTATTGTGACCGAGATGTGTGGGATGGACAACAGTAGGAGAGATACCACGCCTGAACATGTCAACGCCATAAAGGACGGCGGCGGTGATAGTGCTGAGACTGTACTTGCAGAGGACGACCTGATAGACAAGAGTCAACCCGTGGAGTCAGCTAGCATGACAGTCATCGAGGACTGCGACCTGGAAGGCGACAACGGTGGAACGACGGAGGACCTTGCCGACCTAGGAAGCTGGGACCAGAAGGAAAGCTACAGAGATGTCCAGTATGGAACGCAACTGACGTCGGAACAACGTCAAGAACTCTGCGATGTGGTGAAGAATTACCAGCACGTCTTCACCAATCTCCCTGGATGCTGCCAGTTGGGTGAACATCGCATCGACCTGACGACAGAAGTACCAGTTCGTCAACGACCATACCCGGTGCCCTACGCTATGCGCGACTCATTGAAGGAGGAGCTTAGCACCATGGAACGGCTGGGCATCATTCGAAGGAGCTCATCAGCTTATGCTTCACCTATTGTTGTCGTCAAGAAGAAGGACGGATCCAACCGAGTCTGCATCGACTACAGGAGGTTAAACAAGATCACAGTATTCGACCCTCATCCGACAGCAGCGCCATCAGAAGTGTTTCAGAGTCTATCGAGAGGAAAATTATTCTCTCGGATTGACCTGAGCAAGGGATACTGGCAAGTGAAAGTTCGAGAGCAAGACATTCCCAAGACGGCGTTCGTCACCATGGGCGAACACTATGAATTCATTCGGATGCCTTTTGGGATGATGAACTCAGGAGCCACGCTGAACAGGATCGTAAAGCCATTGATCCGTGGAATGAACAATGTGACAGCATATGTGGACGACCTGCTGATTCATACAGAGACATTCGACGAGCATGTGAAGACTCTCAAGGACTTACTGCAGAGGATGGACCAAGCTGGATTAACTGCAAGACCATCGAAGTGTCTGATTGGAACGTCTGAAGTAGACTTTGTTGGACACTTAGTGGGAGAAGGTATGATTGGCCTGTTAGAAGAGAATGTATGTAAGGTACGAGACGCACCCAGACCCACCACTAAGAAGGAAGTGAAAGCATTCTTAGGATTAGTGGGATATTACCATGAATTTATTCCTAACTTTTCGGCGATTGCATCACCATTGTCTGATTTACTTAGAAAGGGTCAACCCAATATAGTTCAGTGGGATGAAACGCAGGAGAAAGCGTACACCTCTTTGAAGAATGTCATTATCTCCAAACCCGTGTTATGTTTGCCAGATTTTTCCAAAGAGTTTGTCTTAGCAACTGATGCATCAGATCGCGGATTAGGCGCTAGTCTTATGCAGGAACACGAGGGAAAGTTGTACCCTGTGGCATATGCTAGTCGTAAGCTATTGCCTCGTGAGACAAAATATTCGGTCTCAGAGCGCGAATGTTTAGCTATTGTTTGGGCTGTAAAAAAGTTTACTTTGTATTTGTATGGAAAGGAGTTTGTGCTCCAGTTTTTGAACTCTGCCAAGTTTGACAGTCCAAAGTTATTACGATGGAGTTTATTTTTACAGTCTTATCGATTCAGGATTCACTACGTAAAAGGCAGAGAAAATGTCTGTGCCGATTTCCTGAGCAGGGTATTTTAAAGTAGTACACTATCAGTGAAATGCATTGTAACCCATACTTTTGCCTACTAGATGAATTGCTAGGACGGTAGTATTGTACTGTAATTGGGGACGTAGTTCATCTGTGACTGAATTTTGAATTGGTGGCTGATAGAGAGTCATGATGTGTTAGTCACATTTTGATTTTATGCTATGTCATATTAGTTACCAATGGAACTTGGTGTAATTTTTGGAAAATGTAACCCAAATGGGGACTGCGAGCAAGCAGTGTTTGTGTTATATTGCAATGTTGTAACTTGTTTTGACCTAATATGATGAAGAAAGACCCTAATCAGTGGTCGGTATGTATTGGTATTTTTGCCATTGTACGTATGAGTTATACATTTTGGAGATAACCATGTTATGTACAACAAGTTATATGCTATGATTCGTGCACGAAGCATTGTGTAAACGATGGGCCATCGTTTCACCATATATGATTTGTAATAATATCATTGACCATTGTTTCACCACAGTGGTGGCGTTGTGTTATTTTGACTAGTAGGCCTACTGTCTACTATTGGGAAGCAATGACGGTATTGTATTAGTTATGGTATTAGTGATGCAAAGGATATTGCATTGTATTGTATTTGCGATGACATTTGGGAAGGCACTGAAATTGTTAATAATTGTAATAGAATTAGCAACTACCTTTGTGAGGTTGGGAGTACTGTAAGATTGTTATTTCAAGATATTGCAGACGCTGAATAATGTTTTGGAGTTGAAAAATATTCAACTTAAATTGGGGAGTTGTGTAGCATCTGCAAGCTATCCCTTGCCCTCCCCCGTTTTCTTCGTACACTGGTGAGCATGTGTTCATTTCTTCTTTCATTTTATTGTTGATGACCGCCAGAGTGTACTGTACTCCGTGACCTGACCTTCTTTTCTAGTGAGTAGTTTTTTTCCTCGCTCGCTTGTTGTCAGTGTTTTGACTCGTTCAGTAAATATTAGTATGTTCCCGAACATTCGATAACATTGTGGAGACGGATGTTTACGCCAGATTTGGCCTTGGGTGATGTAACCTGATGACGTATTGATGCGTGATTGGTTAGTTTGTGCGAGGGCAAAGGTAACGTTTATTTCGGGAACTTTCTGTAGGAATGTTTATATATATAGACCTGTGTGAGTGGTTGGTGGGGTGAGTAAGTGAGTTTCCTTTTGTGTGGCGTAGATATTTAGTTTCGCTGGTGTCTTCCTAGTAATTTATTGTTCACTATACATTTATTAAACTTTAGTATTATTTAATCTATCGTCGGATCTCGTGTTTATTTATTTTACAGCTGTAATAGTTTCGTTTTCTAAAGGGTTGTAGTAAGATCAACTAACTCCCCCCTACTATATAACGTGCTAGAACAACCTCAGCTGTTACATAAAGAAAAAAAAAACGCATTTGTGGAGACCAGCAAGGTGCCCTTCTTAGAATCAAAACCGCTGCCAAATCTTTAAGTAACCGTAAGATATTTAAGATCGCTGTCCCAGGTTGGGTATTCCGGGCTTGACAAATGGAAACCTTCTTCCGGGGCAGGAAACACAAATTAGCTTGACAGCGTCTCTTAATTTCCTGACTAACAAGACAGAAACGGGCGGTGGTTAATTAATGTGTTTGCCTCATTCGTCTGGGCTAACAATGAACATCTCCAGTTGCAAGAGAGAGGTAGAGGTAGAGAGAGAGAGAGAGAGAGAGAGAGAGAGGGAGAGCGTGTATGCGATTCTGTGTTTGATAACAGAGAGGGAAGGAATGAGAAAAGGATGTAGAAAAGAACAACAACAACAAAAAAAACTAATTGATGAGATGACATGATAGACGGGCGGAAGTCATAAACCTGCCACGTCAGTCCAGATCGATCGGTGAATGACATAAATTGGAGGTTATTGATGACGCAATCTGTTTGCCAGATCTTTCCAAAATAAAAACCGAAAATACTCACCAAAGTCTGTTTACTTAGGAGCAGGCATGGCGGGTGGAACACGTGGTAAGGGGTAGGGAATATGAGGGTTTTAGCCCTACCCCCACCCCCACCACCACCCACGCCCACCTCACCAATAATTTTAACCACAAATTGTTGATCTAAAAATGGTACGAAAATGAGAGAGAGAGGGTGGGTGTGTCTGTACCGGAAACAGTTTCGCTGGTCGCACTTGCTCACCCACCCCTCAGCCCAAAGTCAGTCGGTGCGAGGTTAGTTACGTCAATATGTTGCCAAGGGCAACGCGTTTTGAAAAATGTTTTGATTTCATCTCCATACTGGTTTGAGTTTCTTCAACATAGCTGGTTAATAACCCTTTTGTTATACCCGGCTAGGGAGTGTTATGAAGGGGCTGTTGTTAGGGGAGAGTGGTATTGTATATGGAAGTGTATATCCGTACAACATGTTGTATGGATATGGACTGTATATCCGTACAACATGTTTACCAAAAAGTGCGACTGGTGAAGGTTTGCTGAAACAAAACTTGGTATGGTGTTCACGAATTTAAAGTGACAACACATGCAATAGTCAGATGGACCTGGGGGCGTGCGGGTCTAGTCAGTTTGTATCAATGGGCGGTAGTCAGATTGACTGATCAGGCGAAAAGGGGTTGGGGTAGCCATTGGTGATCGATGTACACTCAAGTCGGTCTATATTATTAGCGCAGATCACGCAATCTCCGAGCAGAAGTCGGATTGTTTTACTACTAAGCCGATTCATATTTTTAAAAGACTGCAAATTAACTAGGTCAGTAATATAGTATTCCGGTGTGTGTTCTGTGTCATCGAATTGTGTGCGTTGTACGGATATGCACTGTCCAACATGTTGTACGGATATGCACTTCCATTTTATATTATAAGCCATTGCTGAACAATGAACTTGGTTTTAGAATTACACTACGTGTCCCTAACACCAGATGAAGAGAGGGACTGCCTGGGTGTGTCAGACCCCCCAGGTGTATTGCTCAGAGACATTCGTTTTAGTCCGGCTGTCTGT
>OZ007574.1:4078738-4116238 GCA_963931925.1 Onchidella celtica | reverse complement strand
TGCGATGTTTCTGCATCGAAAATATGCTGGACAGTATTTCTTACTGCGCATGTGCCACGGAGCAATTTGAAGAGGTGGAATCAAGTGTGCAAAGTCAAGTGTACATTACCAAACATGAAAACATCATGATTCATGAAGACGAACAAGAAATGAAAAGCTTTTTCACCTTCCAATGACAGACACGCCTATCGTACCATCCTGTGTGCGGACATGTCAGCTGTTGGGACAAACTCATCTTCTCTTCCACCTTTGGGTAATTTGATTTGGAGCTCATTTCCTTATATGTAAATTCAGCACGAGAGCTTTTCAATAGCTAGTCCCCCAACAGAGATCGTAAAATGAATACATCCAGAACTTTCTACAGTCAAACATAGTTATTTATTGTTGTCTATGAAAATAATGCGTGATGTAGTGAAGACATCGCCTACTATCAGGGTAGCGCCATATGAAAACACATCAAATCTGGCTGTCAAAGATCTGCTTAACCGGTCCGTATTTGGTTACACTTTTATTGCAAATGGCCTGAGGCAAAAGACAATAATTTAAGAAATGCATATGGTGAAGCGTGGTCGTTTTGCAAAACCACGAATGTATCGCGAAAAACGGGCTCAAAGATTTCATGTTCTGAGGAAACTGATTTTTTAAATTTTTTTTGACTGTTTTTCCTTTCATAGACTACATTGTTTCTAGATGACAAATTTAGCGGACTGAGCCCATTTCTGTCAAAGACAGAAGTAGGTTGTGCCATGGAATATTCGATTGGCCTTGGGGCCAGTAACCCATTTTTTTACTACATTGTGACGTGGCCCGTTTTTCCAGTGGACTATTCGTTACGTCACTGAAATTACGGAAGGGGGTGGGGTGGGGTGGGGTGAGGGGGGAGAGAGAAGAGTGGAAACAGGTTCATCGCGGGCAAAGACAAGGAGCAATTATGCTTGTTTTTAATCTAATTGTCCATCACGCTGGAAATGGACACCCATCCTCGCCCCCAGAAAACAACGGATCTGTTGATTGACCCCTGTGTAACTAATGGCAGTGTGGGAATCTGGCCAGTAGAAGGACAACATAAAGACAGGTCAGTGACACATTGCGTGCTGCAGGTCATGGTGACAGATGAATGAATAAGAAACTTGACAGGTCAAGGGCGATCATAAATCATTCTGATAACAGGGGAGATGAGAACGGACAGAGGATGAGCACAGTGTCTCTTGGGTGCCCTCGATTTGAGGTTGTTGGTTTTTCTATTGTAAAACTAGTATGAAAACCTTTCATGTGAACAGGGGTTACATTGTTAGCTGAATGGAGGTGTCTTGTATACTTTTATTAAGGAATACGAGATTGATGCCCATTCATATGAAAGGGGGAGTAGATGGTTTAGCAGTGTGCAAATGGAATACGCAAGGCAGAGCAGAAGGCAAAGACAGTAATTCCACAGATGGGCCACCCCACAGACGACACCGATTCCTGATTCCGAGCTCATTGGTACCGTAGGGGACAGGAATTTGTTGACACAATCTCTAGACAGCGAATTGTATAATTATGGCTCTGGAATGAAACTACATGCCTCAAACAACAGATGAAAAGACTGAGCAAACTTCATGCAAACAGAAATGTGCTTGACAAATGTTGGAAAGAAATTGCAAGGGAAATGAAAAACGAGAAGCTTCAATGTATTGTTTTATTGTTTAGAAAAAAAAAAAACATAACAGGCATGGTATCTCTTCTTCTTCATATCATCATCGTCATCATCATCCTTCACCCTCTCTCTCTCTCTCTCTCTCTCTCTCTCTCTCTCTCTCTCTCTCTCTCTCTCTCTCTCTCTCTCTCTCTCTCTCTCTCTCTCTCTCTCTCTCTCTCTCTCTCTCTCTCTCTCTTCTCTCTCTCTCTCTCTCTCTTGCTCTCTCTCTCTTTCTCTCTCTCTCTCTCTCTCTCTCTCTCTCTCTCTCTCTCTCTCTCTCTTCTCTATCTCTCTCTCTCTCTCTCTCTCTCTTGCTCTCTCTCTCTTTCTCTCTCAACTAATGCTGAACTAAAAAATTTCAATCATTTAATGTGCGAACTATGCCTAGTTGGTGTAAATATGTACTGTATACCGCCTTTTTATTCGCCAGCTTCTTTTTGCTCGAATTGCTTATAGGCACCGTACACCGCCGATTATGAGTAACATGGAAGTGTTAGGCGCCCACCTATAAGCGCCTCCTATACGCTCGTGCATATTCGATATCCTTTTATGGGGTCGCCCGATGACAAGAGTCAGTGCGCACCGAGACTTTTGTTCAGTAAAGGCCCGTTCTTAACAAGACGCCTAAATTCAGTCTCGAGAACTAAGAGTCCTATCAGTTACACATTTTGCGGATTGTTCTCCCGTCCCACCTAAATATGTCTTCAGAGCCTGTTTGGTCTGCCAGACTATTTCACTTCTTCATGTCCAAATTTCAGAAACGTTTTTTTCTGGGACCTGTTGGTAACAAAGAGGTTTTATTGTAGTTTTATATAATAGATAATTTTATAATGTAATAGATAATCTTATTATTAAAACAAAATAGTGCCATGTATCTCAAATACAAACAGAAAAAAAAAAGCGTAAACAGACATGGTGAGTAACAATGGCAAAGCTACCTCTTTTTTTCTTCTTATTTTGGGGGGGGGGGGGGGGGCTCGGATTGAAATACGATTTGGAATGTATTCATGCTGTGCATGACTCAGTGATTAAATTAGAGATTGCTAATACTTGTAAATAGATAGATACAACTTAAACTTAATTATATATGTACTTAAGCGAACATAGTTCAAAAGGAATAATTAGATAGATAAATAAGTATGACTTTTAAGGGTACGTAGATAAACAAGACAGTGCATATATGATAGAGGTATAGCTGTCTATCATGACTGTCCTGGGGTTCGGACTCAGTAGAAGTCTTTTATACCCCAGAAGTGTCAACCATTGAACTCTGTGTTGTCGGCTGTTCTCGAACCTTTCAGGTCTTCTCATTATCAGCTGACAAGTTTACAGTTCAGTTTAAGCAGCTGGTGTGCTACAGCAAAATAATGGTGATCAAATAGAGTATGTGTCCACATGTTACTTGTGTTCCAAGTGAGTCTCCATATTGAGTGGATGAGTCATGTAAAATAGCATTAGATCTGAAAAAAAAAATATATGCGTGGATAGTAAGGATATAATGGTATAATAAAGGCAGCTGTAACATTTCCACCCTCTCGCACTGTCACACTGTGCTTAAGCCTATCTCAATTATAGTCAGGATGGACGCTCTGAATGACTAATTGCTATGGACTAACTTTACTACTATGGTGATGGTGTAATTTCACGCACTCTTCCTGCATTTGCTCTTTCTTTCTCTCGCTAACTTTCTTCTGACACCAGCCGTGATAGGCACGGCACCAACACACTAAATAACCAACTAAACTCAACCTCTATAAATTATAATGAACGAGATCTGTATTAATATAATAATTGTCTACACAATGTTACTTAATTTAATAATAATGAAGAACATAAATTGTATAATAGCACGGTAATTTATGCTGGAATAGAATCAAGGGAATCAATACACAATAATCAAGGTGAAGTCTTCGTAATATTCAATCTCTCTAATGACATAAACACACATATAAAGGAAACCTCTCCTTTTGGCGTGCTTGGCGCTATCTCTACTCCGGCTCCACTGCTCAGTTAGGTAAACTCTGTACCCACCAATCTAGTGCCACGTTGATGAAGACTGGACCCTCGACTCAACACCGTACCATCACGATGGGGAAACTCGTACGTCAACGCATCGCCTCTATGGCCAAAGGTGCAACTAGGAAGCTGGGTCAACAAATATCGTCAAGAACCGAGAAGTCAAGAAGTCGAGAAGCCAAGAAGTCAAGAAGTCGAGAAGTCAAGATCCAAGAGGATGTTGTTTTCCCCCTCACTCAGCCACAGCTGAAATGCCGACAAAATACCACACTCTGATGAAGAATTTGTGTTGGTTCCCTGACTCCCCCCCCCCACTCACAAGTATAACACTACGGCTGCAGTTATGGTCTCCCCTTCGGCACGAGGCTGGTGAGTGCTCTTAGCCGTCTGAAGTCGGGAGGAGCACTCGGGGATTTATACCCAGTAAGGTAGCGCCCAGAGATGCTAACTAACCACCCCGTCGACCCCCGCGTCAGTTTCACTATTTCCGCATTCTCCCCAAGCAATTCCCAGGTGATTCGATTGTCCAGTGCGGCGGTCAAGTTGACAATACCCTTTTCGGGTGTCAACCTGCCTTCCGTGGCATTTACTACCTTCTCCCTCTGGGCTACAATAATTCTGCCACCTGCACCGTCAATTATCTCCTCACACTGGTTACAATAATTCTGCCTTACTAACACGTCACCCTGTTACACCAAAAAAGACCAAGGCAGATTCAAATAACCTAAGTGAAGAAATAAATAGATAAATACATGTAAACACACGTAAATCAATACGTAGGTAAATAAAATTAATATATAGATAAAAATAAAAAGGATCCATAAGCCGTAAGGTGTGATGCATTATTAAACACTGTACGTATTTTTTAACAAGATAAGAATGATAAATTATCAATCATAAAATAATAATGGTCGACCATGAAAAAAACTAGCTTTACTTCAAGCACAATGAAATATCAGAGTTTTGCATTTTCATCTTTTCCTCATTGCCCCTATTTTTTTTTAATTATTATTATTATTATTCTTTTTCACACACTCACTCTCTCATACGTTCCAGCCCTTACGGTATTTTTCTCTGATTTGCAATTCTGTCTCAGTGCATATTTCAGGTGGACGGATGTCCCATAGTTTACTTTACTGGTGCACATTTTTGCAATTAATAATACAGTGTTAATATCATCAACTGTATTTTGGTTTACCAAAGGGTCTAAATCTTTATGTAGGATTCCAAATAGTGCAGTTTTCTCCTTTATCTGGAATTTTACCCCATTTTTACTTTAAATGTACTGAGCCACATAGGGCCAATAATCTTTTAGTTTGTCACCATGGAAAAAGGAATGCTCTATAAAATCAGGTGTTTTACAGTGCTCGCATTTATTACTTTCCTTTATTTTCATTTTATGTAAAAGGATATTTGTTAATAAATGTTATGTAAGATGTTCAAGTGTATGAGTCTCAATCTGGATTCTTAACAAGCTTTAAAACCAATACTAAAATAAAGTTTGTATGTCAATATCGTATTTCCGTTTCCAGAATCCCATGCTACAAATTGTAGAGTTTTTGTTTATTAATTTCGTTCTGATTTCTTTGTCTTTTAACTTAAAGATAACTTTTGCACTTTCATCTGTTTCATCGTCTATATTTAACGAGGGTCTGTCTTCCCTTTTAGTTTTTACAAAAATTTCCCTCCATTCTCTTTTCACAGCGTTTATAACTATAAAACAGTCGAATTGAATTCCAGGATAATGTCTAATTATCCCAGTGATATCTTGTAGAGATTTCCTGTTATTTTCATTAAACATTTGATATACATATTTAATTCCCTCTCTCGTCCATTTTTCTGTCCAAAGTGGCTTATTTTTATACCTAATGTTATTGTTATTGCATAGAGGTTGTTTACCTAAACTATTTGCATCCTTGTCGATTTCTTTTACCCCATTCTTATTTTCTAAATCTAACCAGGTTTTAATAACATTTTGCCAAAAAAACTGAATTTATTAATCCTACTTCTTTGACTTCCTCTTCTTTAATATTTGACCTCGTTTAATAAGGTAAACGCCAGGTTTTTGCAGAAATATCTAGCTAATTTTACCCCTGTTTGAAGATAAGACTTCTGTAAACATATTTCTGTAAACCACTTTGTAAGAGAGAAATTTTTGCTGGCCCTTTGTAATTACTACTCCTAAACCTTCATCAACTGGTTCCCTACATAAAGTGTCCCTCTTAACTTTTTCAAGCGCTCTTTTATTTGAATACTTTTTTTGCCACAGAAACTTGATTAAATTCGGTCCATTTCAAGTAAATTTTTCTGTGGTATGGAAAGGGCCTGGATAGTATAGTTCAGCTTTGACAATAAAAACATTTTCGCTATAATAGTTTTTCCATATAATGATAGATTTCTTCTGGACCATCTACGAATCAGTTTTAATACTGTTTATTTTTTGCATCCAGTTTTGTGAAATGTTAGATGCTTCCGCCGAGGCGTTACGTAATTATCCTCCCTTTAATAAACCAACCAAAGTGTTATGCATTATGCTATTTATGACTTCCTGTAACCTCAACGCCAAAAACCTTAGTCAAGATTTTGTAGTCAACATTTGTTAATGTTATAGCTCGCCAGTTGTTCACATCTTCTCGATTACTGTT
This sequence comes from Onchidella celtica, assembly GCA_963931925.1. Lineage (NCBI taxonomy): Eukaryota > Metazoa > Mollusca > Gastropoda > Systellommatophora > Onchidiidae > Onchidella > Onchidella celtica. Next base: position 4,109,899 of record OZ007574.1, on the reverse strand, counting down.
GTTGCCTTTATGTAACATAGTAATTATCCCCCACCTCTGGCTAATTGATAATCGCCCCCTGCTCTAGCGATTCTTTATAACTATTGTATAAGCGTTTCTTTAACAGCCCCCAAAAGACTTTGTAAAAACAGGCCGTAATTCCATCGGGGCCTGAGGCCGAGTTATTATTAACTAATGTTAATGCTTTCCCCATTTCCTCCAAGCTAATGTCCAAATCACACGTGTCTTTATTTTCTTGGCCTAATCTGTCATAAGTTATACCATTAAACAATTATTTACTTTATCACTCACTTCCGTCACTGATGTCTCTTTAGTGTAAAGTTTTTCATAATATTTTTGTGCTTCCTCTAGAATACTTGACAGGTTGTTTACTATTTCACCATTTCCATTTTTAATGTATTTTAATATATTGCAGGTTCCTCTGGCCTTTTCCAAATTTAAAAAGAATTTGGTGGGTTTTTTTTTCACCCTTATCTATCCATTTGATTCTGGGTCTAATTGTTGCTCCTCTAGTTTGTGCCAACTGTTCAATTTCTAACTGCTTCTTCAAAGTTTTCGTATTTTTTCCTGGAGATTTGTATCACCTGGGAGTTGTGCGATACGCTCAGACATAACATTTACCTCTTCTGCCAGTTTAACTCTGTGATTAGGTTTAGTAATTGGGTTACTTGTGCTATGTTCCATATATTTTAAGCAAATTGCCGCTTTTTAGTAGTTGCCATTTTATTCGGTTGTCCAAATCATAATGATCCTTATCTATTATAAAAATTTGCTATAGCATATTCATATGGTTTACAAAGCCGACATTATAGATATATGAGGAGTTGAACTGCCACCTAGATGGACCTCTTGGAAAACTATGTTCTAGGAATTCTGTGATGACTGCAAGATGGTCCGTGGACGAAAAATGTTTAATTTCAGCATTTGTTCTACATGGCATTAATTCTTTATCATAGAAGATGTAATCCTCCGGTCTTCTGGCCACAAAAGGTTCTTTTCTAGACCAAGCGAATCCTTGTCTTTCTTTATGAACTCCTCTCCAGCAATCAAATAAATCCTATGTTTGCACAAACTTTGAGAACAGTTCTACTTCTTTCTGCCAATGTGCTGCACCCGAAATTATATCTAGATCATTATTTAAAATCATATTGAAGTCAACACAAACTTAAGTTACTCTAACTCTCTGATGATAGCATTCGTCTGTTCTGTAAAACCTTCGCGTTTCTGCTGTTTTGCTGGACGGTAGCAGTTTAATGCCAGGCTACCTCTTGTATTTGGGAACTGCGTCTTTCAACCTTTCTCTCTCTACTTCCCTGTGTATGTGGGAGTGTGCGTGCGTGCACGTTCGAGAGTATGTGCTCTATGTGTGTGTGTGAGAGAGCAAGCTTTCAGTGTCACATATCATCGCGCCACCAAACCAGTTTAAGACAAAGATAATCAGGTTAGCGGGCTTCTCCCAGCGTCTTGGCAATGGAATTATCCAGTTGGGTGAGGTATAACCTATGCACATGACTAGTATGGCCACTTCGCCGGTGTCAGTATCCTCCCAGACGGTCCATCAGATCCCATACATTACCTCCAGCCATGACAGCAATCTTGAGTAGAATACTCTCTTTCCTCAAAAACCCCTACTGGCTTGTGTCCCATGACGCCACAGAATGTGTGCTCTCATGAAATTTCGAATTTTATTTCGTTGCTTCTGGAAAGCTCCAAGGCCGTAACATGTTCCCTGCTCCCAACAGTTTCGGTTCTTGTATCTCTATTAAAGCTAATCTTTCCGAGTTGACATGCTCAATTAATGGGCCTCAAATTTGGAACTCTCTGCCAGTGTCGTTGATTGAGAGTGAAAATTTTATGACTTTTAAACATCAGCTTAAGAGCGTCTTTTTACACTCTATGTGTGTCTATCAAATCTAGCAAGTCTATCAAGTCTGTCAGGTCTATCAAGTCTATCAAGTCTAGCAAGTCTAGCAAGTCTATTAAGTCTATCAAGTCTGTCAAGTCTATCAAGAGTGTCTATCAAGTTTTTTCCTGGATATAATGTATTATGTGCTATGTCTGTATGATCTAGGATAGACATGAAATAAATGTTGTAAAGTACTTAGAGCCTGGTGGTTAACGTGATGGAGCGTGATATAAATGCTGTGTATTATTGTTACTATTATTATTATTATTATTGTCATTATTATTATCATCGTTATTATTATTAAAAGAAATTGACATAAGATATGGGCAAGTGAAGTGATTTCTATAAATATTCATAATGTAAAAGACATTACCGGCTTGCTGAGAAGACGTATTCAACTGGACGAAATGCCTCGTGTTTTGCATTCACTGACAAAGTTCCATGTCTAAAAATCTGGCGATGCCCCGAAATTGGTGGCAGAATGACCGTCCAGAATCCAGGTGACCTACGCTCTCTCATCTCATGACAGCGAAGTTTGCACGCGGCGCCGACAGGCAACCTGACTAAGCGAAAGGATTTTATTAAGATCGGCTGTCATTAGGTCTTAGGGCTGGACGTTTGCGAGCAATTATCTTTGCATTTCGTTAATCTAGTGTCTACATAATCCGATTTTAAAGTGTCAGTTCAAGTGAAGAAAATATCCGACATCTAAATCTAACTAATTCTGTGAGAGACGCTCGGAATTCTTGAAATTCTCGGGAAACAGCTACACCTTGGATCTACATAATTACAGATTTGAGAGGGTTTAGTGTCACGTGACAAGGAAGTTATTCAAAGGAAACGTTTGTCTTAAACTTTCACCTGAAACCAATCCAATAATTCAACTCTGATACATCAGAAATCTTATATTTCAGATGAAAGCCCTTCATTGGTGTGTATCGCCTTCCTGTGTGCAATGTATGCCAAAAGTGCATTGTTTTTTTTTAATGACATCCGGGCACATTAAAATCTGTATCTATTTATCACACTCATCAGTGGCATTGCGTCCAATCACACTCATTGGTGGCATTGCGTCCAATCACACTCATTGGTGGCATTGCGTCCAATCACACTCATCAGTGGCATTGCGTCCAATCACAGTCATCAGTGGCATTGCGTCCAATCACACTCATTGGTGGCATTGCGTCCAATCACACTCATCAGTGGCATTGCGCCCAATCACACTCATTGGTGGCATTGCGTCCAATCACACTCATCAGTGGCATTGCGTCCAATCACACTCATCAGTGGCATTGCGTCCAATCACACTCATCGGTGGCATTGCGTCCAATCACACTCATCAGTGGCATTGCGTCCAATCACACTCATTGGTGGCATTGCGTCCAATCACACTCATCAGTGGCATTGCGTCCAATCACACTCATCAGTGGCATTGCGTCCAATCACACTCATTGGTGGCATTGCGTCCAATCACACTCATCAGTGGCATTGCGTCCAATCACACTCATCAGTGGCATTGCGTCCAATCACACTCATCAGTGGCATTGCGTCCAATCACACTCATTGGTGGCATTGCGTCCAATCACAAATAAAATGAAACAAAAATGGATGGATGGATGGGGATGGAAATATGGATGGCGATGGGTGGATGGATGCATGGATGGGTGGATGGATGCATGGATGGGTGGATGGATGCATGGATGGGTGGATGGATGCATGGATGGGTGGATGGATGCATGGATGGGTGGATGGATGCATGGATGGGTGGATGGATGCATGGATGGGTGGATGGATGCATGGATGGGTGGATGGATGCATGGATGGGTGGATGGATGCATGGATGGGTGGATGGATGCATGGATGGGTGGATGGATAGTTATTAGTGTCTAAGTGTATAAAGCCGTGGTCAAGAGCACAACATTGCAATATTTGAATCATTGTAAAACGAACAAAGATGATTGGATGAAAATCCTCGTCCTGAGGGAGGTCACTCTATCAGCCTCCTGGCGCAACACGTGAGACATGCATGGCCAATAATTGACGTACTTTTTGCACACCGAGTCCTGCGGGAGGCCAATTTATTGTATAGCCAGGCTGCTCTAAGTGTTTTGTTAATTCGGTTCCTCCGACAATCGGTTTTTTTGTTTTGTTTTGTTTTGTTTTGTTTTTCACGTTTTTCTTTTCATACTAGTTTCGCTTGTTTATCTACCCTGTCACCCCTACTATGTCTAACAAAGTGGTATCGTCCGATTACGTTTATTATGATACAACTGTTCGTAACTATAGACACTTTTAATTTACCGTCCTCCATATCACGTGATTTCCAAACAAAATGGCGGCGTGCCCCACTTGTAGGGCGGAAGCGGTGGACAACGGTCGAACGATGCCATCCTCTTGTTGGGTACCCAATTGTACAAACCCGTTACGTGCTGGTTCTGGCATAAAAATGCATCTTTGCTTTGAATGTGCACATATTCAGATGACATCATCAAGGCAAGTGGAGGTTTTTGCCCTATACGGTGCTTTTCGAAGCCGTGCGGCTCCCCGCAAACAACGGTAACGCGGAAGTTGAAAGGCTCTATACGTCATACTCGTGTAATAGTACTGACAGTCTGAAGTTCCAACTGGGGAAAATCTTAGGGAAACGACTTTGATGCTCATTGTCGTCTACTAGTGAAATGAGACGAAAGGGGCCATCGGCGTGTTTGAGACACCGTTCTATGTCTGTAATAATGAAATCCGATGTAATACTAGGGCAGTATGCTGCATTAGCGCGTCTGTCGGTTGGTTTTTCATCAGGGAAAAGTGGGAGAAAATGACCGTCTTTGTTGTTGGTGATTGTCTTTATTTTGATGTGGTAATTAGAGAGATATTGTGTTGCTTTGATTATAACGCTTTTTCAGTAGATGTATCGTGTACTCTACGAGCTGGAAATCAAATCTGTCGTTAAAGGTGTGTTAAGAAAACTAGTATCATTATTACGTGGAAGCTTCACATAGTGGAGGAGGGAGAAGTCAATGTCATGATACTTGTGTTTAGTACATACATTAAGTGCCTGGCTTAAAAAATAATTTGTTCACCTGAATGGACTGACTTGTGGACAAAAAAAAAAAAAAAAGCACAGAGCTCCTGGGTAAAGGTCAACACGTGTATTGAACGGCATGTAAATTTCGTGATTATGGGCCTTCTATTTAACAATAGAACTTACTGCATCTCATCACGAGTATTTTATCCAAATATCATAGGGGCCACTTACGATTTATCCACCACTATTGTTGTTATTGTGTCCTAAAGTAAACACGATACACGTGTTCAAAAGGACCCGATGGACCCGACCGCCGTGGTTATCGGCAACACGCAAACGTTCGGCACACGGCGTTTTGTGGACGAGTTCACTCAAGGGTTTACTAGTGTATATCTATGCTCAACGCGGTTCGAGGGTTTAACATAACAGCTTTATTGTTAATACACTAGAAAAAATACACGCCATCGTGCCGGAAGTTCTGGAAACAAAATTATCAATATAGAACAAAAAAGATAATGAATTGGACTGACATGCAAATTGCTTTGAATTATTCCTGAAAATTTGCAGTAAACTGCAGCCACCTGGGCAGTTAGCTGACTATATAAACTCTGTCGTTTTCTATGACTTTATACACCTATCAGCAAGAAATTCCTACACTTGAATTATCATCCAGAAACAGCTCTTCATCCTGTACCAGGCAAGATCCGCTCCAGAATCGTGAGTGAAAGCAAAGACAACTGTTTACCACTTGTATCTGGTAAAGCTTATATTATCTTCTTGAACAAGCAAATTAGAGTTTTTTTCTAATTTTGTCACATTAGATGCAGGATTACGGTAGACGATAGATATAAAATTATAAAATGATTTACGGCGCACCGTGCTCTTTCCAATATGGACTGTAATCTGGATGCCAGTATAAATTGGGTACACTTGTTGAGATGATGTTGTCAAACAATCATTAGACAAGCCAGTACAACCTACAATAAGGTAACGCTCCAACATTCACTCCCTTGCTAGTGTGTTCTGACACATTGAATTGAAAAGAGGCTCTAGTACACAGAAGAACTTAAAAGTATTGCAGAAAACAATGGATGTTTATATTCCGTTTTGGTTGTTTGTTTGTTTTTAAACACATTACGCTACGCATGCCAGTCTTCTGAAGGTGTCGGAGAACTTCACCTATCTTGGCAGTAAACTGTCTTCCGCGGTTCGTGTTGATACTGAAATTCTCTCAAGAATCAGCAAAGCCAGCTCTGCATTTGGCAGGCTTCGAAAGAGAGTGTGGGATGTTGCCGGCATTCGCACAGACACTAAGCTGAAAGTGTACAATGCTGTGGTCCTTCCCACCCTACTCTATGGGGCTGAAACCTGGACAGTGTACCAATCGCATGCCAGAAAGCTAAATCACTTTCATCTGGCCTGCCTTAGAAAGATCCTAAGGATCAAATGGCAGGATAAAATTCCAGACACTGAGGTCCTCAATCGTGCCAAGGAATTGAGCATCTTCTGCCACCTGAAAAAAATTCAGCTACGTTGGGCAGGACATGTTGTCAGGATGCCCGACTCCAGACTCCCTAAGCAAATCTTCTTCTCTGAGCTCTCCAATGGAACGAGGAATGTTGGGGCCCCAAAGAGACGTTACAAAGACACTCTCAAGCAATCACTGAAGGCCTTTGCCATTGATGTGAGTGAGTGGGAAAAGCTCTCGCTTGATCGTGCAAATTGGAGGGCGGCCCTTACCAGAGGCATAAAGCATGGGAAGCTGACAGAGTCCAGCAGGCTATCAAAAAAAGAGAACGGCGCAAGAAAAGGCCCAGTGGTACTGAACCAACGGAGCACTCTTGTCATTTATGCGGAAGGGTCTGCAGGGCAAAAATAGGACTTATCAGTCACATGAGAAGCCATAAGTCATGAAAGAACAGTCTTTTCATTCTGTCCTCTGTGTCCTTTAGTTCTCTTTATTGTCCATGTGTTGAAATTCTCAACAATTTCTGTTCTTTATTCCTCTGGTGTTGTTAAGGTCATCATCATACCTGATGGACGAACTATTATTATTTACGCTACCAACACACTGGGTGTGCTCGATAGACTAGAAAGCATCATTATTTCAGATACAATTATATCAAATATGATTGTAATGGCTGTCTGCAGCGAAAGCCTTGTCCATAAGGCAACAACTTTGACGGCATTAAATATTATTCCATGTAAGTTTGTTTATCTTTTAATATGGTAATACCAGTATTGGCTCGAATCACCAACCACTGATCAGTATTTGCCGAGACATTATTTGCCGTAGGTTCAATGTAGGCTTTAGTTTTGGTGGCAGCCTGTAGACATAGACTTCACCAAGACACAGTACATTACATACCAAGACGGTGCAATTCAAGCCCTGCCAGTCTGCCCAGCCGCGAGTTCTAAAACGTTAACAAAGGCATGCTCAACGTGACCGGTGCATTTACAGGTAGTTTTGAGGTGCAGAACGGTTTTTTTGCTGAACTTCAAAGCAGTAGGCTATTAGTCACAGCCATGGATGCCGTTTCTGCTTCCGCAAACATGAAAACCCAACCTTAAAAGTCAACTGCCATGCATGTTGAGTGCCAGTATCTTATGAACTCGGTGTGGCCGGGGTTCTAGAAGATGTCGGGAAGTTAAAGGCTGAAACATCTAATGAAGGAATCCTCTCTTCCTCTGAGGATCGCCATCTGCCTCGCTCCACCTGAGGAGTTTCTTACCACTATACAGAGTCAGTGTAATACAATTTTGAAATTCTGTACTTCCTTTGCAGTAACCGTGCACTTTTATGTATGATAAACCTTTTTATTACAGATGAAAGTCATCATTCTCGTTGCACTATTGCTTGTGGTGGCTGTCAAGAACAGATTTAATTCATAAATGTTTCCACTGACTAAATTTTTGTGAGAGAGCAGTGAGTAATTTTTACAAACGTAATTATTGTGCGAGCCAGCATAACTTGGTCTCGTAAACAATTTGTTTTGAACAGTTTTTTTAATAATAGATAGACAGAAGATGTGGGGAAGGATAGACGGACAGCATAGGTGTGCATGACTGAGCACTTGTTATATCTCGTGTTTTGAACTAGGTTTAGTAGAGAGGGAAGGGGTGAGTAGGAATTAAATGTTATTGAGACTTCTGTTGACGTACAGAAAATACCGTGATCCAGAGTAAAAGCTCGGGGTTTTGAACATGTTAAGAATTTATTGCTATAAAATTACATTATATTGTATTGAGTGATTCGACCTTTGATGTCGACCCAAGGTCGTTGCGTAGGGCTGTTACTTAAAATAACTCAGTTCGGCAGCTGAGCTAGAAGTGGTTGCACCAATCACAATCTAGGAATTAGACGGTAAGCTGCAGATGTAGTCCAGTATTTAAGGCCATACAGAACTTAGTTCTGGGCCACATGTAGACAATCCATTTACGAGGTGGTCGGCGATAGTCCTCAGCCAGATGAGAGACATAGAGACGCAGTTGAGCAGTCCATTGTGAGGAGCCTGATTTAAAGCTCCAGAGCCTAAGCTACTTGGTTTGATATAAACCCACAGCGTTTACATCCAGCGCTCTCACTCCCAGTGAGGACCTCATGGTGAGAGTCCATACTAATTTGTAATGATGAAAGTGAACCGTTCTACTTACTTTTGAAGACAGTTTCAGAGCTACCGCCAGACAACGCATGGTTGTACAAGCATTCTCCATGGCGTGTCTAGAGGAAATGTCCATATCATAACATGTCTTATTGAATTAATAGAATTTAAACTGTTATATCCGTCGCCACGTGCGCGGATTCTATTTGGCATATAACTCATATGACCTGCAAGTAGTTAGATTGAATACGTTAGTCTTTATAGAAAGCTGTAGTTTCATTAGTTAGATTCAGTTGCCTTTGAATTGATATTTATATTTATAATTATATTTGTTACATTAATTCCTGTAATTAAACTGCCCTACAGTTCTGCTAAAAATCAAAGCAATTGATTTATTTAGTTTTTAGAGTGCAAGTTTTTTTTTTTGTGTGTTCGTCGATTGTGGGAGCGGACCTCGAAAGAGTGTCAGTCGAAATATCCCCATCTAACCCACATCGCGACACTGGAGGGGACACTACACGACATTGTTTAATTTATAGTTTATTTAGATTAGATTATAATATCGTTTTTCTCTTTGATTAACTTTTGTTTCTTTTCAGTTTCAGTGCTCACGTGGTCTTCACGTTGAGCTACTTTAATTACTTCATTGTATTTAGTTTTGTATACTGCTTTCTTTGATTATTTGTTCCACATATTTCCGGCTCTCCCACTGACCCGAGGATCGAGGCCAAGGAGACTTCAACATAACTGAACGAAGAAAGACAAACGTACTGACTGTGGTGTACGCAAAGGCTAAAGGAATCTCCACCAGTTCCTTGAGTTAAGTGATTCCATCCTTAATATTGTCTGCCTTAAGGAGTTGAGTGTTCCTCCTTCTGTTTTACAGGCTGATTTTACTTTTTCTCTGTGTTTAGGAACTCACGGGCGGTGGCGAAGGCGTTCTTACGTTTGCGGGTCCCCCCTGCCAAAGTGGTGGCTTGGTCGCAGACTCTGCCGTCTCGACGACAGATTGTGCGGTCTCGCAACACCAGTGGTTATTGAAACTGTGGGAAGTCGCATTCGCGAGAACGGACTTTGATAGGGATCTGTACACTTTGTTTAGATTGTAGCGTTTCCATCTTCCTTTTTGTTTTAGGAAGACGTCTCTCTTGTCCTCTTCTTAATCCTATCTGTAAATATGTTCAGACTGTAGAGTTTGTTATTGTCCGTCTTTTCTTGTTGGTCTGGCATCTAGTTTCCTGGTTTTTTTTATTACACCTTACGTACATTATAATTATACATTCCCTTGTTTCTTATTTTACCTAAGTAACTCATGTGTCTACATTGACACATTGAGTAATTTGATCTGGTTATTGAGAGTAACGATTTTATTGAATTGTTGGAACCCGTGCAGTTAGCACACTGCCAGTTCTATGGAGCTTATTAAGCGTCATGTATAACCGATCTCGTCTTTATATTGACGAGCTCCCGAGAGAGCAGTATTAGACTGTTTAGGGAGGTGATTTTTTTTGTGTAGTGATGAATAGTGAGTATTGATTTTATTGTCGGCTGGTGCCGCCGCCCGAAGAGCAATAAATTTGTCTCATGGGAAGAGTCTGTATCAGTATCGAGGTGATGTCGATATAAGAGCTATGTGAATTATATATATTGAGTATACTTTTTTTTACTCGTCTCCGTATGACGTCGACCCGAGGAGAACAATAATGAGATTGCCTCATGGGATGGATGATATTGGTATTTTTCGATTATTTGAGAGATGTTGGCAGTGCTAACGTAGTACACTGCGTAATCGCGTATTCGCGTGTTATTGTTGAACCTTCTTACAGGCATTGTAAGCCCCACAGGGCAGTGTAAGGCCTCTGGGCAGTGTAAGGCCACAGGCAGTGTAAGACGCCGAGATGCAGTGTAAGACCTCTGGGCAGTGTAAGGCCGCAGGCAGTGTAAGACCGACGGGCAGTGTAAGACCGACTAGTTATGTAAGGAAGGGAGTATTCGCGTTTTTGGGAGATATTTTGCAGTGGTAACAGAGAACACTGCGTGTTCGCGTTTTTGAGAGATATTTTGCAGTGGTAACAGAGGACACTGCGTGGTCGCGTTTTAAGAAGTTGTGAAGTAGAGTGGTGTTGTTTTTTTTTATACAACCGATTATGTCTATGGTTTTCCGCGTTTCGTGGACCATCTAACGTAATACTAGATATGACAAGTAAGAATACTGATTATGATTGTAACTCTCCATGCGGTCAGTGGATGAGTTATCTAAGAACATACCCGATATAGATATTGAATTGAACCGATAATGACTATATACCGAGATGACTGTGACGCTTGACGTGTGCATGGCTTGCGTACGGAAACGGCGCATTAAATTAACTGCTATCGCCTGGTGGCACCTCATCTATCCCGGATTGGATATAATTAGAAATAGATTAAAGTGTAATGTTATTTAATTCAGATTTAGATTATTGTTGAATGCGAGAAGCGCTATATAATTCTTAAATCAAGACGAGCGCTACGCAGATTTTGAAAGAGTACGTCAGGCTAATTATCTTGTCGACGTTTATTTCAGCTTCACTATGGCGAAATTTGTAATTGATAAACCAGAATATGTTGCTATTTAATATAGAGTCTGTTAAACATTGAGGTTGAGCATTTTTCACCTTTTTCGGAGACCGTGGATGGTTTCACATTATATTGTCCTACCAATTATGGACATTCTTTCTCAAAATTTCCATGTGATTCCTTTTTCCACTATCGTCCATCCTGACCATGACCTGAGTTTCAGACAACCTTGACGCCTTTGTCTGCGGGTCAATGAGATGAGAAAATGGTAAACCGAGCGACCAGACCTACTGCTGCCAGGATACCATTACTTTAATTAACTATTGTTCGTTCATGTTCTATGAATGTATTAATTACGCTCAGTGAAGCGATGAGCTAGTTGCTCAATATTTCAGTCTTTACAGTATGTCTGTGTGAGAGAAGTTTATCACTTTAATTCTTAAGTGCTACAATAATTATATATTATCACAGAACGTCGCATATAAATATACATATGCTATTGTCCATCGATAATGCACGTTCTTAGAATTATTTTTTTTTTTTTTTTACTTTCAGTAACGATATATTTTTTAATATATAGCCCTTTCCAAAATATTATTACATAGCAACGTTAGTAGACAGTTATGTCGTTCAAACCCTAAGTTTTCACTGGGGTGGGGGATGTGTCAAGAACAGATTTAATTCATAAATGTTTCCACTGACTAAATTTTTGTGAGAGAGCAGTGAGTAATTTTTACAAACGTAATTATTGTGCGAGCCAGCATAACTTGGTCTCGTAAACAATTTGTTTTGAACAGTTTTTTTAATAATAGATAGACAGAAGGTGTGGGGAAGGATAGACGGACAGCATAGGTGTGCATGACTGAGCACTTGTTATATCTCGTGTTTTGAACTAGGTTTAGTAGAGAGGGAAGGGGTGAGTAGGAATTAAATGTTATTGAGACTTCTAATTTTTCCACAAAAAAACACCAAAACACGATTCGTTTAACTGTAGGAAAGACAGAGTATTTCCATTGCATCATATTTTGGTCCTTTGCATATTCAAAAACGATAATGATATTAATATTTCACTAGACAATGATGACGACATTAACAGCAATGACTCAATACCGTATTGATACCCCGTCTGTAGGTTCCTGTATGTCATAGTGCTTTTATATACACGGAAAAACAGATAATTGAGGGAAAAGAATGAAAGCCATGAGGGAAAGGGGATTGGAATACACGAAAAAACAAAAAGTGCGCCAGAGGTTCCTCATACATTGAAAGAAAAAATCTAAGAAAATAACAATACACAGAAATACAAAGTATAGGCCAATAACGATACACAGAAATACAAAGCATCAGACAATGACGATACACAGAAACACAAAGCATCAAACAATGACGATACACATAAACACAAAGCATCAGACAATGACGATACACAGAAATACAAAGCATCAGACAATAACGATACACAGAAACACAAAGCATTAGACAATGACGATACACAGAAACACAAAGCATCAGACAATGACAATATATAGAAATACAAAGCATAAGACAATAGCGATACACAGAAAAAACTAAACATAAGACAATAACGATACACAGAAACACAAAGCCTAAGGCAGTGACGATACATAGACATAGAAAGCATCAGACAATGACGATACACAGAAACACAAAGCATAAGACAATGACGATACACAGAAACACAAAGCATAAGACAATAACGATACACAGAAACACAAAGCATAAGACAAAGGCGATACAGTTGTGTAGAGAGAGAAAACGTAAGAATGTAAGACAATAACTCTATATGGAAAGAGAAAAGATAAGACAATGACGAGACATAAAGAAAGGAAAGGTAAAACAATAACTGTACACAGAAAAAGAATACGTAACATAACTATACGCAGAAACAAGGAAATTTAAAACAGAAAATTTCCAACACTCACTTTGCACCGAAAAATAAAACTACGAAATTGTCATCACTGTTCTTCTCAACCTTGGCAGAAGTAGAACAAAAGCAATTCCACATGAGCATTTAAATCAATTCTTTTCTTCCAAAAAGCGAGAAATTAAGGACGTCACTGTGTGTGATTCAAGCAGAGGCATGCTACTAGTATAATCATGTTATATAGATCCAAGTCACAAATGGACTCAAAATCAGGGTCTTGATGGTAATCTAAGTTAACTTATCTCCGAACAACACCCAGGGTAATGGGTTTGGCAATTGGAGGGAGTCATTTGCCATTTAAAAATCCAAAAATCCTTTATCACTTTTACATAGAAAACGACCATTTATACAGTTCCTTGTTGTTGTTTTTGTTTGTTGTTTTCGAGAATCATCGTAGAGAAGCATTTTTTTTTTTGTTTAAATTACAAGCAACTGTTCCGGTCTCGGAGCGCAATAGACAAACGGCTCCACTTCAGACAGATGGAAAACAGCGCAAAAACATAGGTTGCTGTATGTCGGCTCAGCGTGGGTGGCCTAGCGTGGGTGGTCTAGCCTCAGGAAATCATCCCTTAAAATGAAAAGGTTCTAACTCTCTTCCATCAACTTTTGAGAAACAGTTACTGCTGATTGAAGTTTCATGTGCTCACAGCTTTTAGAGATATGTCTTTTTTGCTCTTTAGTCATACTTACGAATTACAGACCGAATTCGCTTGATACTTTGACACACAACGGAGAATGCCTATAGAAGTAGTGTGTAACTCAGTTCAGCCAAAAAGTGGAGATAGAACCATGTCATTCTGAATGGACAAAGAAATGACGTCATGGGTTCCGGAAACAAAATTAGGCATAAATAGCAGATTCAAAAACACACTCTCCCACCTTTTCAGGTATTCAAATCTAAAAAGGAACCTTCTGCAAGCTAAAAGTAAGGCAAGTTCAACAGTTCGCGCAAATCGGAGCTTTGTGGGTGGCAGTAAGTCTGGTTAAAATCCTGCTAGTTTTGGGGGCTTTTGTTGTTGTTGTTGTTCTTTGTTCAAGTGTCTAAGTGAATGGCTAAATAATGTCCAGGAAATGACTATGGCACGCAGATTATGACACAAATGGAAAATGATAGCATCAAAGGAAACTTGATCCCTTTGTCACGAGCGAGTGAGCAAGGATCAGTAGTTACGAGAAGAGAGTTAGAATAAAGTTAACCCACGGGGTAAGGGAAAGCGTGCATGTGTGAGTGGGGGGGGGGGGGTCTGAATGAGGCGAGAGCGCTGTATTACTATCACTCCACACTAAGACGTCTAAGAAAGCGGACGCAAGAGAAAGCCCCAGAGGGCGAACATAAGGGGAGCAGTCGGAAGACTAGTGAGAGAGTTTTTTCCAGTGATGACTGGTAGGTGAAACGATGATTGGTAATATTTATGATTGATGTATTATATTCGTCTATGACCATGATGTAAATAAGTATATGTGAGGAATGTGGAAGTCCTTGATACTGTATATAGCAATGTGCACCATGAGTGATAGATGAAAGTGAGTTCATGGATTTGTAGCGAGAGTGAGTATTGTGTACTGCGGTGGAGGTGTGTTACCGTAAGATGTTTGGTGAGTGAAATGTGAACTATTGTGTGTACGCTTCATGAGTTGTAATGAGGGGTGAAGTGATTAGAAATGGTGTGGTATTATACCAATGTAATGTTATTCTTGTAGGTGTCGGGGACGGCCGAAGAGCCGCGTCGGTGAGCACAGGGGATAGGCCAGCATAGGGCCGAAGGCCACACATAGGCCAGGAGTGACGCTGTCGTGTAGGACAGTCGCAGCACATGAGTCGTGGCAGTCTGGCCACAGACAGGGATGTATATATGCTTGTAATGTGCTATTAAGATGTACTACTGTGACATGGATGTATTACGGTGTGAATTGAAGTATTAACGTGTTATGGCCACGTGAAGTGTATAGGAGGCTAAGGTGTATTGCCATAGGGAGGCGCTATTGAGAGACTGTGGAGTGAAAGAATATTAGTGTGTCATTAAGACCCTGAGTGGAGAGGCTGAGGCCGAGGTGTCTTTAGAGTAATTACCGGGTTGTGGACCCGAGGAAGTGTGCTTACGGGAGAAGGCCGTGGACGGCAGTTTACTTAAGTAATATAATGTGTGTCATTGCAATTCTATCTTTATCTTATGTTTAATAAATGTGTGAGTCTGATGGGTTGTTCTGTTAAATGTTATACTTGTTCGTTCGTGATTGTTGTCCTGCTATAACCATCGCATCTCCCAGTCTGGGATTTGTGACACCCTTCACACATTCTATATCATATCTGTATCATTTCTGTATCATATCTGTATCATTTCTATATCATTTGTGTGTCATTTCTGTATCCTATCTGTATCATGTCTGTATCATGTCTGTATCATTTCTGTAACATATCTGTATCATTTCTTTATCATTTGTGTGTCATTTCTGTATCATATCTGTATCATGTCTGTATCATGTCTGTATCATTTCTTTATCATTTGTGTGTCATTTCTGTATCAGTTCTTGCCTGAGGCTTTGCTATAAACAATTTTATTGTTTTTTGCCACATTTTGACTCTTCTTTAAGATTTGCTGCCAGCCTAGTCTTTTTTGTTTTGTTTTGAGTTTTTTTTTTCTCTTTTACATACCTATTTTCTATAAGACAGTTGTTGTTGTTGTTGTTGTTGTTGTTGTTGTTGTTGTTGTTGTTGTTGTTGTTGTTGTTGTTGTTTTTGTTGTTGTTGTTGTTGTTGTTGTTGTTTTGTTGTTATTTTTTTTCAAAATTCACATGTAATCGCGTCATTTTACGTGACATTTCGGATGGAAAGAAAGAAAGTCACAGAGAGAAGAGAAGAAAGAGACCTGTGTCCTGGGTCACATCCAGCCGTCCTATAGAAAAAAATCAACAGCAGACTAAACACTCACCTTGCGCCAGCCCAAAAACGGCCTTTTGCAAGGCAACAACAGCAGCCCTTCTTAGGGCTTAGAAACAGTCTATTTGAGAACTAAACAGCAACAGCAACCATAACAAAATAAAGGCGAGTCAAGAAAAGAAAGAAAAAAATTAGAAACCTCAGGCGCAAATGTCAAAGGCAGCGAACCCTCATAAAATAAAAGTCTCTCCACACGATGGGCGATCCAAGGCTCATTCTACATCTCATATTTTTGTTAAAATTATAACGGATGCAATAAAATTAAACCAGCAGGAGAGAACAAACTATAGCAATGTCGTGAACAAGATGGAGACATACAACGTAATCTTTATAAACAATACAGTTATCAACTTCGTGTTTTGTTTGTATTCCTAGAGATACCAGCAAATCTGAGCCAGTGTTCAGTTTCAACTGGTCGAGCACACCGTTGAAATATCAGGCCGATAGTGAGTGTCAGGCTTCACTTTTCAGTGCATACATCAACCCTACTATAATACAACGCATGTAAACTTCTGGTTTGTTATTTTTAAGCGCCAGCTCTTGTTTGCCTTCCGTCTCTTATAGTTCTGTATTATGTAATTCGGGAAAGATGAAAATGCCGTAATGGTTCTAATAAATGAGGGAAAATGTTTATTCTGTCTGTCAGTAGCACTCAAAGTGGTTGTCCTAAATCACATCAAGATCTCCACCATCAGAATCAGCAGCTTCACTAGCCCTCAGACTCGCAAGACTATGGAGTTACGCTCTGGGTGTTTTTTTCTGGTACAGCGTCTGGTGTGGCTGGCCAGTCCGATGCGGGAATGGCAGTCTCTGTAGCAGCCACAACAACAACAACAACAACAACAATACAACAACAACAACAACAATAACAATAACAATAACAACAACAACAACACCAATACAACAACAACAACAACAATAACAACAACAATAACAACAACAACAACAACAACAACAATACAACAACAACAATAACAACAACAACAACAACAATAACAACAACAACAACAACAATACAACAACAACAACAACAATAACAATAATAACAGCAATAACAATAACAACAACAAAGCAATAACAACAACAACAATACAACAACAACAATAACAATAACAATAATAACAACAATAACAACAATAACAACAACAACAATAACAGCAACAACAACAACAGCAGTAGAGATAACCCGAGCAGCAAGAAGACAAAGTTCAAATCCCCAGTCAGCAATCTGAAGTTGTATAAAACACAACACTTAAAATTGAATTAGCAACCGATTATCTTTAAATGTTCCTCCGTCAAGAGCTCACTTTAAGCTTGACGTGCGAGTAAATCGATTTATTTTCTCAATAACATGTCTACAGTTTACTTAACCGGGATTGTATTTTGATGATAGTCGCTGGGTGGCCATGGCCAGATTTTATTCATTTAGATACCAGATTGTCTTAGACAAGGCCAAAACAGATTCCGCACAAAGAAGACGTGGCGGAACACACTGAGAGTAATGACCATCTCGTGGTCCGCGGGTAGGAAATGTGTGTTTGACCTACCGAGGGTGTCGTCATATTGTGATGTTTGCCACTGATCAAATTACCATAGCCAGACGCACTGGACGGGAGAAACGGATACACTGTACCTCTTCCATTTAGCTTGGGGAATGTAAGCTCGTAATATCTTGTATTCTGGAGACATCACAGACTACAGTCTTATCTATACGACGCCTGATAAAAAAGAAACGCTCGGATATTGCTCAATGTTGATCAAATGTGTTCAGCTTTTTGTTTTGGAAGGATCGTCTGCCCTTGGCATTTGTACCTCCCTCTTTTTTCTTGTTTTTATTTTTCTAGTACTTGTTTTTGTTGTTGTTGCTGTGTTTTTTGTGTTTGTATTTGAACGCTTCTTTGATCCCATTTGATGCTGCGGATGGGAGTGGTAGGGATTAGTCTTTTGTTGTTTTTTAAAATTTTGCCCTTGCACCCGGCTTTGTTAGGCCCCCTCTACTTCGATCTCCAACTGCCATGATATCTTTAACATGTGCAACATGCATGTGGGCCATCCAAGATTTTTTATCCATATCCAAGAAGACTACGTACTCGATCCTACCTGCCATGAGATTAGGGACAGGAATTTCCCCCAAAATTCCAACATGCCTGCGCCGACCTTGATGTCAGAAATCCCAGACTGGGAGATGTAATAGTTTATGACAGGACAACAATCACGAACAAACAAGTTTAACACTTAACAGAACAATCCATCAGACTCACACATTTATTAAACATAATTATACAGATAATAGCGCAATTACATACATTATATTATTGGAATTAACTGCCGTACAACGGCCTTATTCTCACATACACTCTCCCTCGGATCCACAACCCGGTAATTATTCCTAAAGGCACTTCGGCCTCAGCCTCTCCCCTCAGGGTCTTAATAGCTCATTAATAATTCACTGGCACCGCAGTCTCTCAACATCACCTTCCTATTGTCCTACACCTTAGCATTCCACTCGCATCTCCGCCGGGCAATAACACATTATCATTTCAATAGCCCATCAACATGGCACTAGTACATTATCAGTTCACTAGCCCATCAACATGGCAATAGTACATTATCACATTCACGCTCGTATCTACGTCCCTGTCCGTGGCCTGACTGCCACGACTTTATGTGCCTCTACTGTCCTGCACTGACAGCCTCACTTCTGGCCTAGGTGTGGCCTCCGGCCCTATGCTGGCCTTTCCCCTGTGCTCATCGAGGTCCCCGACACCTACAAGAATAACATTACATTGGTATAATGCCATACCATTTCTATTCACTCCACCTCTCCTTACAACCCATGAAGCGTACACACAATAGTTCACATTTCACTCACCACACATCTTACGGTAACACACCTCCATCGGAGTACACACTACTCACTCGCGCTACAAATCCATGAACTCACTTTCATCTATCGCTCATGGCGCACATTGCTATATCCAATATCAAGGACTTCCACATTCCTCACATATACTTATTTACATCATGGTAATAGACGAATATAATATAATACATCAATAATAATTATCACTCAACGTTCTACCTACCAGTCATCACTGGAAAAAACTCTCTCACTAGTCTCCCGACTGCTCCCCTTATGTTCGCCCGCTGGGCTCTTACTAGCGTCCGTTCAGTAGGACCTTCTAACTTGCAGTGATAGTAATACAGCGCTTTCGCCTCATTCAGACCCCCACCACTCCTAACATGCACGCTTTCCTTACTTGTCTTCGTGCGTTAATTTTACTCTCTTCCTTTCACGTCTTTCCCTACCTGTCTGCCGTGAGCCCTTCTTACTCTACACCCGCTCTGTAGCAATCCCCTTAATTGCACTCACTCCACTCGTGACACTTGAACCGAACCCGTTACCGTTGGCATGAGAAGCCGGTACTTTGGCATGCAATAAAATGGCATTAGAAGTCCGTTTTCCTGACGGTAAATATACGTCTCGTGTTCAGAACAAATGAGCTAAGCCGCTAAAAGAAACGTATAAGAAAATGTCCTCCAAAGAACCAAAGATGTTTTGGAAGACCTAAACTACAAGCCATGTCATACCAGTGAATCGTTTACCCGCTTAAACAAGGCGGGTGGATTTTCTATAGGCCCATTGCGAATGACGTCACGTTGTGTTTTTGTTTTGTACTTCCGACTCCCAAAATGGAGGGTGGATCAGCTGATGAGTGTAACTTCGAGATAAGTCTAAACGGTTAAAATGCCTGCTGGTTGCATTGCAGTTGACTGTTATGATAGGGGTGGAAAGGATGGATCCAAGCTGGTCAGATTCAATTCCATCCGTGTAAACAAGGGAAAAGAAGTGAAAGAATTGACAGAAAGTCTCCCATGTGCGTGTATACACGTCTCATTGTTTACCGTAGTGAACTTTTTTTTAGCTCGCCGCCGATTGGTTCGTGACGCCTGAAGTGCTAGCAGTACAAACCAGCTAACGAATCAAAATCAATGCTACCATCGCCATGGTTTAGCGTCGATCCTTACAACTAAAATGGCCGATATCCGCAACGGGCCTATACATAGACACATTAGATCTGCTTTGTGAAAATCCTGATCAGCCATTTACACAATTCACAAATGCTCTACGTCCGAAGGAAAACGGCTGTTTTATTAGGCCACCTACAGGAACCAAATTTTGCATGCAGCTTTCAAATTCCGTGGAGGCTCCAACGTAATTTAGAGTTTTTAAAATGGGGTTTTTTCATTTTTTTTTTTTTTTTGCTTTGCTTTGCGTCGCTGTCTGCCCGCCTTCAATCCCATTTTTCTCACAAGCACTTGACCCATGACGTGGACACTTCCTGTCGTATGTAGGTCATTGCTGTCGGCTGATTTCGACGTGCTCGCGGCTGACATTAGAACACAGAAATACCCTGCTGTTTGCTTCGGGAATTATTTCGGTTTGCCGAGACAGGTGTCGAGAGGTAGAGAATGACGTGAGAGGCAATGGTTGTGGGTCCCAGCGGAGCGCGGCTTTTAAGCTTGTATAAATGTTCTTCATTCCTACTTATACTCCCCCCTCCCCGCAAAACGATTCCCCTAGCTATCCAGCTAAAGCCACTTCGTGCACCTGCATGTTCTAACGATAATAATAATCGTCATTTAAATCTTCTTCCCTATTAGTACATAGGGAGGAAGATAAGAGGGCGTTACTTCTAATGACACATAATTATGCATGATCTTATATCCCTGAGTGTTAATGATTTCTTTACTTGTACTTGAGATGAAGGTAATTATTGTAATATTTTATTATTATGTGCATCCTATTATGAAATGGCCGTTGCTAGGGGACCATAGTATTTTACCTTATAAACCACATAATTATCTGAACAGTGACCACAACTTGGTTATTTTCTCAGTTGCGCTTTGTAATTATACTACGTTCCCTTAACACCGTTAGTAAGGAAATATATTCCTCTCTCTACTCTCTTCTCCTCCTCCAAGTGTGCAAACAAATGATATTCGAGAACGTTCTTTATTTGTCATTTAAAGTCTGCATGATTTTTTATTTTCTTCACATTTCAGCTCAGCGCCGCTATTGGCCTCACTCATAATCATTTATTTCATTGTAATACGCAATTAGTATGGGAGTATGTTTCCCCATTGTTTACATTTCTGATCCACTCTTAATGTGTTCAAAAACTGAAGCAGAAAAAAAACGGCATTAATTTATGAAGGGTGTACGTGACAACAGGTCCTACGTGCTGGAGTCCAGAACTTTCTCTTGCTTGGACAGACAAAGCGTTTTCATGTTTAATTGTAATTATTTCTTTGTGCCTTTGCCGTTACAAGAGCTGTTTTATAGTTGTTATCATTGAGATATTCTCTCTTTCCTGAATAAACTCAGGTAATTTAATTTGATGAGGTTCAGATGAATTTTATTGCAGTGTGTTTATCATTTTCATCTCTGGTCAATATCTCTAATGCTCTAGAACATCCATCAAAATACAATCCCGGTTAAGTAAACTGTAGACATGTTATTGAGAAAATAAATCGATTTACTCGCACGTCAAGCTTAAATTGAGTTCTTGACGGAGGAAAATTTAAAGATAATCGGTTGCTAATTCAATTTTAAGTGTTGTGTTTTATACAACTTCAGATTGCTGACTGGGGATTTGAACTTTGTCTTCTTGCTGCTCGGGTTATCTCTACTGCTGTTGTTGTTGTTGCTGTTATTGTTGTTGTTGTTATTGTTGTTATTGTTGTTATTATTGTTATTGTTATTGTTGTTGTTGTATTGTTGTTGTTGTTATTGCTTTGTTGTTGTTATTGTTATTGCTGTTATTATTGTTATTGTTGTTGTTGTTGTTGTATTGTTGTTGTTGTTGTTGTTATTGTTGTTGTTGTTGTTGTTGTTATTGTTGTTGTTGTATTGTTGTTGTTGTTGTTGTTGTTGTTATTGTTGTTGTTATTGTTGTTGTTGTTGTTGTATTGGTGTTGTTGTTGTTGTTATTGTTATTGTTATTGTTGTTGTTGTTGTTGTATTGTTGTTGTTGTTGTTGTTGTTGTGGCTGCTACAGAGACTGCCATTCCCGCATCGGACTGGCCAGCCACACCAGACGCTGTACCAGAAAAAAACACCCAGAGCGTAACTCCATAGTCTTGCGAGTCTGAGGGCTAGTGAAGCTGCTGATTCTGATGGTGGAGATCTTGATTGTGATTTAGGACAACCACTTTGAGTGCTACTGACAGACAGAATAAACATTTTCCCTCATTTATTAGAACCATTACGGCATTTTCATCTTTCCCGAATTACATAATACAGAACTATAAGAGACGGAAGGCAAACAAGAGCTGGCGCTTAAAAATAACAAACCAGAAGTTTACATGCGTTGTATTATAGTAGGGTTGATGTATGCACTGAAAAGTGAAGCCTGACACTCACTATCGGCCTGATATTTCAACGGTGTGCTCGACCAGTTGAAACTGAACACTGGCTCAGATTTGCTGGTATCTCTAGGAATACAAACAAAACACGAAGTTGATAACTGTATTGTTTATAAAGATTACGTTGTATGTCTCCATCTTGTTCACGACATTGCTATAGTTTGTTCTCTCCTGCTGGTTTAATTTTATTGCATCCGTTATAATTTTAACAAAAATATGAGATGTAGAATGAGCCTTGGATCGCCCATGAGTGTTCGCTGCCTTTGACATTTGCGCCTGAGGTTTCTAATTTTTCTTTGTTATTGTTTTTGTTGTTTTTCTTTGTCGTTTCTTGACTCGCCTTTATCTTGTTGCTGTTGCTGTTTAGTTCTCAAAGAGGCTGTTTCTAAGCCTTAAGAAGGGCTGCTGTTGTTGCCCTGCAAAATACCGTTTTTGGGCTGGCGCAAGGTGAGTGTTTAGTCTGCTGTTGATTTTTTCTTTTTAGATCAAGAGAAATGCAAGAAAACATTACCACTTGAACTGTTTGACAATTTCCCTCCTAGTACTACCATATTA
Organism: Onchidella celtica; assembly: GCA_963931925.1. NCBI lineage: Eukaryota > Metazoa > Mollusca > Gastropoda > Systellommatophora > Onchidiidae > Onchidella > Onchidella celtica. The sequence goes on along the minus strand of OZ007574.1, from coordinate 4,086,940 downwards.
GTTACATGTATGTTAACTTAAAAATTCAAATGCTATGGGGTCAAATGGCGAGGTTAGTTTACAAGGTAAAGGAACACAGGCCTGACGCCACTCTTTGATAAATATACATTACACATGATTAAGGCCCTATCAGGACCAACAACACATGCCCAGATCTTGCCGTAAACCTCTTGCCTACCCCATGTCACCCTCTCCCCTACTCAACGTCACCCTCTCCCCTACTCAACATCACCCTCTCCCCTACTCAATGTCACCCTTTCCCCTACTCAACGTCACCCTCTCCCCTACTCAACATCACCCTCTCCTCTACTCAACGTCAGCCTCTCCCCTAATCAACGTCACCCTCTCCCCTACTCAACATCACCCTCTCCCCTACTCAAAGTCACCCTCTCCCCTACTCAAGGTCACCCTCTCCCCTACTCAACGTCACCCTTTCCCCTACTCAACATCACCCTCTCCCCTACTCAACGTCACCCTCTCCCCTACTCAAGGTCACCCTCTCCCCTACTCAACATCACCCTCTCCAATACTCAACATCACCCTCTCCCCTACTCAACGTCACCTCTCCCCTACTCAACGTCACCCCCTACTCAACATCACCCTCTCCCCTACTCAAATTCACTCTCTCCCCTACTCAAGGTCACCCTCTCCCCTACTCAACATCACCCTCTCCCGTACTCAACGTCAACCTCTTCCGTACTCAACGTCAACATCTCCCCTACTCAACGTCACCATCTCCCCTCCTCAACGTCACCCTCTCCCCTACTCAACATCACTCTCTCACCTACTCAACGCCACCCTCTCCCCTACTCAACGTCACCCTCTCCCCTACTCAACGTCACCCTCTCCCCTACTCAACATCACCATCTCCCATACTCAACATCACCCTCTCCCCTACTCAACGTCATCCTCTCCCCTACTCAACATCACCCTCTCCCCTACGCAACGTCACCCTCTCCCCTACTCAACGTCACCCTCTCCCCTACTCAACATCACCATCTCCCATACTCAACATCACCCTCTCCCCTACTCAACGTCACCCTCTCCCCTATTCAACGTCACCCTCTCCCCTACTCAACATCACCCTCTCCCCTACTCAATGTCACCCTCTCCCCTATTCAAGGTCACCCTCTCCCCTACTCAACATCACCCTCTCCCATACTCAACATCACCCTCTCCCCTACTCAACGTCACCTCTCCCCTACTCAACGTCACCCCCTACTCAACATCACCCTCTCCCCTACTCAACGTCACCCTCTCCCCTACTCAAGGTCACCCTCTCCCCTATTCAACGTCACCCTCTCCCGTACTCAACGTCACCCTCTCCCCTATTCAACGTCACGCTCTCCCCTATTCAACGTCACCCTCTCCCCTATTCAACGTCACCCTCTCCCCTACTCAACGTCACCCTCTTCCCTATTCAACGTCACCCTCTCCCCTATTCAACGTCACCCTCTACCCTACTCAACGTCACCCTCTCCCCTATTCAACGTCACCCTCTCCCCTACTCAACGTCACCCTCTCCCCTACTCAACGTCACCCTCTCCCTTATTCAACGTCACCCTCTTCCCTATTCAACGTCACCCTCTCCCCTATTCAACGTCACCCTCTACCCTACTCAACGTCACCCTCTCCCCTATTCAACGTCACCCTCTACCCTACTCAACGTCACCCTCTCCCATAATCAACGTCACCCTCTCCCCTATTCAACGTCACCCTCTCTTCTATTCAACGTCAGCCTCTCCCCTACTCAACGTCAGCCTCTCCCCTACTCAACGTCACCCTCTCCCCTATTCAACGTCACCCTCTCTTCTATTCAACGTCAGCCTCTCTTCTATTCAACGTCAGCCTCTCCCCTACTCAACGTCACCCTCTCCCCTATTCAACGTCACCCTCTCTTCTATTCAACGTCAGCCTCTCTTCTATTCAACGTCAGCCTCTCCCCTACTCAACGTCACCCTCTCCCCTGTTCAACGTCACCCTCTCTTCTATTCAACGTCAGCCTCTCTTCTACTCAACGTCAGCCTCTCCCCTACTCAACGTCACCCTCTCCCCTATTCAACGTCACCCTCTCTTCTATTCAACGTCAGCCTCTCCCCTATTCAACGTCACCCTCTCCCCTACCCACGTCACCCTCTCCCCTATTCAACGTCACCGTCTCTTCTATTCAACGTCAGCCTCTCTTCTACTCAACGTCAGCCTCTCCCCTACTCAACGTCACCCTCTCCCCTATTCAACGTCACCCTCTCTTCTATTCAACGTCAGCCTCTCCCCTATTCAACGTCACCCTCTCCCCTACCCACGTCACCCTCTGGATGGTCGGGTTTGGGAACCATTGAGTATCAATCGATCTTTTCCAGCTCAACCTTAGGTGTTTATGTTCTGCTTGTTGTTGTTGATGATGTTATTGTTTTTGTTGATGTTGTTGTTGTTGTTGTTGTGGTTGTTGTTATTGTTGTTGTTGTTGATGTTACTGCTGTCGTTGATGTTGATGATGAAGATTACCTGTTTTTTGTATGTTTATAAATACCATAATATTATGAGTAGTCCGTATGATGCCCGTATCTACCCAAGTTGAACCCAAGAGTCAAGATTTGCCAAGGAAGATGGTCCAGTGTTATACTCTGCAACCGCAGATAGTAAAGCAAATTTAACTCTTTTCCGGAAAATGACTGTTCTTCTTCGAAGATTTGGACTATGCATTGAGCTACTAGTTGTAGTTGTTGTTGTGTTTGTGTGTGTGTGTGTGTGTGTGTGTGTGTGTGTTTGTTTATTTGTGTGTGTTTGTTTGTTTGTGTGTGTGTTTGTTTGTGTGTGTGTGTTTGTGTGTGTGTGTGTGTGTGTGTTTGTGTGTGTGTGTGTGTTCAAAATCCTGCTGTTTAATTTAAAACACAACTGTAGAGGGGTTGGGTTTTTTTCGTTGTTTTTTTTTTTCCGGTACAAAACTGTCTTCAGGGCTGTGCGCCAGTCCATCAAGTTTTTGGTCCACCAGTAGTACAATGTACCTTGTACCTTTAGTGCAGTCCTGTCTTCATGACGTCGAAACGTCAAATTTGAAGACATGTGCAACGAGAGCTTGGTGGGCACTGAGATTTCAGAAGGTACGCCGGTGACAGTGTCACTGTCAGCGTCCTCAGCGCAGATTATGTTGTTTCACCTCCGCAAATAGTTCATGTCTCCCCTTTGTACAGAAAAGTCATCCCCCCCCCCCCCGGGGGCACATTACAGGACTACTCGATGACAGTTTTCGCCGTTTTAGTCTGAATTATAGATGATCAGAAAGGCGATGATTGCCGTCTTTGATACTCAATGAAGAATAAATGAGAGAAACTACATTCTGGTGATCTTTAACCCCTTGAAGTTACGTACGACCTAAGCTTGGACAGTGCGTGAGCACGTCCTAACATCAACAGTGAGGGTGCACTGTCCAGCACGCGGCCGACGGGGGAAATCATGTTGTAGGGAAGGGGTTAATTGACTAGAATACATAATGAAAACTGTGAAATTTGTCATGTGCATTCTAATCCATTTCCCAAGATTCCAGGTGATCGGTACAATAATCTACGGTTAACAATTTAACATTAACAATTGTTTAACTGCGTCCGTTTCTAGTGGAAGCGCATATCCGTACAACATGTTGTATGCACTACAACATGTTGTGGGCTGGGGTAGCTCTACCTGATTGGTCTAAAATGTAAGCGCTCTTCTATGGGGAAGGATGATTCATTCACATCGTGTGTTCTACGTCATCGAATTGTATGCACAACATGTTGTACGGATATGTGCTTCCTTGTGGAAAAGACTGCGCGTAATTAGAGCAGAGTGAGAGAAAACAGAAAACATAAATTCACCTGCAGAGCTTAACCAAAAAAAATAATAAAAGTGTTGAATGGCGTGTGCATTGCTCAAAGTGCAGGCCTGTAATTACTAGCTGGATTTATGGGGTGCTTGATTCCCTTGCGATAACAATCGTGTCATGGCCTCTGATGTCCTTTCATTACTTAGGGCCATCCCTCCACCTCTCCCCCCCCCCTTCCTCCCTTTCCACTTCCATACCCTAAATCAGGGGTGTTCAACCAGCCGATGGCGATCCACCGGTCGATCTTCAACTGCTTGGCAGTCGATCGCGGGATGAATGTAGGACACACCCGCCAGGTATATATATATTTTTTTTTTTATTTTTTTTTTATTTGTCTTTGTATTTTGGAATTAAAAATGTGTTATTAAAATAAAATATGTTTTTGGTTCTCTGCATTTTGTATCTAAGATTCTAAGTTGTATGTTAAAGTGAATAATGCCGACAGGCACACCAGCATAGGTTCGCTTTCTTTTATTTTTTTGTTTCAGGGCTTCGCCAGACTGGCAGATCTCCAAAGCCTGGGAAATGTAAAAGTTGATCCTATGTCAATGAAGGTTGAGCACCCCTGCTCTAAATCCCCAAACTATATTGTTTGGATCAGGCATGGCCAACACAGCACAGCTCACACGCCACGGGCAGCTCTTTGACATTTGATGTATAGCGCGCTAAAAATGAATGGCTCCGCTCGTGGTTTTTTGTCAATATAATTAATGTAAAAGGCAAACTGAAAAAAAAACACCGTTCAGCTGTATCAATATTTATCGGATGTTTTTATGCTGAATGTTACAGGATGGGTTATGATGGCACGAGAGAAAAAAATAAACAAGAAAAGAAAACGGGAAAGTAGAAAAAACGAAATTGTCAAGAACAGATTTAATTCATAAATGTTTCCACTGACTAAATTTTTGTGAGAGAGCAGTGAGTAATTTTTACAAACGTAATTATTGTGCGAGCCAGCATAACGTGGTCTCGTAAACAATTTGTTTTGAACAGTTTTTTTCCTAAAAGATAGACAGAAGGTGTGGGGAAGGATAGACGGACAGCGTAGGTGTGCATGACTGAGCACTTTTTATATTTCGTGTTTTGAACTAGGTTTAGTAGAGAGGGAAGGGGTGAGTAGGAATTAAATGTTATTGAGATGTCTGTTGACGTACAGAAAATCCGTGATCCAGAGTAAAAGCTCGGGGTTTTGAACATGTTAAGAATTTATTGCTATAAAATTACATTTTATTGTCTTGAGTGATTCGACCTTTGATATCGACCCAAGGTCGTTGCGTAGGGCTGTTACTTAAAATAACTCAGTTCGGCAGCTGAGCTAGAAGTGGTTGCACCAATCACAATCCAGGAATTAGACGGTAAGCTGCAGATGCAGTCCAGTATTTAAGGCCATACAGAACTTTGTTCTGGGCCACATGTAGACAATCCATTTACGAGGTGGACGGCGAGCTCTCAGCCAGATGAGAAGTCATAGAGACGCAGCGATTGAGCTGATATGTACAGTGATGGAGCATTGTCAGAAATCTACGCTCCTGAGCCCAAGCCTACTTGTTTGAGCATTAAACCCACAGCGCTAATATCAATGGTGAGCTAAAGATTTTAATTCCATGCTGAATTTACAGCCACCTACACATGTAGACTGTTGACCAGTACTGCCAGACCACATGCATTTCCCGCGACCACGTGTGAACTACACCAGAGCGCGCCTGGCAGAGACGCTATATAAATATGTTTTAGTATGAAGAGAGATAGAACTTTAAACCTTACAGGATCCGTCGCCCTCGGGCGCGGATTCTTTTGAATGTAAATTTATTGTGACTTAGATAACTTCATATTACATTGCCTTAAGTACTTCATAGTTGCTCCTCAGCTTAGCTGAGCATTTTCAGTTGCTATTGTATTCGTTATCTATTGTATATTTTATCATTGAATTTGTTAGATATATAAACTTTGCAGTCTGTTACTCAAATTGATTTATTTAGTTTTTAGAGTGAAAGTTGTTTAATTGTTGTTGTTGTTTTTTGTGCTGGTGTGATTGGGAAGTGGAGCTCTCGATCTATATTCCCCAAAATCCCCATCCGCGATAGAAATGGTAAGGAGCAAAAAAAGGGAGGAGTGGGGTGTCCAGTTTAGCGCAGTCACAATCAGATTTCAGTGTGGAAATGCTTGGAATCTAAGAGTGTGTAACAGCTGAGGTTGTTCTAGCACGTTATAGTAGGGGGGAGTTAGTTGATCTAACTACAACCCTTTAGAAAACGAAACTATTACAGCTGTAAAATAAACAAACACGAGATCCGACGATAGATTAAATAATACTAAAGTTTAATAACTGTATAGTGAACAATAAATTACCAGGAAGACACCAGCGAAACTAAATATCTACGCCACACAAAAGGAAACTCACTTACTCACCCCACCAACCACTCACACAGGTCTATATATAAACATTCCTACAGAAAGTTCCCGAAATAAACGTTACCTTTGCCCTCGCACAAACTAACCAATCACGCATCAATACGTCATCAGGTTACATCACTCAAGGCCAAATCTGGCGTAAACATTCGTTTCCACAACGTTATCGAATATTCGGGAACATACTAATATTTACTGAACGAGTCAAAACACCTGACAACAAGCGGGCGAGGAAAAAACTACTCACTAGGAAAGAAGGTCAGGTCACGGAGTACAGTACGCTCTAGCGGTTGTCAAGAAGAAATGAACACATGCTCACCAGTGTAACAAGAAAACGGGGGAGGGCAAGGGATAGCTTGCAGATGCTACAGAGTGTGTTCTGCTTGAAATGACAGTTTCATCGAAAGAGGGGAGTTTTCGTGGATTTGTTCGTGCATTTTTCAGTACTGTACTCTGTGGCGACATTAAGAGCATTTTGACGTATCCCTGCTGCCCAGAAAAGCACGACATTGTCAAGTGACAGATCTTGGTTGCAGGGGTAAAAATGCCACTGGGAAGATGTGGCCAATACTGAACAAGAATTAATCTTGGTTGTATGGACAGGCCTGAAAAACTGGGTACAACTAAATCATTTCCTCTCACTATCTTCCATCACAACTGTATCCTGGTACAATTTCTACATCGTTTTTTCTTTTCAGCTTCTGTTACTTAGTATATTTGAGTTGAATCCGTTTAACGAAAGGAAATGCACAGAGCCGCAAATCTTAATGTTAATAACAAAACTGACAGTCAAAGAACTTCTCATGACATCGATTTTGCAAGATAGTAAAAATCACACAGATTGATTCGTGTCTGAGCACAATGTAAGATAAAAAGACTTTCCCTCCCGCCACTTAAGCCTACTCAATGTGACGTGACGTCAAGTGGGTGATGGAAATAAAGGCGCAGGCCACACGGAGAAAACCATGAAATATTATAAATCCACAGAAAAACTGTGGAGTCGCAGCAGGGCTATAGGCCCATTGCGGATATCGGCCATTTTAGTTGTCAGGACCGACGCATAAACATGGCGATGGTAGCACTGATTTTGATTCGTTACCTGATTTTCACTGCGAGCACTTCAGGCGTCGCGAACCAATCGGCGGCGAGCTAAAAAAAAAAAAAAAGTTCACTACAGTAAACAATGACACGTGTGTACATGCACATGGGAGATGTCCCGTCAATTCTTTCACTTTCTTTCCTTTGTTTACACGAATAGTAGGGAGTCTGACCAACTTGGATCCATCCTTTCCATCCGTGTCATAACAGTCAACTGCAATGCAACCAACAGGCATTTTAACCGCTTAGACACTATCTCGAAGTTACACTCGTCAGCTGATCCACCCGCCATTTTTGGGTGTCGGAAGCACAAAACAAAAACACTCTGTGACGTCATTCGCAATGGCCAATAAGCAATGTCAAAATTGAAAAGAAAAAGTTGTATGTAGCAAAGCCCCGGGCAAGAAATAATACCCAAACGATACAATACACACTGAAAGAGAAGACACAAAATGTTCAATATTTCGGTTATCGCTTTTATCAAAAAAAAAAAAAAAAACAGAAAAAAAAGAAAAATGAAACAGATAAAACAATGGAACAATAAAAGAATTCAATAGGAAGTAAAATAGAATCCAAACAGAATAATTATGTGTACTTAATAAAACATGACGTCGTTCTGATGATAAAACCCACTAACCCAAGTCTGATCAATTTTGCAGGAGAGGGAAAAAACTGTTTAAAATGAGCCACGCTTGGTGAAGATACACAGTTGTTGAATTTTCATTGACTCTTCATTGGTAACAATATCTATTTTTGTCTCAAACTAAAGTTTAATGCAATATTTATGGGTTAGCAGATTTTATCACCGGAAAAGTACTGCGTAGTTGGCCGTGGTC
>OZ007574.1:4073738-4076238 GCA_963931925.1 Onchidella celtica | reverse complement strand
ATCTATCTATCTATCTATCTATCTATCTATCTATCTATCTATCTATCTATCTGTCTGTCTGTCTGTCTGTCTGTCTATCTATCTATCTATCCATGCATCCATCCATCCATCCATCCATCCATCCATCCATCCATCCATCCATCCATCATCTATCTATCTATCTATCTATCTGTCTATCTATCTATCTATCTATCTGTGCCATTTTTCCTACATTAGTTACCTTCACCCCTGTTTCCTATTGTTTGTTATAATATCTCTACCCGTGTCCGCTATTGTCTCTATTATGATATCTCTATTCCTGCCTCTTTTTGTCACTGCTAATAATATCTTCACCATGACGCCGGTTGTCTGTGCTAGTGACATCTTCACTCCTGTCTCCTGTTGTCTCCGCTATCAAACTTTCATCTTTGTTTCCTACTGTTTCTGCTAATGATATCTTCACCCCTGTCTCTTGTTGACTCTACTAATGGTATCTTCACTCATGTCTTCTGTTGTCTATGAAATGATATTTCTACCCCGTCTACCGTTGTCTTTGCAAAACGTCTCCTTGTCTCCTGTTGTCCGTGCTAATGATATCTTCACCTCTGTCCCCTGTTGCCTTTACTAATGACATCTTCACCCCCCTGTCTCCTCTTGTCCTTGCCATGATTTATCTTCTCCCCTGTCTCCTGTTATCTGTACAAATGATTTCTTCATCCCTGTCTCCTGTTGTCTTTACCAATGATACCATTACCTCCGCCACTGCTTTGGCATCGCCATTCCTGTGTTCTACTGTCTTTACTAATAAAATATCTTCACCCCTGTCCACTGCAACGCCCCTGCTATGTCACTCCTGTCTCCTATTGTCTCCACTAACAATGTCTTCACCTGTGTCTCCTATTGTCTCCTCTAACAATGTCTTCACCTGTGTCTCCTATTGTCTCTACTACTGATGTCTTCACCTGTGTCTCCTATTGTCTCTACTAACAATGTCTTCACTCCTGTCTCCTATTGTCTCTACTAATGATGTCTTCATCCTGTCTCCTATTGTCTCTACTAACAATGTCTTCACTCCTGTCTCCTATTGTCTCTACTAATGATGTCTTCATCCTTGTCTCCTATTGTCTCTACTACTGATGTCTTCACACCTGTCTCCTATTGTCTCTACTAACAATGTCTTCACTCCTGTCTCCTATTGTCTCTACTAACAATGTCTTCACTCCTGTCTCCTATTGTCTCTACTAATGATGTCTTCACTCCTGTCTCCTATTGTCTCTACTAATGATGTCTTCATCCTGTCTCCTATTGTCTCTACTAACAATATCTTCACTCCTGTCTCCTATTGTCTCTACTAATGATTTCTTCACCCAGGTCTCCTGCACCAGTGGAGAATTATTTGTTGTGGCTGATGGCTCTTCCACTGCACAGTCGATACTGAATTTTCATGAATTCAAAACTGAGACATTTTAAAAGCCAGGCAATGACAACAACATGAGAATTAATCATGAATGAATTATATTATGTGAACGTGGGCTGCGTTTTAATAAGTCTCTAGTACTCAAATTTGTGATACAATAATATTGTCAATAATATATTATATAATTTGCTTGCCAAAAACCCGTGCTGGACGTCACAGCTGAGCTAATATCTTCTCGAGCGTGCGAAATATTTAAATGTCATGACCAAGAAGTTCACTTATGACACGTACTTGCGCAACCAAGACCGTGCAATGACCACGGGTAATCGAGTGGTGTGGACAGCAGGTAGCAGGGGTATTATGCAGCCATTAGCGTGGCAGCTGACATGGCTCGGGCCGGGTGAGCAGATTTTATCAGCGGAGAAAGAGCGTTCGCCTGGGTTAGCAGATTATGTTTATGTGATATCAATACTATTTCCACTTCGAATTTCGCTATAATATTTTTATAACATATTAAGAAGGAAGGTCGTCTAAACTTTCAATTTAACCCAAAAAAAGTGATTCTCAAAAATGTTCCGGGTTTTGCAGGTTTTATCATCAGAAGGAGGATGGCCCAACAGTGGATCGGCTCCAGAGCTTAAGTCTTACCAAGACCATGGATTATAAAATCATTATGGCGTTTTTCAATGACAGTAATCGTCCCCATCCTGTACTCTGAATGGCAAGAAAGTTTATTGTGTGTATTGTTTACTTTTAAACTGGCAAGCGCATATCCGCACAACATGTTGTACGGATATGGACAGTGCATATCCGTACAACGCACACAATTCGATGGCGTAGAACACACACCGGAATACTATATTGCTGACCTTGTTAATTTGCATGGTTTTTAAAAATATGAATCGGCTTAGTAGCAAAACAATCCGACTTCTGCTCGGAGATTGCGTGATCTGCGCTAATAATATACTTGAGTGTACGTCGATCACCAATGGCTACCCCAACCTCTTTTCGCCTGATTAGACAATGTGACTACCGCCCATTGATACAAACTGACTAGACCCTCACGCCCCCAGGTCCATCTGACTATTCCATGTGTTGTCAGTT
>OZ007574.1:4066238-4068738 GCA_963931925.1 Onchidella celtica | reverse complement strand
ACGACCCGTTCTTATATCTCCTCGTTTTCTCCGTTCGCGCCTCCTCATAACATGGACTCAATGATGGGTCCTCCTTTTGTAATGTCGCCAAGCGCCCTGGTGTGATATCCAGGTTGACCGCTGGCGTTGCCAAAGGTCTAATCTTACTTCTATCTCGTACCTGTCGACGTGTCTCGACTGCGGCGCAAAAGTCAATACCTTTTGATTGTGACCATGCCTGCACATTCTCCTCGGAAGGGGAAACTACCCGTGATACATTCCCAATGATGAGCTGGGCGCCTGGAAAACAACCAACGACTGCTTCGACTTCCCCGCTAAGGAAAGGTGTATCTATCACTATTCTTGCCATGGGCAATTTCTCAATGGCCCCTGAAAATTGGATGCACGGGACAGTCTCACCTGTAAGCTGTGAATCCCGAATGCAGTCCCTATGCACTCCCACAACGGTAGATCCTGTATCTCGTAAAACCGAGACCGGTTCGTCCCCAACAAACCCCGGATAAACCCTAAGACCACCTCCTGTATGACATGAATTTATAACGGGGATCTTTCTCCCACTAGGTAAAACACCGGAAGATAATAACTTCTCACAACTGGGACACTTAGAATACTGTCCGCCTCCGTTGTCCGATGTAACACACGCAGCCGCATGATGAAATTTATTAGGGGAACATGGACTGGGGCTACTGTCCACGTTCGCCGCTATCCTACCTGCAGGGCAATTCACGCTGATGTGATCTGCTCTTCCGCAGTTCCAACACTTCGCGGCCCTACACTCGCGTGAAAAGTGACCCACGCGTCCGCAAGTCCAACACTCCGCTCCCTGTGCTGCACTAGGCCTGGGTCCCCGTGACCCATCGCGACCGGAACTAAAGTCCCTATGCCGTCGGTCATCGGCAAAGGTCACAAATCGCCCCCGGCCATTACCGCGACCTAGCCCTCCTGCTCGGTCAAACTTACCGGATCCATATGCCGGTGATTGGTGATAGCCCCTACGGTGCCCCTGGGCTTGCCCACTATAGGCACCACGCTGACGCGACCTGTCTTTATGTCCTGTCGGCGACCCCTCGACAACGGCGACGTACCCAGCATCTTGGACGTACGACCTCGCCACTGGTTTGGACGGATGTGCCGTACGGTATGCTTCCGCCAACTGAGACGCCTCCTGCACCGTCGCGGGTTCGTTTTCTTTCAGGAAAGCCACCAGATCTTTATGGCACGACGCGTACAGCTGGTCATGGATCATTAGGTCTTTTAATTTAGTAAAATCCGCGCCAACATGCGCCAAGTCTACCCAGTTCGCGAAATATTCCGTCAATCTCGCGACGAAGGCAGCAAAGTCCTCCCTGGTATCCGCACGTGCTCGCCTAAACTGCTCCCGGAAATATTCCTCGGTACGCGCAAATCGGCGAAGCAGCAAAGCCTTCAGCTTATCGTAATCTTGCACGTCTTCGCGCTGTAGCTCTTTAAAGTAGGTTAACGCTCGCCCCTGCAACAAGGAAGCCAGGTATGTGGACCATAATTGTTTATTCTCGCCCCATTGCAGTTGTGCGTTCAGTTCGAACCTGTAAAGGAAGGCGTCTATGTCGTCCTTCCGGTCGTCGAACGTAGGCAGCTTAATCCTAACGCCATCTTTATTTTGCCCCTGCCGCTCAACTGTTTCTGTTGGCGCATTCTTTTTGATTTCCAACTCGGCGATTCTTATTCGCGCCTCTCTCTCCTGCTGCTTATCTTCTAACTCCTTTAACTTAAACTCCCTCTCCTGCTCCTGAGCCTTAGCCTCTCTTTCCTGTTGCTTAAACTCCCTTTCCTGCTGCTGAGCCTCTAACTCCTTTAACTTAAACTCCCTCTCCTGCTCCTGAGCCTTAGCCTCTCTTTCCTCTTCTCTCTGTCGCTCTTGAGCCTCTTTTTCTCGCTCTCTATCCTTAGCACGCTCATCGCGCAAATCCGCCTGCTGTTCTTTAATCCAGCCGCGTAGCTCCTCTCCCTCCAGGCCAAGTTCCTTACCCAACTTCATTAGTTGTTGGAGTTCCGCCATTTCACAGATTTATGGTTACGGTGTATATTATGAAAACGGCTAACCTGTCGGTATGATCACAAACGACACGACCAGAGACCTGAGATCACACCAGATATAACAATACCCAATTGTCTCAAATACAATTCAGAAATTTACGTACTTCCTAACTAATTCTATATTTATAAAATGCATTGCCCTATTAATAATAAAAAAGAGTAGAAAAGACAAGAATAAGGAAATTTAGTAGAAGGACCACAAGTACGTCAAGGACAACGAACCAGACTAGGACAAAGACCTAAAAAAGAAAATATAATGGAAAAAAAATGCAACCTAACTACGCCGATTACACTACAAGGTACGAACAAGAACAGAGTCTGAAAGAAAAGAACGTATCTACAGATAGGTAGAAAGAGGGACAAGAGAATACGTCTTCCTGCAGAACAGAGAAGATATCGACGCTACAACTAAACACTAACAAAG
>OZ007574.1:4048738-4056238 GCA_963931925.1 Onchidella celtica | reverse complement strand
TAGGTAATTGCAAAAATACAAAAACTGCTTTAATTATCGCAAAACCATTCATACAGTATGTAGTTCAGAATCTCCTTATCAATATGGACTAAATAACTCAAAACCCTCAAAATGTCGATCTCCGTCACTATGCGAGCGGAGCGACGATATATGTTTTCAAATCGATTATTTATCGTCTACTGAGGCAAGGGCATCTTATTATATACAAGCATAATCACCCGTTCAATGAACGGAAAGAAAATAAAATGATAATACATGAGTAAAAATCATTTGACTCACAATTCACATGAATTAAAATGGTAATCCCAATAGATCTGATAACAATAACATCTTTGGAGAATAGTCCATTACAAAACTTTCGGGTTTACAATGTTTCTAGATTGCTTATCAGGTGCTAAGATAACTGTTGAATTTCTGTTTCCTGTTCGTGAAGAGCTACATACACCATTCCATGCTTAAAAACAGGACGGCGTAAATCCTTAGAGTCCTTAAGATTCTGGTATGAATCAGCCCTTAGCCTTGATTGCTCTCATCGTATAAGCTGCAGTCTCTCCGACTCAATCTTGGCATAGGCGTTGACCATGAACTGCTGAAAAAGCCGACGCGCTTGGAGAGTATAATTTCCATGCCGGGTGAAAAACTCAAAGCAATAGGACTGATTCTGTGTCCGTTTGTAATTAAATTTTAATTGCAGATCCCAGCCATCTGTTCCTTTAGGGAAAAGTATTGGGTACTGAAGAGCATCATAGGCTCGGTGTAGCTCACAGATCCTCTGCACATTATTATCTCTCTGGTGTAAGACAATATCATGGTGTCCAACAGGATTATTAGGCATTAAAATAACAATTTCTGGAGCTCCCTGTGCATCGTATCGCCTACTGTGTTCCTTAGCAGGACGTGCATCCTCTGTAATGACAATTTTGAAATTTGGGAACTGACTACGCCTAGCAAACTCATACGCTGACTTTAGTTCATGGACATACTTATTATGATCTTGCAATACTGTTTGAACCAATAAAACTACAGCTTCACACAGAGGACTGTCCAAAACAGACATTTGTCTACGAAGTTGATCCAGCTCAAAATCCATGTAATTCGCAAAAACTTAGGCGGCTCCTGTGTCAAAGGCTCCAATGGTCCCACCAAGTGACATACTTGACCCTGAATGTAAAAATTAGGATTCCATCCATCCACACGAATCATCTTACAGTTACATTCAAACAAAGTCATTTGAAAGGCACAATTGTAATGTCTGATATAAGAAACTTTTCGATTCTTCAGAATCACCACATTATAATCGCTTGAATCCCGGAGGTAGTTCAGGATACGGCTACAATTTAATTTTACCATTGTTGCAACACATTGCTGCTGTCTCTGTGGCATGACAACATGGGCATTGCAGAGAAAGATTTCCTACGGCTATGGTCACCAAACAACTTTCCAGAGAATAATTTAAGGCCTTTGGTAAAGTATTGTGTAGTGCAGCTGGATATAGGTGGTGCAAGATCTGGCAAGGGTGGCATTACTTCTTAAGTGACGGGGACGCTTAGCATTGGGAGTTAAACGACCCATCGTGGACTTTCATTTGCGAGGCATCTGATGAAAAAAAAAAAAAAGATTAAATAGTTGATGGAAATATGTAACGTTTTGAGTAGAAAAATGAATTAGGCGGCCTCAATGTAAAATACATGCACCGCCCCCCCCCCCCTGCAATTTCTATTTAGATGCAGAAATCAATGAAAAACTGTACTGTACAATTGGATCTAGATTGAGAGTAACACCCAGATCTATATCTAGATATAGTTAAACCTTTCTTGGATCTGTCAGCATTGATTTATAATGGTGTTCGTGATTCCCAACTACTCACTGACTAAAATAAAAAAAATAATTAAAAAAACAACTCTAAAAATCATTGATAATGGTAATTTTGACTCCTAAGTAACTGATCAGTTTACCAAAAAAATTTTCAGAGGTGTTCTTGACATGTCGAATTGATGTTCACGAATAACACTAACAGCTATTTCCAACGAATAAGTTATTGTCCTAAATTTCTTTCATTCTAATCTAGAATCTAGATCTAGATCTAGAGATCCATACAATAAAAAACAGAATGGGCAAATCAATCTGTGGCTGTGCCGCTGTAGAATGCTAAACTCTACACTTTAGAGTAAATTTAGACCCAGAATCTAGATCTAAAAAGTGTAACTGTAAGCTTTGATCTCGCATTTGTAGATCTATGTCAAATTAAGGGATCTTCCTGGAGGCAGAGCGAGTAAATCCAGCTAGATCTAGATTTAGCTGTAGTGTAAGTAAGCTTATATAGAGCTCAAACACAAAGATAAGCAAGATCTCTATAATGTATTTGTTATTTTGTAAGTAAGTCGTGAAAAATCAATGATGCTTACCTTGACCAAAGCATGTACTTCAACTCTTCAAGCCAATATGTGCGTGCAACTGAATCCGTCACAATTGAAATCAATGTCAAAGGTGGAGAATTTGTGGAGAGAGTAGAGCTCAAGATCTTGATGTGTAATGCAGCTTGGCCAAAACGTGTTCTTCGAGTCACCATGTGCGTACAAATGAATCTTTCACATTTGAATTGTAGTTGCAGAGATATTGGGCGGTCTCGGTGCCGGATTGGTTTCACGATACCGTATTAGAATATTGTGCCGGATCGGTTTCAAACGATACTTCCTTTCAAACCTATGATCTAAGCATAGGAAAAAAAAACTCGATCCCCGATACTTTTTATGACATGAACGATACTGTCAGGATGACGCCAAGATGGAGAATGAAAATTAGAACTGTTGACAGCACGATGAAACAATGCATTTTCTATAAATTCAAGAACAAAACTAATCAAAATAATAAAAACTTCAGTGCACCCTCCAGGGTATTTGAAATGTACATGCAAAATTTGGCCTAATAAAAAAGCCTTTTGCGTTCAAAGGTGGAGAAAGTGCGTAATAAATAATTAGATTAGATAAAAAAAAAAAAAAAGTGGCGGGAGTAATTCATTGTGGTGCAATTTTTTTTTTTTTTTGCTTGACTCTTCAGTCTAAATTACAGTTTCAAATTTTTTTTTTATTAATTTTCCTATGTGACAACTAAGCCAGTCCAATCGCTTTTGTATCGACCGACTGTGTTGATTCAAGTTTCAGGTATTTTTAAATAAAAAGTTTTTTTTTTTTCAAAATGTAAAATACAATGATCTTTATTTTGGGTCCCTGTAATAAGCCCACCGCACCGGAAACAGTATTATTATGAGTTCAATTCCTTGGGCACAATTTCCCTGCCAGAAATGAGTGCGTAGTGCTCTGGTGCGCATAAAATCTGCATGTACTAAGATTGGAGAAATATGGGAATTTATCTAGACCAAAAAGAAAGGGATAGAACGGTGGATGCACAGGTCTATCCCGGATAGTGCCGGGTATCTCATCTGGTAATCAATAATAATACTAATAATACTAAAATGCATTTCAATAGCACGCTGTTCCCCTGGCGGCTCAAGACTCTTTTCAGTTAAAACAATGGAATAATACTCGTAATTCACTCTCATAACGCATGCATGCGTACAAACATAACTACACAGTGGCACAATAGGATGCACTCGCACGTGCACATACAACACATAGATCTACCTCATTTACCAGACATAGCACAGAAATTCCACCAACTGGCATGCTACTTTTTTTTTTTTCAATAAACGGGCTTTGAAGCTGCTAGTTTATATATGTGTCTTATTCCAAAGATTACCTATGGTTGCCAAACATGGTCAATTACAAAACAGCTTACGAACAAATTAAGAACTACCCAGAGGGCAATGGAAAGAAGAATGCTTAACAACAGACTACAAGATAAAATTCCCCAAGCCGAACTACGCAAACAAACAAAGCTAACGGACATAGTAAAATTCATGCTACAACAAAAGTGGAATTGGACAGAAATTGCGGGAAGGATGAATGATGATAGATGGATAAAACGTTGCACAGAATGGCAAACCACGGACAGGAAAACGGACACGAGGACGACTCGTGGCAGGATGATATTAAAAATGAAAGAGGGGGGAACAACATGGATGAGGAAGACATCAGACAGAAAGGACTGGAAGTCATTGTCGGAGGGCTACATCCTGCAGTGGATGGACAATGCCTGGGTGAAAGATAAAAATTATAAATGATTGTGTCAGCAGTTTGCCCTGCAAGTTTGACAAAAATTATGTATTCTTGACTGCACTCATCTATGTTTTGTCATATTCCATTCTCATTTCTTCCTGCTGATCCATCCAAAAAGTAGGTATACTCCAGGAGTACGGAGGACATTTTGGCCCTTAGCATAAACTATGAAAAGTATCCAGAAAAGTATACATTCGGGGATGAGGGTGGAGGGTACCTTGGCTTTTCAACTAGGGTAATTAGTTCAAATATTTGGCTTTTTTTTTTCTTTTGTCTTAACAAAATGAGCCGTGGTATTATAAGTTTAACAACATGGAATTGATGCGAAATACCCAAGGCAAGAGTTAAATTGTTCATACAAGATGCTTTTATAAATTTCAAATATCACAGCCTTGCCGTGGGTAATCACCATTCTATACCGTATAGCCGTATGCTTGTCTTGTACAAGGGGGAGGAGGGTGGAAGGAAGGGGTTGGAGGGAGGTGGAAGCCAAGTGTAGGAAAAGCGAATAAGGGAGGGGGGGGGGGGGTCCAAAAACTTCCCCAAACTGAGAGGACGTACTTTATGGATAGGCCCATTGCGAATGACGTCACAGAGTGGGTTGTTTTTTTTTTGTACTTCCGACACCTAAAATGGCGGGTGGATCAGCTGACGAGTGTAACTTCGAGATATGTTGAGCGGTTAAAATGCCTGCTGGTTGCACTGCAATTGACTGTTATGTCAGGGGTGGAAAGGATGGATTCAAGCTGCTCAGATTCCCTATCATCCGTGTAAACAAAGGAAAAGAAGTAAAAGAATTGACCGAACGTCTCCCATGTGCGTGTACACACGTGTCATTGTTTACTGTAGTGAACTTTTTTTTAGCTCGCCGCCAATTGGTTCGCGACGCCTGAAGTGCTCACAGTGCAAATCAGCTAACGAATCAAAATCAATGCTACCATCGCCGTGGTTAAGCGTCGGTCCTGACAACTAAAATGGCCGATATCCACAATGGGCCTATAGCCGTCGAGTGTACACATTTGGATGAATGATGTTATTAATGCTCTAGCCTTTAGCAATGTCCTTGAAAGGTTGGGGAGAGAGTTGCTATAGTTTCTCTATGCTCATAAGGCACAAAACGAATTATTTGTTCTCATTATTTTGGTTTTTGTCGAACAAGAAAACAGATACAGTGTTTAACCAGTGTATATTCTTCAGATTAATAAACAAGCATTTGACAAAAATGCCCAGCTATAACTTTTCATAGAATGTTCATTAAACTGGAAATTTTCCCCATGACAATCATTTTTCAATCAATACTTTTCCACTCTCTGTATTTTTCAAGCCCCAGCAGAGAAGCGACTCATTCGAGAGGCTTAGATCTATCCATTCAGAACAGAGAGAGAGAGAGAGAGAGAGAGAGAGAGAGAGATGGCAATATTGTACACATGCATGCACACGCTGCTCGAACAAGCTTGATATACAAGTGCGTTTGCATCCCATCCCCTGCAGCTCCCCTGTCCGTCCACTCATCCTTATCTGATTGCAAATAATAATATTTCAATCTGGCATGAGAGTGTGCGTTTGTTCTGGTTATTAAATTCATGGACCAGCATTATTCTGGCTGGCTGATCATGTTAAGGAGAACGTCATGGCCGTAAACATAAAACGAAGAATGAAATCCTGCAGCTTTTTTCAAAGAAATCACTGTATTATAAACAATATTCTAGATGGAAAGAGGGGGGAGGGGGAGAGACGGAGAGAGAGAAGGAGAGAGAAAGTGAGAGGGGGGGGGGAAGAGAAAGAGAGAGGGAAAGAGAGAGAAACTGAGAGAAAAACTGAGAAAGAGAGTGGGAGAGAGAGAGAAGGAGAGAGAGGGAGAAAGTGAGAGAGAGAGAGAGAGAGAGAGAGAGACACTGACTCTGAGAGAGAGGGATAGTGAGAAAATGTGAAAGAGAGAGATAAAAAAAAAAAGGGAGTAAGAAGAGGGAAGATTTCCATGTCCCTATGGCTACTTTGACCTCGAACTCTTTGGACTAGTGTGAAATGCGTTGGTCATCCACATTGTGAATTATTCTGTAGGCAAATCCACCCAAGAAACTCGACTGCAGTTGGAAGACGAAGCTGTGGGTATCAGAATTGCGAAACGTGGTCAGACTGTTTGTTGTTTCTACATACATGTGTCACGAGTGGAGTGAGCGATAGTTAATAATTACGGGGGGAAAGGAGGAGAGTAAAATTAACGCACGTAGACAAGTAAGTTAAGCGTGCATGTTGTGAGTAGTGGGGGGTCTGAATGAGGCGAAAGCGCTGTATTACTATCACTGCAAGTTAGAAGGTCCTACTGAACGGACGCTAGTAAGAGCCCAGCGGGCGAACATAAGGGGAGCAGTCGGAAGACGGATGAGAGTGTTTTTCCAGTGATGACTGGTAGGTAGAACGTTGATTGATAATTACGATTGATGTATTATATTCGTCTATTACCATGATGTAAATAAGCATATGTGAGGAATGTGGAAGTCCTTGATATTGGATATAGCAATGTGCGCCATGAGCGATAGATGAAAGTGAGTTCATGGATTTGTAGCACGAGTGAGTATTGTGTACTCCGATGGAGGTGTGTTACCGTAAGATATTTGGTGAGTGAAAGGTGAACTATTGTGTGTACGCTTCATGGGTTGTAAGGAGAGGTGGAGTGAATAGAAATGGTAGGGTATTATACCAATGTAATGTTATTCTTGTAGGTGTCGGGGACGGGCCGAAGAGCCACCTCGATGAGCACAGGGGATAGGCCAGCATAGGGCCGGAGGCCACACATAGGCCAGAAGTGAGGCTGTCGGTGCAGGACAGTAGAGGCACATAAAGTCGTGGCAGTCAGGCCACGGACAGGGACGTAGATATGAGCGTGAATGTGATAATGTACTATTGCCATGTTGATGGGCTATTGAAATGATAATGTGCTATTGCCCTGCTGAGGTGCTAGTGGAATGCTAAGGTGTATGACAATAGGAAGGTGATATTGAGAGACTGCGGTGCCAATGAATTATTAATGTGCTATTAAGACCCTGAGGGGAGAGGCTGAGGCCGAAGTGCCTTTAGGAAGTAACTACCGGGTTGTGGATCCGAGGAAGAGTGCATGTGAGAATAAGGCCGTTGTACGGCAGTTAATTTCAATAATATAATGTATGTAATTGCGCTATTATCTGTATAATTATGTTTAATAAATGTGTGAGTCTGATGGGTTGTTCTGTTAAGTGTTAAACTTGTTCGTTCGTGATTGTTGTCCTGTCATAACTTATTACATCTCCCAGTCTGGGATTTGTGACAACGTGGATGAGTAAAAATT